>VZTE01000134.1:86730-101489 GCA_013397775.1 Eulacestoma nigropectus
CCGTCCCCGTCCCCATCCCCATCCCCATCCCCGTCCCCATTACCGCTCGGGGCGCTCCGGGCCGGGCGCGGCGGCAGCAGCGGGAAGGAGCCGCCTCCTCTTCCGCCTCCCCGAGCGCCCGCAGCGAGCGGCCCCCGCTCCTCCGCCCTCCCCGGCAGCCGCCGCCGGCTCCCCGGCTTCCCTCCGGCAGCCATCGAGGGCAAAGGCCTGGCAGAGCCGGGAAGAGCGAGCGGAGCTTCCTCCTCTCCCTGCCTGGGCCGCTGGGAGTGCCCCCGGTGAGGATTCACTGCCTAATTAGTACATCCATCACAGCCGGTAACTTAATCAAGCACGCGCTCCAATATCCCGTCTGGACAACTTGGGAATCTGCGCGGTTTACATAAAGCTGCCTCGTTTACAAAAGGGTTACTGTGCAGAGCTGGAGCTCCGATTAGTTGGTGCTAAATCAGCTGTCCCGGGTTTATTACTCTGGGGTTTGCAGGTGGACCTAAAGGCAAACTCAACACAGCGGAGATAGTCGCAGCCTGGCAGAGCAAACACACCTTTGGACAAAGCAAAGGTGGAGGTTCCGTCCTTTCCAGTGCTCAGGTGCAGCGTGGGGTCAGAACCAGACAGCAGAAGGGGCTGCATCGCGCTCTGTGCTGCGGTTTGATCTCCGGAGCAACGCAGGGAATCCTTTCTGGACGCAGCTCTGGATCACAAGATCTCGCTCTGGACTCTGGCACAGTCAGACGCTGCCAAACCCCGGCACCTGCAGAGGCCCAGCTGGCCTGGCCTGGCCAGCACACGAATTACCTCGTAAAAAGCCAGGCTCTGCTTGATCCCTGCTTTGAAGCGAGGGCTGATGGAGGAAATAACAGCTGTGACCATAAACACCCAGTACAGGTGGAGCAAACACAGAGCAGAGAACTGTGAGTGACCTTCAAATCACAGCTGGGGACAGACCAACCATCCCTGCCTTGCTCAAGATATCCATATTTTATTGGAATTGCATCAGGGAATTCTGATTCATTTGACATTTTAACACTGGTTTTGCAGTTTGCTGCCTCCCCACCTTTCAATTCATCCATGTCCATTTATTTATAAAGAAATGCAAACACTTTCTTCCCTGGTTTAATACATCATGACCTGCTCCTGAAAAAACCCTACACATAATCCGTAGGTGTTATTAACTCTGAAAAATGTACAGCAGTGAGTACGGCACTGTCAGCTCTTGTTGCCCCCGGTTAGTCCCGGTCTAACCCTTTTAGCTTCAAGAGAAACCAGATTATAACTTGTCTGTCAGGGCTGAGGTGGATTTTATGCAACCAATGTCGTAATTATCGAAATGCTTGTCCTATCAGTCAGCAGCTCGTTTGACCACAAGACCTTTACATCTTTTTGCTGATTCTGGACTTTCTGAAGCAGAGAGAAATGGTTTCCTGGGTGTAAGGGCAACTCCTGCAGTACTCAGGATGTGTCAGAGCAGCCCAATGCGCACCTACTATCAGAAAAATGGAGAGTCAATAGGAATTCATTAATAGCCGACCAAATTTTCTATCTCCTCTTGTTTTATTCTACTACTTGAAATGGTGGCCAAAAAAAAAAACTGTCAAGACTCGGTTATTTCCTTGCTTCTTGTCCCTTTCCTGAAGGAAATCTTCATTGGGCAGCCACAGAGTAGAGTGAAAGGAAGGTAACAGGAATTTTTAATTTGAGGCAGCGGAATCTCAGTGATGACCAGCCCATAAGGTCTATATTCAGTCTCCACCTTACAGGGTGCAGTTAAACTCATTCGCAAACTACACAAACTCCCCAGGTTTACAGCCCTGGCAGGAGGAGTCACTGAGGCAGCTGCTTAGAGCAGAGCCCAGTTTTAGTGGAGTTCTCTTAGGGTTTGATCGAGTCCATGGGCCTGGAACTCCCATTAGAGACCCCTTGAGCCCAGTTTGCTGGGAGATGAGATGCACCGATGAATCAGCTACCTGGTCGTTTTGTGGCTTGCTAAGTATGGACAAACCTTAAATCTCCCCTCCTCACCGCTCGTGTTCGTATCTCATTTTTTCCCCAGATGGCTGTGGATGGACAGGGGGATTGTCCCTGAGACAGGGCAGCCGTTTCCCTGGCCGGATCAGGGAGTGCACGGATCAGGCTGCGGGCGCTGGGAACGTGGCTGTTCAAACATGCTGGCAGCCCGTAACCTTTGTGCCTGTGCCACTGGGGCTGTTGTTACTCATCCCAGTCCCACCCACAGGCTTGGCACGGAGCTCTGCACCTTCCAGAGCCTCCTGGCTTCTTATCAAGTCGATAAAAGCAGCGTGTGTTTGGACAGAGGTTTGACTGCTTCAGCGCTCAGAGCTGCCTCTTCTCCCTCTCGCGTTGTGCTTCACCTCGGGAGGGGGAAAGGCAGCGACACAAATTGGCCCCACGGAAGAGGGGGAATATCCCAGCTTGAGGCTGGAATAGAGGACCCCCTGGGATAAATGGGCCTCCAGAACGCCAAACCCTCCAGAGTGAAGCGGGCCAGCATCCTGATGCTAGGGCTGGATTCTGCGGGGAAATCCACACTGCTCTACAAGTTCAGGTATACAGATACTTTTCTAACAATGCCAACAATTGGCTTTAATGTGGATATGATCGAAGCAAGGAAAGATTTTACACTGACGTTTTGGGATGTCGGAGGACAGAAGAAGATGAGAGAGCTCTGGAGCAATTTCCTGGAAGACACCCACGCGCTGCTGTACGTGGTGGACAGCTCTGACAAGTGCCGGCTGGAGGAATCCAGGAGAGAATTTGAGCTCATTTTAAAGAATGAATCCATAAAAAACGTGCCGGTGGTCGTGCTGGCGAACAAGCAGGATTTGCCTGGAGCTCTGAACGCCGAGGAGATCACCAGGAGGTTCAAGATGAAGAAGTACTGCAGTGACAGGAACTGGTACGTGCAGCCCTGCTGTGCCATCACGGGAGAAGGGCTGGAGGAAGCTCTGCAGAGAGTGGCCACGTTTGCCAAGCAGTACCGCAAGTCAAAGGAGACTTTCACCACCCTGAAGGAATTCAATACCTTCTAAGAACTTCCATCATCCAGTTCTGGTGACTGTTAACATATTTTGTTGGACATAATAAGTCTGGAAATACTGGATTCTGAAGAACTTTTACACATAAATATTTATGAAGGACTTTGTAAATATTTATTAAGAACTTTGACAATATTAAATTCTACTGTCATACCTGCAGATACTTGATATACCTGGTAGGATATCTCATACTTGAGATAGGACTCTGTAGCATTTTATTATTATTTTTTTATTTACTTGGGGTCATTCAGTTGAAGTTGAATGATGAGAAAGGGGCAGTTGAGCACATGGAAATAAAATAGGTGAGCAGTGTTTAAGTTGCTTAAATCCAGTGAAGATTCAAATCCATTTTTTTCAAGATGTAAACCAGCCAAGTCATTTGGTCAGCAATGATCAAAGGCTGTTTTGTAATAAGTGCTCCATGGATGTTTCTCATTTGAAAACAGAGTGGGGTTAGAGCTTCAGCTCTCAGAGAACTTGTTGGCTGTTTCTGCATTCTAGAAACAATTAGTGCAGAGGGATTGTGATGAGCAGGATGTGCTCCTCACCCAGCCCCAGACAGAGCCTGGCTCCAGCGCTGTCTCCAAGGTGCAGCTCTGGCGCCCCGTTGTCCCAGATATCCACGTGCTGCTTCCCTTGTTCCTGCACTGCTGGATTGCCCTCCTTAGAGGAGGTGGAGGCCAGCACGGGATCAGGCAGGGAAGAGGTGAATCCCACTGTCTCTGTGGTGACTTCCCAGTGGTGGGCTCTGGAAAAGTTGTGACAGGGGTCCTCCTGTGCTCCCGTTTTTTTGTGGCAGGATTCCACCATGGAAGTTGGTGGGAAGTAGGAAGTTTACATTTCATTCTTTCTAATTGACAGACAGGAATGTCACGTTATCAAAGGGTGAAGCAGCAATAAAATCACCCAGACATACCCTGTTGTCTCATGCACAGATTATTCAAAGACCAAAAAAATCATCAGGTGGATTTGCTGGAATAGTAAACAAAGGGAAGTTTCTCAATAGCAGCTGTTATTAATACTGAGACTAATTAATTATCAGGGGCTAAATCCTGACTCATGCTGAGACTCCATTGCTAAAAGCAGAGCAAGTGTCTGGATTTCTCATTGCCTGATCGGATGATTTAGGCTCAATAGAAAGTATCATCTTCTGTCCCTAAAAAGATCTTTAAAAGTCTTTAATGTTGGCTTTCTAAACCCAGCAAGTCAATGTTTAAAAATGTGATATTTCATACCAATACATTTATAAACGTTTGCATGTGTCTGGTATAGAGTGAATTCTCTTCATCTAATCATGTGTCTGTTATAAAGCAGAATTTAGTTCTGTGGCCTCAGGACTTCCTCAGGGAGAAACACTCCTGAGAGATTTAATGAGGGTGCACCAGGGTCTCTAATTAGCCAAGAAGCAAGTTCTGAAGGGAGAAATAAAGTCATAAAATAGACCAGCTCATGCAGCTAAAAATGAGAATAAGCTCTCAGGCACACAGGCCCTGCTGCAGGTTATCAAATTAGACTAAATGACGCATCAACTTGAAGAAATATTTTACATTATGCTTCAAAGGAAAGGAATAAACTCAATTTCATTCACTTTATAGAATATCAAGTATTTAAGAACTGAATTTTCTAAGAGCTTGGTTTCCCAGAGAAGTGAAGGCAGGCCCATTATATCTGCCCAAGGAGACCCCAACCTTTTGGAATAATTTTAAAGCTTTAAAATAAATATCAGCCAAGCTGGCAGGAGGCGCAGCTTCTCAGAGGAATTAGATGCTTGAAAGTTTAATTAAAAAATCACTGAGACAGAGAAAAGTGGCCACACCGGTGCCCCCTTGAAGGCAAGGCTGATAAGGTACAAAGGACTGATCCCCACGGAGATAAATGTTCCCTCGGAGCCCACAAAGGACATCAATCCAGAGCCAGGGCTTAATGAGTTCCTCTGCTCCGGGAGCTGCCTGGGCTCCTCCATCCTGCTTGGATCAGCACAGCACTCGGGGGCTTCCTCAGGATGAGGAGACAGAGATGGAAGGCACTGCTCCGCACGACCTGGAGCAAAAAGCCTCCCTGACACTCAGCAGCTTTTGGGAAGGGTATTTGGGAAGTTGCCTGGGCAGGAAGGAGCAGAGGAAGCGGAATTGTGGCTCAGCTCTGCACGGAACAGAGCACGGGCTCACCCCAGGGCGCTGCCTAGTCCCGGTGGAAGCCCGGGAATTGTTGGATATCTGATCCCATCACGTGTTCCGTGGTGAAATCAATAGCCAGGGAGTTCCAAAAGTGTTTTCCAGCTCCATCCTGCTATGGAGAGTTTGAACTGCTTGGCTGCACACAATGAGCAGAATTATCTTGGTGTTTCAGGAATTCTATCAGTGCTAAAATCCAACCCGCAGCACCGTGAGAATTTATTCCTGGGTAAGTATTGTTTTATTATTCAGAATTTTTACAGATTACTCACTAAAAAACTTTAAAGGTTTGTGAAGGATTTGGGATGCTTCGAGATGGTGAGAAATCGGAATCTGAAGAGCCCCGAGGCAGTGGAGCTGAAGTCTGGGAGCTGAAAGCTTTTCACGGGATGAAAGGCCTTGAAGAGTTTGGGTCAGCTGTTTATTTTGCTTCAGGTTTGGGAATTCTTTTCATCAGCTCACCCCGCTGTTTTGCATTTCTTCATTGCTTCGTTCTGGCAGTCTTGTGCAGAAGCATTGCAGGTGTTCTGTAGTTAAGGGGCTCAAATCCTTCAGTGTCTGCTCATATTCCTTACACGGTTTGCTGTACCTGTTCCTTTGTGCTGACAGAAGGGTCACACATGACTAAACGAGTGGAACACGCCTGAGATCGGGAATCACAAGGGGAAGAAGGATCTGAAACCCAAGGCCTGCAGGACCCCGTGCCCTCTCAAGATGCGTTTGGATGGGACCATTTAAAAGCTGACAGACCCAGAGGATGGGGAGCTGTCCTGTCGGCCATTCCTTGATAAGATCCCTGTGGTTTAAAGTCACAAAGGGCTTTCTGAGTTTAGAATCACTCATGGAGCTCATTGAACATGGGTCCAGGGGGGTGAAATGCCATTTTAAGGGAAGGAGTGGAGCAGCAGAAGAAAGCATTGCAAATGTGGACAGTAGCACTCCCTCCTGCTTTGCCTGGGGGACAACTGTCCCAGTAACTGAGAACCCAGGGGAAGTGCAGCGTCTGAGGAATGCAGGCTGAGGCTTTTCCAGTATCAGTTAACTGGCTGTTACTCGAAATGCCTCTGTGCCATCTCATTTCTGACAAGTAACTGAACCAAAGGAAAGACTTCCATGTGTCAAACAAGTTCTAAGTCTGCTGCAAAGGGAGGCAACACCACTTTGAAGTGCTGCGTGCACCTCAAACAGCTTTTTTCCCCAAGTAAATGGGCAATGCTGAGTTCTGTGCTGCTACAATTAGGTTTCTTCCACTTTAATTAGCTCAGATATCCTGTTTGGATTCTGGACATCCATCTCCTCAGATCCCACAGCCTGGATTAGCCAACTCTCTGTAATTTGGGCTGTAAATTCTGGAGGGTGAAGACCCTCAGCACACACCACACTGCAAGGACCATTTGCAAATGTAAATTCATGGATAGTAACAAGACCACGCACATCTGACTCTGAAGACTGGGGATTTTAGCAAATGGAGCATTCCTTGTGTTTCAGTTTCTCCCACATTCTGTTCCGTAGCTGTGCTCAGTGCTCCTGTGCCGCTCCTGCTCATCCACGATGTGCCTGTGGTACCTGTACCGAGACACCTCCCCTCAGCTCCTGTCCCCTCTGTGTCCCCTCCCCACATTTACACAGCAGAGCTTTCTCCCTGTCCTTGTCCAGGAGTCCCAATGGCAGTGCCAGCTCCCATGGCCTGGTTATCAGATTTCCCTTGGGGGTTTGGGTTTGCTCTCACGCCACTCCTCGTGCATGGAATGACCTAGGGACATTTACAGCCCCATGTCGTTGTTTTCTGTCAGGTCCTTTCTCAAAGCACTCCTTTCCCACGATGTATGCAAACCTCCTGACAGTGCTTTATGAGCCGTAGCTTTTGATGAGTATTTTTTATTATTTCCTTGTTCTGCCCATATTTATTCATCTGCCCTCTTTTAGTCTTACCAGGTGCTTTCTTTGGTGCAAAGATCATCTTCTTGTTCTGGGTTTTTACTTTTTTTAAAACCTTCTGTTGACTTGTTTTTGCTTCGTTTTTACCCTTTTGATTTGCCTGATCAATGAGAAGTTTCTAGGCCTTATACTGCTGTTATAAGTACCCTGATTTTGGGGAACTATCTGCTAAAATAAGTAATTTTGTGAGTTTAATAAACCACCTCGCTCTGAAACCTGAGCCATGCATATTGTTTGGTTTTAGCAATTAGAGCTGGGAACTGCAGCAACAATTTTATCGATCCAGACAAAGGCCAATCTCCTTTGAAATTCTGCTCGGCCGTTAAAGGGTAACTGTGCCTTAATCAATAGTTTGCAGTTACTTTATCTAAAGCACACACATTAATCACTGAACAATGTGAGTCGCTCAAGCTTCCCTTAAGAAGTCAGAAAAGTTGTATTTCTTATAGGGCTGTCCCAGATCCCTGTGAAAATCCCTCGTATCATTTGGATGTAACACAAAACATACAGGCATTCTGCAAACAGCTTAATTAATAGATGACAAATTAATGTGTCTCCTTGTGGGGTGGGTCACATGCTCAGAGCTGGTGCCATCGGCTCTTCTCAGCACAAGGGAATAATTTTGGACTGAATTCACATGGATTTTCCTTTGTTAAGGACTTAAAATAAAGGCTTAATATACCTAAAATGTCTATAGGTGGTCACACAATTCTTGTGTGCCCATCAGTTATTTACACAGCTTGAATTACTCTGAAAAGGTGAAACAAGAAAGAATTACAGAAGAAGAATTTAAGGAGGTAATCTGGAGGGGGTGGGGGAAGATAAATTGGGAAAAGGGAAGCGAAAAGAAAAATGAGAAAATTCTCAGGCCGAAGTACTGAGTGCTGTAGATACACAAAGCAATAGAAAGCAGAAAAACTTTGCACTCTGGTGCAAAAGCTGAAGCTGCTCTTCTTTTAAAGTCAACATTTCACGTGTGCAAACCCTCCTGGTGCTCACAGGGGGAACTTCCCTGTGCTCTCTCTTAACCTCACACGCTGAAGGCAACGGTTTCATAGATGAAGTAACATCAGGCCCCAAAGAAAATGTAACCTTGGAGAAAATATTCTGCAAAGAACTGTCTCCTCATAATATCTCTAAACAATATCAATCCTGAGTATGAATAGTTAAAAACATTTAACATCTTATTAAAGTCAAAGGTGGTGGAAATTAATTATGGTTTCAAATAACTCTTCCCTTTAACCTACACAGGAAAACTTTCGTATCTCTTAGCTGTCACCTACACTGAGCCTTCCCTTTTTGAAGCTTAAGGTTTTCCACTGAGTCATTTGGATCACTGATTATTTAAAATACCCATTTATTGCCCACGCTAACGGGTGAATTTGTACAGGCTTTGCTTCCTCATGTGCTGCTGAAAAGCCCCTGTCAGGCACTGAGGAAAACCCAACGCAAACACCAGAAAATTGAGTCATATTATTAAAAAACACGTGTATAAAATGTGGGGTTTCCTCGCTGAGACATCTTGTGGCGTGTGAGGCTTCCTGCAGCTCGTCAAAACGAAACTATCGTGTTGCAGATTCAAACGGAGAGACAAGAGGAGCTCGAGAACTCTCTGGGAGGCTTAAACCACACCAAAAAATCCTGTAGCTCATTTTTTCAAACAGGAACTGCCTCATTACAGCACTTAATTTCAGACATTAAGTATTTCCAATTTGTTAAATATAAATAGAGATTTTGAGGTAAAGTCCACGTTTGTTTTCGTCGTGCATTATGATGAAGTTTCACTTTGGGGCACTGAAAATTTGTAACAATGAGGGATGTCCAAACTGCCCAAACAAGCAGATTCCTAAACTGGAATTCCCGTTGCTGCTACGTTTTTTTCCATGTTAAGTTGGTTGTGATTTAGAAGAGCCCTGGATATCAGTTCATAGGTAAAGTGAGATTGGAATATAAAGAGGAGTAATGAGCATTAAAACAAAGGTTTGATCTCGGTGATCTGACAGAGGCGCAGATTCCTGGAGCTGCTGAAATGCTGTGTGTTTCAGGAAAATTATGTGGCCATTATTCCCCCTCAAAAGAAAAGCTGAACAGAAATATTACCATTTATCAGACATCAGAAAATCAAGGAAAGCTCAGTCCTGAGCCCTGTGAGAATGGGCCTCGTTAGTGCTGTTGCTCAGAGCACTCATTTTCTCCATTACAGCAGAACAAAGAGAGATGCAAACTTCGAGTATTTTCATTTCTCTGCTCAATACCAAGCCCTGAGCCTTTCAAAATTCCTTATTCAGTCATGTATTCGAGTTTCCTTTCAAAACGAGCCTGAGACACAGCGCTGACAATAGCAATCCGCATCTGGACATTTACATTTTTGTTGCATCTTGGGTTTGATGCTGTTTTATGGGCTCGGCTCTGCTCCCTGCCAGTGTTAACAGCCAGAAACAAGAGTTTAAATTTGAGATGCTCCCAAAAATGTCTCTGGTTTCATGACCCTGCGAGTGTTTCTGTGTACAGCATGAAACGCGTCACCTAACACCTCACACCATTTAATTACCCGAGCACACCGTACAGTTTAATTTTCCAAATACAGTTCCAATGATCAGCCTTCCCTTTGGAAACCTGAGGAATTAAGGGTGTAAAAGCAGCTTCCCATCCTGCAGTCAAGTGGAACAGGATCCAGAATATTGGAGATCCCAGACCTGCCAGCAGATAATAAGTTTTCCTTTGCTTTTAGAAATATTATTGAACTCACCCAAAACCAGCAGCTGAGACAGAAGCATTTTTTGTCACTGTCCCACCATCAGTGGTGCTACAAGGATTTGTTTTAACATGGAAAAACTGTATCCCTGGATCTCGCAGGGCACACTGACATGGCTCATTTCACTAACCACTTCTTCATTTTTTATATCAATTTTTTTTCCCCCTTTCCTTTAATAGGAAATTGTGATGGAAAGGCAAAGCAGCTGGGACACCAGCAGGGAAGTGTGGCTTCACAATCTGCTGATTGAGGATTTATTCCTCTTCTTCTTGGGCTATTTGCAGCTGATGGATTTTTGGGATCCACTCCAGCTCTTGTACCAAGGAACATTTTTGCCAGTGGCCATGTCATGACCGATAAATTTGTCTGAAAAGCTCTGATTTAGTGCATTAAAAACTGAACATTTATGGGCTGAATTGTAGCAAATGTACCAATGTAAATTAAAAGCAATCCCCAAATTGAATGTTGTACGAAATAAAAAGTGATTTAAAGCAGAGTGGCTGAGATCAGAGCAGGCTGTGCTCTTCCAGAGGCAGCTCTGGAGCTCTGATCATACATTTGAGGCTGCCTGCCTCCTGCTCGGTGCCATGTGGGAGCCCTGGGCTGATTTTCTGATCACAGGAGCAGATGTTGGGCTGATGTGAATCAGCAAAGGGCCACTGGAGCCAGAGGAACTCCCTCGAGTTTGCCCCCTTTGGGAGCTGTGCTGCAGCCTCTCCTGTGCAAGACACAGAAGATTGGGCGTTATCTCAGAACTCATCACACGGTAGCTTCCAAAAAGATGAGAATAAAAATATCTAGAGGTCTTTAACTAGGAAAAAAGTGCTCATTAGGGGGTGTTTCACATTCAGAGAGGCCTTGTGGGAGGAGGTGCCCGAGGCAGCTGGAATGTTCAGGCTGTAAGAGACACAGCAGAGCCCAGGGACAGCGGCAATGAGGGAGAGATCCCAAACGGAATCAGTGACATCAGCAGGCCCTTGGCTGAGTGAACATCTGATAGGGGCCGGCAGCAGGAGCCAGAGCAGCTCCAGGAGCCTCAGTGTCCCACGCAACGTGATCGAAGGGTTATAAATGGAAAGGCATTGAATCCTGTCATATTGGGTACATTTGAAGCTGATTTTCTTTTTCAAGCCGGTGCAGTTCATCACTTTATGAAACTGATTGTAAAAAGTGAGGTTTTAAGTACCACCCCAACTGAAGAGTATTTTTCACGAAGTATAACTACTTTTTTTTTTCTAAATAGAAAAAAAGGCAAAATACAGCGTAACCAGTGGTTCTACATGAACAAACCCAAGGGGAAACATGCACAGGAGCTCTACAGCTTTTGAATAAAAATGTTCCCTACACAAGGGAACAACCCCTGAGCGAGTGTGAGCACAGCCACAAGACAGCAGGGCTGTCCGTGGGCCAAATCTTTGATTCCTACTCTCAGCCAAAGCACTTCAGCCAACTCCCATCAAAAACCACCTTCAAACCTGTCTCCTGCAGAAGACTCTGTTTGCACACCAGCTGAAAGATTATCATAAAATACCCTCCAAGCAGTGGGCTGCTTTTTTGTTAATACCAGCTATTCCATTTGTATAAACCCCGGGATTAATGGGCATTTTTCTGTGTGCAACACAAATCTTTGCAGCTTTACATAACATTTTGTTTCTTACACGAGGGAGATAGGGCTATGAAAAGCCATTTGCAGGAGCTCCTTTCACCTAAATGTACATTTAGTAAATACATTGTATATTTTTATATATATTTCACTAATATATTAGAAAAAGCATTCAGACCAATTCACATTGTTACTCAAAAGAGATGTTTAAGATAAGCTGAGGATTAGACATTTTCTAACTGCATAATGAGGTGCAAAATTCACAAATTATGAATTGTAAGCAGAATGTAAACTCTTTGTAAAACAAATCTATCTGTTGCTTGAAGGGTAGGAAGGTGAGCAGAGCTTAATTCCCACCTTTACATTTGCATTATTATTTTCCAAGATAAAAAATATGCAAAAAAATATCGAAGAAGCAGAGCTTTGTTCTGTAGCATCGCATGAAGTTTGAACAGCGTCATACCAAGAGGATTTGTGTTATATGCATAATTTATTATGTTGCAGGCACCTACATTTAGTTAAAAAAAAACTCATTCAGAATCAAAATATCCTGTTGTTTGGAGTTTTGTTTTAAAGACAGCCCAGAGACACTGGATCAAAGATTCAGAGGGGAGCTGGTCTATCCTTCAAAATTGGTCTTCTGAGTGTTTTTGCACTGTGGACCTGAGGCAAAACCAAGCAAAAATAACATGGTAATTGTTCCTCTGAGAGCCAAGCAGCTTAATTAGATTACAGTCACACAAAAGGCGCTTGATTCATCTCTGATTATGTCTTCAATGAAGACACGATATAAATTATCCTTTGGATGATACCAGATCAAAAATACAGCTCAAAGAGCACCGAAGGATTGTCTTCCTCAGAACACACATGATTTAGCAAGAGCAAAGCATGTTTTGTATATTGGATGGAGTTACAGGGAAAGGAAACAGGGTGTTAGACCTGCTGGTGCAGCAGTGTGCTTTTCAGACAGGTCTGGATTTGAAGGAAGATTCTCCAGGGTGATTCTCAGTTATTTTCAAGCGGTTACTCATAAAAGAACACGGTTGTTGCTCAGCCCCTTGACTCGGTCAGTCTTTTTCCAAGAGCACAGAGGGAAGGTCAGCAGAGGGATGATTTCCCTGCAAGGTCACTGTCACTGCTTAGGGCACTGAGTCAGCCCAGGATGTGCTGGCTTTCCACGTCCATCCTTTCCAGACCACGCCAAGTGCTCGGTCAGTGCTAAGGGAGGCAGCAGCGGGAGGAGGCAGAGGTGGGATGAGCATGTCTGGGGTAACAAAGACATGGAAAAGGTGGTGATGAAAAGGGTGGTGATGGAAGAAAAGGGTTTTCTTCCCTTTCATAAAATTCCAGGCTGGGTCTTACACACCGTGTATTTTTTGCCATCATATTCTGACTAGCTGTGGTCTGAAGACAGGGCAGGAATGGAACACGTAGTACCAGAGTCCAATTTCATTATTCATCACAGAATTTCTGCCTAATATCTAATCTAAACCTACGCCCTTTCAGTTTAAAGCCATTCCCCCTTGTCCTGTCATTCCAGGCCCTTGTCCAAAGTCCCTCTCCAGCTCTCCTGGAGCCGCTTTAGGCACTGGAAGGGGCTCTAAGGTCTCTACGGAGCCTTGTCTTCCAGGCTGAACAATCCTAACTGTCCCAGCCTGTAAATCAAGCAGAGCACTAACTAAAGAGATTATCTTTTTATTTTATCTCTATGAAGTCTTTTTACTTTTAACAATGTAAATAGCTGTATCAAGAAAGTGTCCTTTTTGTCTGTCCAGACTGGGATGTGAAAGGGCTGCTGTCCCTACACCGGGTTTGGACGAAATGTTCTACATACTATTAGCCAAGGAGCCATGCCTATATGGAATACCACCAGCACTAATTAGCCCTGACTAATTTAACCTCCTCATATTGCTGTGGCGTCACTGCAACATTTATGCAACAGATGGGGCTGTGGTGACTCAGCTCCTGTCACTTTTGGGGTTTTTTTTGAGAACTATCTAGAGCCAAGCCTCATCCTCTGCGAAGTGTCCAGAGAGAAAACACACAGTTCCTCCTAGTCTGAAAAATCATTGTCTTTGTGTTTTCCCAAGGAGCTAAACCACGTTCTCTTTCCTGACACTCCTCAGTCTCTGAGGGACTTGGTGACTTCATTTTCACACTTAGGAAGCTGCATCATCTGCCACAGCTTTGAATTTTCTCAACAAGGATCATGGAAAATTTTAACGAGAGCTCTATCTACATGCAAGACTTAACAGAATTAATCTCCAATCATTAAAAATGAGTAGAGACTACATGCATATATATATATACACATATGTATGTGTGTATATATATGCATTCCAGAGAGTGCTTCTAGTTTTGCACAGAGGTATTCTTTTCTGAGTAAAATTTCAGAAGTAGGAACAAATTTACCATCCCCTCCGCACTGCAAGTGTATCTCTCTATTGCTTTCAATACTCTTTATCTTATTTCAATAAAAATTAAAAAGTTTCTACAGCAGCTTTTTTTTTTCCTCCCTAAAATTCTGGAAGACTGGGAGGAACAGGGATTATTCTGAGTAAATGCGAAGTGTAGCGAGGGGAAAGATTAAAGCGTTAATTTTCGGCTCCATGGTGGGAATTAATGCAAAGCATAGTGAGGGGAAGGATTAAACTTAATTTTTGACTCCATGATGGGGGCAAATGCAAACTTTAGCGAGAGGAAGGATTAAACTGTTAACTTTCCGCTCCATGAGGGGAGTGAATACAAAGTGTAACGCGGAGAAGGATTAAACTGTTAACTTTGGGCTCTATGACGGGACTGAATGCAAAGCGTAGCGGGGAGACTGATTAAAGCGTTAACTTTCGGCTCCACGATGGGAGCGAACGCCAAGTGTAGCAAGCGGAAGGATTAAACTGATAACTGTCGGCTCCACAAGGGGAGCGAAGGGAAAGTGTAGCGAGGAGGGAGGGAAGGATAAAAATGTTAACTTTCACCTCCAAAGGCGCCTACGGAACGGACGAAACCGCTCCCTCACGGCCGGGCCGGCGGCGGCGCAGGCGCGGGGAGCGCCCGTCCCGCCGCCCCTCCCCTCAGCCCCCCGCGCCCAAGATGGCGGCGGCGCTGAGGCGGCCCCTCCTTCCCTCCCCCTTCCCGCGCTGCGTCACCGCTCCCTCCCTCTCCTTCCCCGCTGCCATTGGCCGCCGGGCGCGGGCGGCGCAGCCAATGGGCGGCGGCGCCCAGAGCGAGGCTGCCCC
>VZTE01000134.1:102394-125175 GCA_013397775.1 Eulacestoma nigropectus
TTTTTTTAAATATTGCTGTTTTCTGCTCAGATAGTTGAGAAGCAGTTCCGGCTTGTAGCACAGAGCCCCTGAACTTTTTGGTGGCTCAATTATTTGAGCTGTGGAGGTGCTTCCTAAACATAGCAGGATACCTAATTAACTAGGGGTTATTTCCTTAGGAAATAGTCGATTTTTAAAATTAGATATCAATCCTCACCTTTAAACTCTCGTCCAGGAGTGCTGGTTGGAGCTTAAAATTGTCTGTACAGGGTTCTGGACAAGAATTTTGGCATTTTCATGGCTGTTTTTTAGCAGCCTCAAACTATCCCTTGTGTTTTCCATAATATTCCAGTCTTTTATATGAAGACAGTACAATGTTTCGGAAGTAAAAATTCATTTATGTCCCTGGCATTAATTAAACCATCAGCCAAGTTTCCCAGAAGTCTGTAGCACCTCCATTTTTAACCTGTGCGATTAGATGGATAAAACAGTTTATTATTCAGTTATGTCCAAAGTTTTGGCAAAAATATTGAGAGCGGGGAGAATTAATTGCTCTGTTTGCTAGCAGGGCAGTGAGGTTGGTTGGTAACCACTTGCCTCAGCTGTTAATTTGTTTTTATATAAATTCTGTTACCGCTGAACAGACAACTGTAGGGAGGCATGTTTAGGGCTGCACACAGAATGTGCAATTACAGTGAAAAATGGGATTAATGGGAAGACACTGGCTGGAATTCAGCTGCTTTGGTGCAGCGTTTTAAGGGAAGAGGGCTGAAGTGGGGAAGGTTCAAGATGGGCACATGCAGGTAACACCACGTGTGAGTGTGTCAGAAGGCAGGG
The DNA here is from genome assembly GCA_013397775.1 of Eulacestoma nigropectus. Classification (NCBI taxonomy): domain Eukaryota; kingdom Metazoa; phylum Chordata; class Aves; order Passeriformes; genus Eulacestoma; species Eulacestoma nigropectus. The sequence goes on from VZTE01000134.1 coordinate 103,211, forward strand.
AAGCTCTTAATCATTTCTTTTATTTGCTGCTGCACTTAAACGCCTTTTTCCACAGTCCAAACCCACTGCTGGGCCGTGTTAAATTTTAGAGAGTGACATTTATCCAGCAAATCCTGGAGCACACGCCTGCTCCCTAAAATAACCACGGTGCAGGGCTATTTTTCATACAATAGCTCAGGCTTCTGGCTGTCCTTCCTGCTCATTAACTGCTTACACATCACAGTGGTCATTAGCGTGAGGGAATTGGTGGTGCCCACTCTCAGCCAAGGTCCTGGGGTAGGACAGCTCCAAAATCCAACTTGCAGGGCTGTTTGGGCAGCAAGTTGTGTATTTACTTCGCAGAGGAAGCCAGCATTTGATCTTTATCTCCTTCCCTCCTCCCCCTTTTTATCTCCGCTGAAATTCTGTTTGGCCCTGGGTTGTTTTTACAAAACCATCATTTTTTTTTAAATTTTCCATGGCAGTTCACCTCTAGAGAAATAAAAAATCACCCTAATTTTGGGGAATCCCAGATGAAGAGATGTCTCGAGGTTATGAAAGGTTGCCATGTTGTGAATTGCAAACTTCCTAAAAATGTTATCTCTTAATTCCATGTGCTCAGATCAGTCCATTGACAGTTCCAGTGCCAGCAGTTCCTGTCACATTGTCCTTGCCTTCCAGGTTTTACATATTCACAGGAAGTTCTTGTATTTCTGACAAAAATCAGGGAGTTTCCTACATTTTATCCGTTAAAGCACCGAGCATTTATTTACCTTTTTGGATACTTAACAAGTTAAAGTTGGACTTCCATCTTTTTTTTTTTTTTTTCCCAATATGCTTCTAAAAATACAAATTCTGGCCTGGAAAAAAAAAAAAAGGGGGGGACAAAAGAAAGCAAACCCTAACACAAGCACCTGTATTGCATGAGATGTTTAGCAAAGTTCCTTCATATGCTGAAATCTTGGGTAAACATTGCCTGCACGGGCACGTTGTAAATAATTGCTGCCATGTGTTTGGAGATGACAGATTGGTGATGACACTGGGAATAGAGGGATTCACTGGGACCAGAAATCTCCAATACCTCCTTGTCCTTTCCCTTCTTTATGCTCCTGCTCAAAGGAATACACGGTGTAATAAAGTTTTTAATGCTGGGAGAGCAGTGATTTGGAGCTGATACTGAGGCAGCATCTCTGGGGGGGGTTTAAGATTTCTGGTCAGTACTTGCAACATTCTTTTAGGGTCTTCAAGGTTTTGGAGCTGGTGGGGGGGAGAATAGAATTGGTTCAGCACAAAGAAGAGCCTTAGAAACTGCAGAAGTGGCCACGGTTTTTCTCTTTAACCTCCAACCCCAAAATCTGACTTGATGAAGGGCTTATCTGGACTCTCATATTAAAATTATGCAAATACTTATCCAATAGAGAGCTGGGTAAGGTGACTTTTTCATCTTGAGTCTTCAGTGAGGAACAGGTTTTACTTGGGCTTTTTTTCTTCCTTGGATAAGAAAGGATGAGCTGGTTTTTTACTGTTTGTTGTGGGTATGGCTGTGCTGACACCCAATTTTCTTTCCAACCTTTATTTTTAATGGTAATACCACAGAGCTTGGAATTAAATAAATTTACTTTACAAAGGCCAGATAAGTGCAAATTGTTCATTGTGTCTGTGATAGAGTTTTATGAACAATTTGGGTTTAAATAATGCCTTTTTAGCTCTGCATTTAGGGGTCTTGATTTGGGAAGGTTTGTGGAGTTTTGGGGTGTTTTATTTGCTTTATTTTATTTCACTTGGTGATTCAACATTTCATTTTCTCTTGGTGATTGTTGCCTGCCGCAGCATTCCAATCTGGCTGACATTTAGGGGGTTTTTTGAAATGAAATAAAAAATACTTCATGCATTTTATTTCTCTGGAAATCCTGGAAGAATGTGCTGAGTTCCTGCTGGCCTTTTCTCCCCTGACTCACCTGTGTTGCTGGGCAGGAGATTAAGGATTGCTTTAACAGTGCCAGCACAGGAGAGGTGTTAAATAGAGATTTGTGCTCTGTAATTGAGAGATGCATGAAGGGAAATGATGGTAATTCCGTGATGCAGAGCACTTCAAAACTAATTTTGGAGCAGCCATTGCATCAAGATGCTTTAAGATCAGCAGTGTCAGGATTTTAAGAGTTGCCAGCATCATTCACTGGACTTTAAAAATACCAATATATTTGAGAACACCAAGGAAGCTCCAGGGGAGTGAAGGAAAGGTGGTGGTGTGAGATATATTGAATATTGCAGGTACTTTGAAGCTTTTCAGCCTCTTCTGTATCCCACACGAAATAGTCTGCTTGGGATTAAATATGGAAGAACTGAAGGAGAGCAGGAATTTCACTCACTGAGATAAAAATAGGTTCCTTTAAGCTGACTTGGAGTTCTGTGGTGAAGCTCATCCATCTTGTCACTTTCAAATGATACTGAGATACTTGTATAAGGCATTTTCTTTGCCATGCACAGCTTCTCCAGGAAAAATGGGGCTGGTAGCACATGTAATGTCATATTGATTTTTATTTTTTATCTGTATCTCAGACTCCCATTTTCATTCTGAAGGGGAAAGAAGAGTTGCTGAGATGTGATTTCAGGGGGTATCTTGAGTTGGCTTTATGATCCCAAAGCATTTTTGTCAGTGATCTTGAGAGCAGGTTTCGTTGCTCCAGTTTGTAATTGAGATAGGATTTGTATAGGAGGGGAATAGTGGATGGAGGAAGGCCTGGATCACTGGCTATAACTGAATAACTGGGGGGAAATAGTCTGTTTTCACATGTCCATGCCCTGGGGGGTGTTTTTTTGTTTTTATTTCAAATCCCAGACCACACTGGTGCTGGTAGCAACTTCCTGGAAAGGAAGGATGGCACAACCAACTCTTAATTTACAGTAACTGTTGACTTTGCAGTTCCCCAACAGAAACAATGTGCCTTTGGAAACCATTCCCTAGGATGAGAGGAGTAGCCAAAGTTCTACAGTTACTTGTGTGCTGTCAGACCTTCCTGTTGTAGGTGTACAAACAGAGTGGAATATTTTATAAGAGCAAATAAACCCCCACCCCGCACAGGAGTGAGCACCAGCTGTGTGTGGTGGGAGCTGAGTTCCTGTGCCGTTCAGGGAAGGAAGAGGGGTCAGGATCCCTTTCCAGGTGCATTTGGGAAGGGCTGGTGGATCCCAGCTGCTCCTGCTGTGGCACTGGGAATGTTCCTCGTGTTGTTGTGAAAAGCCCCAGAATGTTTCAGGATCCTGCAGGCATCACTAACACGAGATTTTAATGATAAGCTGAAGGGCTCAGTCATGACTAATGGTCAGAAATAGCCCTTATGATAAATCTGAAGCTAAATATAATTGAAAAAAAGGAGGATGGAGGGGTGGCCATCACAGGCTGACAGAAATAGATCGGATCATTTGATTTTTGATGTAGCAAATGACAAACAGGATCCAGTGACTGAAAGAGCCGCATGAATTCCTGACGAAGTGGTGCGTGTTTTTCGATTGGAGCCCTTCCCAGGACCATTCTGAACTCTGCTTTAAAACTCTTTCTGGTGAGAGTGGTTTCCTGCTCACAGTTGTGTCGGTGCAAGCTGGGAGCTGATGCAGATAACTCCGATCTCCCCCCGAACAGAAGGAATAATTCCCCACGTGCCAAGACACCACCATCCCTCATTTCTGCCCTTTGAGCTGTTCTCCAAAAGGCAGCACAAGTTGACCCTGACTCTGCTTGGCATTTTAGTTTCTCCAAACTATTCCATCTCTAGCTGGGGTAGTGGGAAACACACGTGGCAGAGCTGACTTCAGTTCCCGTTTGTTGTGCTTTTCCTCTTCCTCAGAGGATGAGCAGTGCCAGGTTGACCTGTAACTATTCTGTCAACAGATTCTGTTTACACAGAGAATGATTTGGAGCTCAGTTTTGGTAAATTATGCTTTAGAGTGACTTCACTGGTGGCTTGTCTTTCATGTGAAGGCTTTTGTGATTCCAAGGTGTGCAGGCAAGAGTTCAACCAAGGGCCTGTCAGCTTGTGGCAGGAGGGAGAACATTCTTTGTGTTCCAGCAGAGGCTCTTTTAAAGTCTGATCAACTGCAGATAGGATTTTTCAAGTAAAGAATCTTCTAAATGACACATCTGAGGCTTTTTTTCTTGTCATATTTGTGTTGGTCCCACTCAATTCTCCCTATGTCAGCAGCAGCTTTGCTGTGACCAGCAATGTCATCCTTGGGGTCTGGGAAGAGCCATCCCTCTCCTAGGGCAGCTTTTGGGTAGGAATGCTGATTTTGTTGGCTCGTGGTTTGGGAAGGTGTTAAAAGTCCTGTGAGATCATCCCGGGCGTGGTACAGCTCTGCAATCTGATTATCAGAGGGACTCCTCACATTATTTTCATCTCGGATATGGCAGATTAGTGGAGTGTGGAGAAACTCCACTGAGCACTTGAGAGCAGGAGCCTGTAGTAGGTACAGGTGTAAGTCAGGTGTAAAAGTCAGGTGTAAAGCTGCAGCATCTTTCCAAAGCCTGTAAGTGCTGGGTGCTATCCAGCAGTGGGTCAGCTTCTCCTGGAGCTCAGAGAAGTGTCCATGGAGTGTTTCCTGCCCTCAGCTCTGCTCTTCAGGGCTGCATCCACTGTCCTGGAGGGTCTGGGCATTCCTGGGGAATCCCAGGCTGTGCTTTGCTGGGGAATCCCAGGCTGTGTGATGCTGCCCTGCACTTGCAGTGCCCTGTGAGGAATTTTAGTGCCGGGATGCTTGGAACTCCTCTCTTCTGGCTCTTCCCAGGTTGCTGCAGCTGCTCCTGGGCGCTTTGCCTTTTCCAGAGCAGGAAGCTGTCATTGGGGGGAGGTTGGATTTTCCCCTCACCTGCCTGTTTTTCTCAGACCATTAAAAGTTCTGCCTCCAGAGCAGCAGGGAACCATCCCTTCTGTTGCACTTTTTTCCTTTCCTTACATTTTTCTCGCGGCTCCTTCCTTTGAGGAGCTGAAGTGTCGTGCTCAGCTGAAATTTGATCTGATGAACTGCACGTTCTTTTTGATAAAAATAATTATGCTTTGAAAGTGAAGCTTTTAATGCTTATCTTCAGATCTCCTTGTTGTTCAGGAGGTCTGGTTCCTTTTCCTTCTGTCCTGTGCTTGAGGACTTGCAGCTTTCCCTGGGCTTGTGAAAGTTTAGTCACAATAAAAATGGAATTGTTTGGAATTTTGCTGTTCTCATTCACTGTGAAGTCAAAGTGTAGAATAAAATCACTCCAGACTGATTTATTTCTCTGTTTTCTGCAGTAGCACAAGCAGCAATAAACCAAATTATGTGTATTTGCAATTGATTTTTTTCCTGAATACTGGCAATGGGAGCTGTAGAGAAAATGACCCAAAAAAATTGCTCTTAGGATGTCAAAGGTTTTATGTGGTTTTCATTTATAAATTATAGTTCTGTAACTCAGCTTGGCTTACAGGGTCTCTAAATTTGAGATTCTTTATAAATTATTTTACTGTAGATTGCCATGGTCTTTTTAATGTTTTTGGTGCTGTTTTATGCACAACTCCTTTCAAATTTGCCCTTTAAAAGACATTTTATTCCTAATTCCTTTTTTCCTCAACATGAAGAGTTAGGAGAGTGTTTTGCTATGAAATAACAGAAATATTGTAGTTATTTCCATTTCCTGTAGATTTCTACTTTTATAGTGAAAACTAAACCCTGTGTGTAAAAGTTTTGTTTAAACTGCATGAACTGGAATAGTTGTACAGGAACTTTTTTAATTGGTCTGGGTTCAGATTATGATGTATTTTGATCTTGATTCTTTCCAGACTATGAGAAGACAAAGAAATGAAGTTGTTGTGGAGTTGAGAAAGGTGAGATGACGCAGCATTATTATTCTTTTATATTATTATTCTTATGTTCCTACTTTAGTAAAATGTAAGAGTTTTTGTTAAAGGCTTAAGAGTTCAGAAGTTACCACACCTGCTGCTGGGAGTCCATAACTTTTATCCTGAAAACCAGGGGTTTATTTGGAATCTAATAAAGGGACTCATTCTTGCCCTTCCAGTTAGACTTTTAAAGATTTATAAAAACTTGGTTTTGCCTTTGAAAATCAGCTGTTCCTGCTCATCTGTAGGCAGAAAGTTAATTCCTTACAAGTGAGAGTGGAAGAATGTGAAGGTAACACTGGAATTGCTGGAAAAAAGGAATCACAACTGGAATTAGTTTCCTTCTGGGCTGAAGAGAAAACCTCTGGGAATTGCTGTGTCCTGTTAGAAATGATGACAAATAAACTGTAATGCTGTTGGGTGTGTGCACATGAAACTCCCAGCACAAGTTGGATGCAGGATTTTTTGGGAAGAAGTAATTCCCAAAATGTGCTTCTCTGTGCAGCCCTTTCCAACTTTTTTTTTTGTTGTTGGAAATTTTAACAATATCAATGACAGCAACTTTATGATGCTTGTTTAAAACAGAAGCTTCTCTTCCCTACTTAACACCCCCACACCCCCTAAATCCAAGTTTTAAAGGTGTTCCCTCATTTTTCTCTTTAAGAACAAAAGAGATGAGCATCTCCTAAAGAGAAGGAATGTTCCCCATGAAGATATCTGTGAAGATTCTGATATAGATGGCGACTTTAGAGTGGTAAGAATTAACTCTCAATAATTTCTTCTTTTTGCACGCACCAAAGACATTGAGAATTTCTAACTGCTTTTTGTCTCTGTTTTCTAGCAAAACACTTCTTTGGAGGCAATAGTACAGGTAAAAACAATTAAATTATTTGAATATTCTTCATGTCATGATGACAGATGTATGAAGAATGTAATTTTTCTTATTTTAGAATGCTTCAAGTGACAACCAGGGTATTCAGTTAAGTGCTGTGCAGGCAGCAAGGTAAGAACACACTTTGCTCAAATATCCTGATTTTATTCTTATTTTCTCGTGCTCTTAAGGTCAGAAAATGTGTTCTGGCTGAACTGAAATTGTGTGTAATTAAGTGATTTTAAAAAAGAAAATAAAACTTTAAAGAAATCAAAATCCACAGATCTTTTAAGTAGTGTGGATTTTCTTTACATGTAAATACCTGGATTTATTTGGTGCAAACTTGATGCTTCTCACAGAGTAAAATATACACTTTAAAGGGCTGTAAAATCTTTGGCTTTAAGTGCAGAAAGAGCTGAGTATCTCCCTTGCTGGGTAGAGGAGGAAGAAGCTGGAGGAGGGTGGAACTGAATAACTCTGATCTTTATTCTCCTGACTGGTGATAACCTTTGAAAGTAGAGAAAACATGGAATGAAATGGCCCATGGATGTAATGGCTTTGCTTTTCCAGTAGCTCAGTAATTTCACTTTGGGGGATTATTTTCACTTAAAGACGAGGAAAAAAATCCTGCTGTGTTTTTGGGAGGAGGAGAGAAGCACTTGGGAAGGAATTCCCAGCCCAGGAGGAGCAGTTTGGTTGTTGGGGCTCCATTGGAGATTCCCCAACTCAACCACAGGAAGCCTTTACTGACCTGCTCCAGTGTCAGGACTGATCCCTTTTTGAGGGGAAAGCTGCATTAAACAACTCCCTGCTCCTTCCAGGCAGGATTTGTCTGTAATCTGTTTTTTTTCTCCTTTCCTGCACAGGAAGCTGCTGTCCAGTGACCGCAACCCACCCATTGACGACCTAATAAAATCAGGAATATTACCTATTTTAGTGCACTGTCTTGAAAGAGATGACAAGTGAGTATTGCCAAAACTCAACATATTGCACCAATTCTTGCTATTTAGCTGATGTGCCACTGATTTGGATCATAATTACTGTGGTTTTTCTTCCTCTGCAGTCCTTCCTTACAGTTCGAAGCTGCGTGGGCTTTGACAAACATTGCCTCTGGAACCTCGGAACAAACCCAGGCTGTAGTTCAATCCAGTGAGTCCTGCAGGGTTGATTTGCTTCCATCCACATGTGGGCTTTTGTTGGAATCAGGTTGTCAGTCAAGGCACTGAAGGAAATGCTGCCTGGTCTTTACCTCTGGCATCACACACCCGGGTTTGGGCTTCATTTTCTCAGGGTTTAAACTCGCTCGGGTTTCCTAATGGTGAGCAACATCTTCTGGAAACTCAAAGTATTTTAGCAGAATTGATATCTGCTGGTTTCCAGTTTTCAAACGTAAAAAACCCCACCAAAACTCACCAAAAGACTTGAAATAAATGCAAACAACCCCTCTGAAGAGCTCCCTGTTGTGAAGAGGGAAGAAAATTCACGGACCAGAGGGTACCTGACACGAAACTCTTCCAAAATCAAGTTGAATTTAAAAACCTGTCCTTCCTATTTTGAGGCATTTGAAACATGGGAGGGAATTATTATTGGACTTGGAATCTGAGTTGCCAGGCAAAGCAAACTTTGCTGTGTACTCCAAGCATGTCCTAAGTTGAAGAAGAGCTTCTGTTGCTAAACCAGAACGAAGTGTGCAGGATTTTTAGTTGAGTGAACAAACCAGAGCTTCTTGAAGAATCAGATACTGTGAAATGAACTTTTCCTAAAATTTAAGGGCAAAAATGCAGAAAACTTATGTTGGCTGCAGGATCAGTTGCTTCTGCTTTTGCAAACTCAGTGTTAAGAGCCTGTGAACTTCGATATCATTTTTTTCACCCTCTTAGGACGTACCTTTGGTGATACTTTTTAACTTTCCTTTTTCCCCATCCTCTTCCTTTCCCAGCTGCATCCTGAGTTTTCTTTGGGAAATGTAATTAATAGATAATCTATCCCACCCCTGATCTAGAACACTTTATATTTAAACCTAATTTATCAATGGATTGAGCACTTCTTTGAGTGATTTCTGTAGATCTGTATTGCACTCTCTTAGTCAGTTTAATAGCTGTGGCATATGAGATAATGATTTATTTCAATTGAAAAGGTGCTCTGTTGTAATTTTTCTGTAAGATTTTGTTCATCTGCTCTCTGGAGATGGTTTTTCTCCTTGCACACAGACATTGTAAATACCCTTATTTAGCAAGAAATAAGAATCCTGATTTGTTGTTTCTCTACTAAAACGAGGTTGACATCAAGAAATAATCTGACCAAAAATCCCACTTTCTCTTGAAATATGTGAAGTAAATGGGTTCTTCACAGACTAAGCTATTATGTAAGCAAGCACCTTAGTGCTGGGGGAGAATAAAACAGGCTCAATTATCTAAATGTGGAGCCTGTGGAGCCCTTTCCTGCCCTCTTCCTACATTCCCACTCCTTAATGGAGCTCTGTTCCTGCCTGTTCTCAGGTTGCTTCATTTGAATGGGTGAGTTTGGTCTTTGCTGCTACTTTGCACTTGGGTCTGGTGCATAACTTAGCAGAGAATTTCTGAATTCAATAAATGGAACTAATTTTGGATCCTGACAAGCTTCAGTAAACCTGAGACTTGCAAATAAATTAAATGTCAGGGGTTTAATATTCTCAAGTGCAGGCTCTGTAAGAACATGCAGCAAAGGAAGAATTATTGCAGTGTTTTATTTCAGTATCACCTGGGAAATTAGTGAAGCTTTGACCAGTTCTTAACAGGAGAAAAATGTCCCACGTGAGAGTTAATTTTGTGAGTTATTTGCTCTTCAGAGATGCATTTTTTAACCATTTCCCTGGGTTATTTTTGTACCTTTCAGATGCTGTGCCGCTCTTCCTGAGACTGCTGCATTCACCTCATCAAAATGTTTGTGAGCAAGCTGTGTGGGCTTTAGGAAATATCATAGGTGGGTGTTATTCCTGCCACCACAAACTCCCAGGCATGTTTTGTTATTGTTTGGGAACTTTGTCAAGGAATCTCCAGGAATATGTTGGGCTCTCCACTGCGCTTAGTGATTTGCTGTTGTCTGCCACCCTTTTCCCTTGCCCACCACCATAAATCCATAAATGATGGGATGTTTTCTGTTAAAAATACCACTGATTGTGTCTCCCACAGGTGATGGACCTCAGTGTAGAGATTATGTTATTAGTCTTGGAGTAGTGAAGCCACTGCTGTCCTTCATCAGCCCCTCCATCCCCATCACCTTCCTAAGGAATGTCACCTGGGTCATGGTCAACCTGTGCCGCCACAAAGACCCCCCTCCACCGATGGAAACCATCCAGGAGGTGATGGAATTGCTCTGGAGTGGGATGGAACTCCAGCTCAGTGTTTGTGTGCCTTAAAAATAACCCTCAGGTGTTTCTTTTCCCCCCCTCAGATCCTGCCAGCGCTCTGTGTTTTAATTCACCACACGGATGTAAATGTGAGTGACCCCTCTTAAAGCCCCTTCCATGTTCTGCTGTAGTTTTTTAGCTGAAATATAGAATAAAATAAAAATCTGTGATGTTCCTTTTGATTAAGACAAACTTCTTTTGATATCTATTAACTGCTTGTTATAAAATACTGATGTTATTTTTAAATAATGATGTTTTTCCCTGGTATTTCTGTCTTTGCAAGTGTTTATTTGCATGTGCTTTCCCTGCACTTATAACTGAAACTGCATTTTATTTTTATTTCTGTGAGCATTCATTCACAGAAAAATACAGGAATTTTTTTTGCCTAGCACTTAAATTTGTAATGCTGCACATGTCAGTGTTGGGTGTAATTTCTGAGGTGTGTTAAATATGAAATTGTTATTTAATAGTGAAGTAAATGAGCAAAACTTTATTGAAATTATTATAAGTCAACTTTTTGCCTGCACATAAATCAAAATTTAAGATGAATTTTTTGCTTCCTAAAGAAGTTGTAGCTGAGTTAATGGCACCAGTGCTCTGCAAAAAAAGTCTACATTAACTTTACTATTCATATAGTAATGATGTGATTTAATTTCTTGTCTCTAAGTAGGTGAAATTAAGTTTATTTGAATTTTTGAAATGGTTATGTTGGTGAGGCAAACACCACTCACTCAATATTTTTACAAGCTGCCAGTTGAAATGCTCACGTTTGCTGCTGTTCAGACTGGCTTTTCTGTGTGTGAATGCACACACACATTAATTGAAATTAATTCTAGACTGATCTATAAATGTACATTATTTTGGTGCTGTGTCTGTGCTGTTGGCAGAGCTGTTGTTTTTTCCTGTCAGATATTGGTAGATACAGTCTGGGCACTCTCCTATCTAACGGATGCTGGCAATGAGCAGATCCAGATGGTGATAGACTCTGGAATTGTCCCTCACTTGGTTCCTCTCCTCAGCCACCAGGAAGTTAAAGTCCAGGTAAGTTTGGATCACATGGAAGTGACCCCCAAAATGTGCTGCTACAGAAAACGCTGCTTTCTTTTTATAGCTCGTGTTGAAATGTAAAGAATATTTTTTCCTGTGTGCTGCAGCATTTGCATAAAACCTTTCATGTGCTCAGCTAGAAAAATATTTGCTGAAAAAATGTTGTTTGTAAAGGAAATGTTTTGTTTTCAGACGGCTGCACTGAGAGCTGTGGGGAACATCGTCACTGGCACCGATGAGCAGACACAGGTAGTTCTCAACTGTGAAGCTCTCTCACATTTCCCAGCACTTCTGACACATCCCAAAGAAAAAATTAATAAGGTGAGCAACACCAGGGATTTTCCTTCATTGGTAACTTTTGTGTTTGGCTTGGCTTGGATTCAATGTTGTGTAGTGTCATAAAGATGTGAATAATTGACTCCTTCCACCAGTTTGTGGCAAATTTCAGCAAATAGTGATTTTCTTCTGGAAATTAATATCCATAGGGAAGTCTCTTAGGAGCTGCAGACTTGTGCTTGACAGGAATGCCAGTGTTGGTAGGAAATCAAAGCTTTCTCTTACAAATCTGGCTGTTGACTTAAAAGTTGGAGTTCTCCATATGTGAAATGTCACCTTAATTAAACTGACTCTCTTGGAAGTGATGAAACAGAGATAATTGGGCGTGTTTGGATGGAGTGTGTGTGGGAAAGGGAATTATCCCAGAGTCAGGCTGGGGGTGGGGGGTGTGTGTGGATGTGAGGGGGGCTCTCCTGGGGGCACTGATGGCAGTGCTGAGGCCGGAGTGCATCTGAGGCGTGTTGGGCACCTCTGGGGCCCCTCTGCAACACTGCCAGTGATTAAAGCCCCAAACGAGCCCACCAGGAGAGCCCAGGCAGCCCAAATCTCTACCAGGGTCAGCAGTGATCCTGTGATCTGATCTCAGAGAGTCAGTGAGTGAAGTATCAACAGTGCTGAACCTCATGTTGAGAGAAATACTCAGCTAAAAATTCATTCAGAGAGGTTGAGAAGGGAACTGGATGGTGGAAGGTTTCTAGGAAGGGAGAAATCTATCAACTGTAGGATTTTGAAAGGTTGATACTCTGAATATACTTAAAGTTTTATGTGAAATTGTTACTTCTTGATTGAAGTGTAGATTCCCACTCTAAAAGGGAGGTGAGGGCTCTGAATTTCATTCAGGGAGGGGCTGCTGGGGAAGAGATCTGTTCTTGCTTTCCCAAGCACCTGCTGGGACAAGAGTCCTGGGCTTGTGGACAGAACGAGCATGAAGAGTCATAAACTTAAGAGTATTGTTAAAAATCAGGTGTTTAATTAATAGTGCTGCATCTTCTTGAAGCTGAGAAGAGACATTAGGAAGGAGGTCAAGAGCTGTCTCCTACACTGTCATGCCTGGAGCACACAGTGCTGTCAGGCATTTTGGCCGTCAGCTGAAACCTGCTTTTGGCAGTCCTGAAAGCAATTAGAAGCGCTCATCTGGGATTTTCTGTCTCCAAACAATTTTTCCTTTTAATTTGAAGTATTTGGTTGAAGCTGGGGACAGAGACTGTGGAGTCTCCTAAGGTGAGATTGTCCCTTTGGTTTGTCCCAGCAAGAATTCAGCCCTGCACAATCAAGCTGATGGAGTACTTGGTTGTATTTAAGGTTGGCCAGTTGCAGTGGACATAAATTATATGGAATCCTTCTGTGAACTAATTCCTGATCCTTTTCTTTTGCAGGAAGCAGTGTGGTTCCTATCTAACATCACTGCAGGAAACCAGCAGCAAGTTCAGGCAGTAATAGATGCAAACCTTGTTCCAATGATAATACATCTTCTAGATAAGGTCAGATCCCAAGGATTGCTGTTGGGACTTCAAATCCTGTGTTCCTTTCCAGCTCTTGGGTGTTGGTGTCTTTTAAAACGTGACTTCCCAAACCACGTTGTGCTCCCAAGGATCTGCTGTGGCAGAAAGAAGGAACAGCTAAAAGCATGTGGGAAGTATTTAGGGGAAAAGACAAATTGACACAGAGCTGGTCACAAACAGCTCTGTTCACTGCCAATTTATTGATCTGTGAGAAAAGGTTGGAGGCTTTTCCATTTAGTGACAGCCCGGAGCTGAGGAACGGGAGCAGCCCCAGCTGCAGTGTGTGCAGTGCCTTATCACTGCTCACACCGAGTGCTCAGCTCTCCCTGGAGGATGTGACAGCTGCTGATAAGGACTGGGAGTGTGCAGTGCTGCAGTTCTTACTTGCTTTGGTGTAAACAAAGCTCCCTTTCCCTGGAAGATGAATTGCAAGATGTGGTTGTAGGAGAGGGGTGAACAGAGAGGCTCAAACAGCCACAGGATTTGTTACTTTCCCAGAAACTGATACAGTGACACGGTGCAGAGGGGACTGTAACAAATGCAGCTTTTGTGGGAATGCTGCCTGACATAAACCCTGGGATGACAGTTCCTGTCTCTGGTTGTGCTTTCAGGGGGACTTTGGTACTCAGAAAGAAGCTGCTTGGGCAATAAGCAACTTAACAATCAGCGGGAGAAAAGACCAGGTGAGTCCAGCTTTAGGAAAACTTCCATTCCTGTCTTGGGAAGTGCCAGGGTTATGGATGTCTCTGTTCCTCCACTGTTCAGTAACTCTTCCCTTCTCCACGTGGGATTTAAGGGTGACCTTCACTTGTTTCTGGAGTGACCTGAGATCAGGAGCATCGGTGGGGGTTTGGTTGGAAGCTCTCCTGTTGGGATGAGTGACTTCAGTCAGGCTCTGATGGGATTCTTGAACATTCCACATTTCTTTTTACCCTTTTCCCCAAACCATAAGGCTGTGGTAATTAAAAGGACAGTAACTACTGAATAGGAACACACAAGTCTCTTGTAAGCCCAGAGTATGAGATTTGTGGCAGGGTTGGGGTGGTGCTGTCACTCTTCAGAGATGAGCTTGAAACTCCTTATCTAATGCTGAGAAATTCACAGTATCTGCTACCTGGGTGCTGGAGATCTTAAATCTATTTTTAGTTTAACACCCAAGTGTTGCCTTTGAATGCTCCAGAAAGGGATTCCTGCAGTGGCCACTGCAGAATGCTCTGGGCTGGGTGGGTGCCTTGGGGTACCTGGACCTCCTGGAACGTGTTTGCCTGTGTGCTTGTGCTGCTGCCACGTTCCTGCTGTAACTCTTGGCTTTTCCCCCCACAGGTGGCTTACTTAATTCAACAAAATGTAATTCCTCCCTTTTGCAATTTGCTGACAGTAAAAGATGCACAAGTTGTGCAAGTGGTTCTGGATGGACTAAGTAATATATTAAAAATGGCTGAAGAGGAAGCAGAAACCATAGCCAATCTTATAGAAGAGTGTGGAGGTAGGAGGAGCAATATTTTAATCACTTTTTCAGGGATTGATGCTTTGGCATCCTGCTTGTGTTGGGTTTATTGTGTGTTGGCACAGATATTTTAAGCAAACCTGTTTTAAAGTGCCCTTTTCATGCCTATCAGGTGAATATCCATAGTTTTTCCTTACTAAGTTCATGATCAAATAAAATGTGGAGGAGCAGGATAATGGCAGTAAAGTTTATTAGGTGCTAGTTTTGTAGCAGCCTGGCATATTAGACAAATTAGTCTAATTAAGAGAAACTAAATTAGTCAATGTGGGCATGATGTGCTTACCTTAATCATGTACAAGTCATGCCCAGGTGAACTTGGAAAAAATAATTCTACATACAATGGTTGTAAACATGTAATAACTTTAATTTCCTCATGGCTTTGAGACTTTCTCCACATTCCTTGTGGTTTAAGTTGACTGAAACTTTTCAGGGATGAAAGAACAGAGAAATTAAATTTGGGCACAGGTAAAAAACTGTGTGGGATTTGTTAACATGGAGTAGAATAATCTTTAAAATACCAAATCTTGAGGGAGGGCAGAAAGTGATTGGTGGTGGCTGGGAAGAGGAAAGAGGTGTTTGTGCCAAAACTCAGCTTGCCAGAGCTTCAGAAAGATTTCTGTGTACTGTACATCTGTGTGTTTATAGGATAAAATAAATATAAATATGCCAGGTGTGTTTAACAGCATCTTATTCCTAACCAGATTATTCATAACTCTATTCCCAGATGTGCTTTTAAATTCTTAACTTGGAAGTTGCTTGGCCTGAATTTGGTGTTCTGATCTCTCTCGTGTGTTTGTTGCAGGCCTGGAGAAAATTGAACAGCTACAAAACCATGAAAATGAAGACATCTACAAACTGGCTTATGAGATCATTGATCAGTTCTTCTCTTCAGATGATGTGAGTGTGGAATTCCCTGCAGTGTGCTCATTGTTCTCATTTATAAACCTGGTTCAGGAGAAAGGCAGCAGCCCCAGAGCTGCTCTGTGACACTTGCTGGGCTCAGGGAAGAACGAGCCCTTGTTTGAACCTATTGCTTCTCCTACCATTGCTCACGACGAAGCATCTAAAGCAGATCTGATGCCTAATTTAAGCCTCATCTCTAGGGATTAAAATCCCAGGCTGTGAATAGTTCCCTCAACTCTCAGCCCCTGCCTGAGCTTGACATTTCACATTTGATAAGCTCCCTGCTGACTCCAGGGCTGAGGCTGCTGCTTAAGAAACAAAGTAGTTGGCATATATGAATAATTTCAGGGGTGGAATGTGCTGATCGGGAACGTTGTTTCCATTTCAAACACGTAACATAAATCAAAGGAAGGGCTGGTTTGTGTGTGCTTCCAGTCCCAGGAGGTGATGGCAGAGGCAGGGAGTGCAGCCCTGGCAGTCTGTGCCGTGCAGGCAGTGCAGCCCTGGCAGTCTGTGCCATGCAGGGAGTGCAGCCCTGGCAGTCTGTGCCGTGCAGGGAGTGCAGCCCTGGCAGTCTGTGCCGTGCAGGCAGTGCAGCCCTGGCAGTCTGTGCCATGCAGGGAGTGCAGCCCTGGCAGTCTGTGCCGTGCAGGCAGTGCAGCCCTGGCAGTCTGTGCCATGCAGGGAGGGGTTTCTGCTTGGCTGAGGAGCTGCAGAAATGGTGGAGCTCAGCTGTGTCCATGGCCTGTTTCCACTTGGAAGATTATTTTGTGCTGGAGTTTCACTTTTATGTGAACAATAAGATCCAGGTCTTGTTTAGGAACTCAACTTTTGCATATACAGACCGACTTTGAGTTTAATGCGGTGTCAGTTTGGTAACCACAGTCTGGGCTTAATCCTTCCTTGGCTTAATGGTGCTGGTCTTCTCCTAAGAACTGAGGCAGTTTCTAAGACTGCCAGAAGGCTTTCCAGGAGTGAAAACTGTGTCAACAAGAGGGTTTTGGGTGCCATGTAGCCTTTCCTGACAAATACAAGCTAAAACATTTGGGTTTAAATCACTTCATTTTAGTGCTCTCAGGAAATTAGGGGAGGAATGGCAGGACTGGATGCAAGGATGTGGAGAGAGAGCTGCTTTTGGGATTGTCCAGCTCCTGCGTAGTGAGGTTTTGTGTGTGTGTCCCTGCTCTCATGATGTTGCCATTCCGTTGCAGATTGATGAAGATCCAAGCCTTGTTCCAGAAGCAATACAAGGCGGAACATTTGGTTTCAATTCATCTGCCAATGTACCAGCAGAAGGGTTCCAGTTTTAGAGTGGTATTTTGGAAGTTTAGGTACAATGCAGCACTGAATAAAAAAAAAAAAGGTTTGATCCATCAATCTTGGCTCATGGGATCCGCTGCTGCATTAAATCGGGAAAGAAAATGTGAAGATTTCATTTGGAATCACAGAAAAGCCCAAATGAAGTCAAGATGGCGAGTGGGTGCGAGTGAGAATGAGTGGCAAAATGTAATGACAAACTTCACACTGAATGCTTCTTTAGATTGTTCAAAGAAAAAGGGCTACAGGTCACAGATCTTCAGTGCCTGAGAAGGAACACCGACTTCCTAGAGCAATTGGGGGAACGCAGTACTCTCATCATCAGCCTCGTAAGCATAAGAGAATAGGATGCCCACACAACGCAAGGAGAACGAGCCCAGGCCTTGCTCTGAAGCCCCGTGTGAATGGCCAGCGTGGAGTGAGTGTCTGCACCCGCTGCCCTGGAGCCAGGCTGTGGCCGGGGCTGCCCTGGGGCCAGGCTGTGGCCCCTGGAGCCGGGCTGTGGCCGGGCTGTGGCCGGGGCCGTGGCCAGCCTGGGGCTGTGGCCAGCCCGGGGCCGGGCGTGTGCGCGAGAGAGTGGTTGTGATGTGTCTGTGAACGCGTGCGAGCTTGAGTCGCCTCCAGGGGCTGAGAACCTAAAATCATCCAATGAGTTCATAAGTGTTGACTTACACTGGACACACAAAGACCGGTTTAGCAGCAGACTCTGGTTTACTCCTGCAGCCTGTGTTTTTCTCTTTTTTCTTTTTGTTTTGGGGTTTTGTTTTTGTTTTTGTTTTTTTTCCCTCTTATTTCAAAATTTCAGTTCTTTTTAATTTCTTTTTCCTGTTACGGCTTCTTAGTTGTTTGTAAAGTCAGAATTTCAGGAAGGCTTCCCTGTGCATTTGCACCAGATGAATGTTTGATGTTATGAAAAGCTTTTCCATATCATCAAAACTAATTTGTAGATTTTTGCATGGAAAAACAAACAAACAAAAAAAATCATACATTTCCCTTCAAACTAGACTGTGTTGCAGTACACAAGTTGCCATAATAGTAGAAAGCAGTAAAATGTGGTAATAAAACCTCATCCTTTTCATTTTCAAAGATAACATGAAGACCTTTGCATGTGGTATTCTCCAGCATAGTTCATTTTTAGATTTTGTTGAGTCCTGTAACCAAAATGTTTCTGTTGTGGTAGGATACCGTGCTGTGTTTCAATGTTACTTGTTTTCAAACTTTGTTTTCTATGAAAATGATATGGAAACGTCTAAAAATGAAATTTGGTGCATATGTACTGCCGACTAAAGACCGAAAAAAAGAGGTGTGAATAGATGTACAAATCAAGTCATGGTTTGAACACCTTTAATATGCCTAATCCAATTGTTTTAGACTCTTTTTATCTTAGATGTAGGCAGCCATGAACAATCTATTTTGAGCCACTTTAGAGAGAAAAAAAAAAAACAACTTTGTATTTTTAAAACTTGCACAAAAAGGATGCAAGTGTTTTTATAATTGGAGGAATGCCTCAGTTTTGAGGTCCTGCACACTAAATTCAAGGTGATGTTACAAATTTGTACAAACTGAACTCTTGATAAGGTGGCTCATTGTAGGAAATGCTGTGCCTTCCCCTTTGAGCACAAGTGTTGCATGAACAACAGTTTGCTATAATAAAACATCCCAGATTAGCCACCATTAGCATCTATATCTACCTTGTGTTTTAAAATCAGCTGGTAATTCTGAAACACTGTAGAATGGATAAAGATTATTTTGTGATCATAACTCTTTGTTGGACTAGAGTATTTTTGCAGCATTCCTTGTCATCAGAAACATGGTTAAAAGTTTAAAACTAGAAGCAGCGGAAAACTAGCTTGTGAATTTATCCAAGTAGAGTGCAGGCTAGGCTGTCTTGGGGAAATAAACATTAAAACTTGCAACTCTGCTGCTGTGGCTGGTTCTTTATGGAATACTCACTTTTTCATCACAAAACACAGGGATTTAATTGAAGAAAGCGACTTTTAAAGGCTCTGGGTTGAGGTTTTTACCTCGATGTTCGTGTGTTGCACGCTGGAGGCACGGAATTATTTTGGTATTTCTTAACGTTTAAACCAAATTTTCTTAATTACCTCGGTGTATTCACTAAATAAATCAGGGCTGTTCGCATGGACAACGTAGGGAATCCGTGGAGGAGGGAAATGAAATCCTTTTTATGGAAGTTGAAATGTTCTAGGGCAAATTCTACCCAGTAAATTAGAGTTTTCACCCTCAAACCCCTTTGTGAGGGATGGTGTGTAGAAAATTGCTGTTTTACAAACCTTTCTTGTTGGGGTAAGAGGAGAACCGGTATTTCTGGCAACTTCTCTATTTCTAAAAACGAATTTCCACCAAAACTCTGTTTACTGCCAAAAAAAGCATTTTTGGGCTATACCTACAGAAATTTCCCTCGAGCTGGTGCCGCTCCGGCTTTTTCCCTTTTTTGGTGGGTTTGGGTTTTTTGGGTGGCTTTTTTAACTGGAAAATTCTCTTCCCCTGCTTCACAGCAGCTCCTGTCCCTGTTGTTGGTTCACCAAAATTGGGGAAACTGAACTCTTGCAGCCTCCACAGGGCGGCACCACTGCAGCTCTCCAGGAGCGAACCTGAAGCCGCTTCGTGCAAAGCCTTTTTCCCCAAATGTGCGTTTTTGAGGTGATGCAGTTGATTGTTACATCCTTGGGGAAAGGGGATCTGTGTGGGAATCTTGGGATACACACAAGAAATAACTTGGGAATTGCCTCAGGGAATACTGATCGCTGAGGCTGGATCTTCTCTCTGTATATTTGTTATATATATTAAATATCCTGTGTTCTGGAGTAGAAAATTATCTTTTCAGCTGAGCTTAGGATAGGAGAAAGATTTAAAATATTAAAAGGACAAAAATTAATCCAGAAATCAGCTGTGCCAGGTGGGATTCTTTATTTCAAGGAAAAAACTCAAACCAAATAGCTGCCCTGGAATTTCAGGATCTGGGAAGAAGAATAAACTGGGTGGAAAGGGATTTCTTGAGAGAAGTTGATCCTTTTTCTGCTGGAAGTGGGATTGCCCCTGGTTGTGTGAAGCTTTTCAGCATTCCCTGGATCACAGAGCCCTGGACAGACCTCATCCCATCTTCATTCCCAGACATTCCCAGTAAGTTGTGAATTTCTGGCTTGGGAGTGGGACAGGTTGTTAAAAATCCTGATTTCTGCGTAGAATGTTGAGATAATGGACAAATTAAAAGGATTTTGAGGAAAATGAAACGCTGGCAGGGGCAGCTTTATAACTTTAGAATGTCTTCCTATTAAAACTCGTAGGCTTTTTGCCACTTTTAACTGTAAATGTTTCCTCAGCTCTGCGTGTCACCAAATTCCTGGCAGGAAAGGTGGCCCTGAGGCTGGAAGCAATTAGAGGAGCCCTGCATCTGGATCGAATAGACTTGGGGAGAGGAAACGTAGTAGCTGCAAACGTGTCAAGTTTACAAACTCGCTCCGAGTAAGTTTTAGCTACTGCTCCAGTGGAACTCCACACAGGAGTCGCTGGAAAAGTTAATATTGCTGCCGTACCCACAGAGAAGTGTGGGAACTTAATTTCCGTAAAGTAATTCCCATTTTTGCTTGTCAATCCATTAGAAACCCTGTATTTATCCTGCTGGTTTGGTGTGTCCCAAAGCTGAGGAAGACTTTTCCTTAAGTTGTCATTAAAATGGTCACATGTCAATACTTTTGATTTTAAATTTCTATAAAGCAACACTGAAAGCTGCTCTTACTAGAAAAGGACCAATTTTGGGAAACTTTCAATGCCAGCTATTGGTAAATGTGTTCCAGAAGTTTGATGGGAAAGTAGATGATGGTCAGACTTCCTCTCAGCAATACAGATCACAGGTTTAATCACAGATTTAATTCCTGGAATGGGAGTTTGCACTTTAAATGCTGCTTCATTTTGAATTTTTGATTTAAGTGCATAAAATAGGTGAAAACCAACACGTGTTCTTACTCTCAATGTTAGTTGTATTGTCAATTATTGTCAAAAGCTCCCTTATTTTCTCCTCCAGTAGTTTTCCCCTTAAGATTTCCCTGATGTGGTGAAGGGGGGGTAATAGAGGGGAAAGGATTACAATAATTTTTAATTCTGGATTATCTAGGCTGAGTACTCCAGGAATAAAGTATCAGCATGTTCCCATCCACCACCACAAAAATCAGAGCGTGGAGGAGCACCTTTGGAGAAACATTGAATAGATTTAGACCTTGCTGAGCCTGGTGTTACCAGCACGGCTTCACACAGAAAAGACCAATTACAGCTCATAGCGCTGTAACTTCGTGCCTCTCACCTCAGCTGTGGCGGGTCATTTGTGATTAGAGCGTGAGGGTTTTTATTATTTGAGACATAATTCCAGCTGTTTCCCAGGTATTTGTATAATACTCTCTCCACAGTAGTTTTAAGACGTGTTTGGGTAAGTTTTGAACGATAGCGCGTTAGGATTTACACCACAACATTGAATGAGTTTCATTTCTCTTTCAAATTCACTTTGTAACAGCTGAGAATAACTTCAGCGAACCGTAAATCAATAGAGAACACTCTGGAATATGAGAAAAGCCTTCAGTGGATGCTTCTCTGGGCCTCGCCACCCTCCCAGGGAGGAATTCCTTCCCAGTATCCCACCTAACCCTGCCCTCTGGCAGTGGAAGCCGTTCCCCGTGTCCTGGCACGATGTAAAAATTCTCTCAGCTCTCTTCGGCAGCCAAGGCAGATAAATGAACTTCAAAGAAAAGATGAAATCATCTTAATTGCCGTGGTCAGCAGCTGGCACAAGGTGCGGTGCTGTGTCTCCCGTTTTCCACCTGCAGGGTGAATTTTTCCGCGGCTTGTGGAGAGCAGTGAGGTTGTTGAGACGCTGGATGCAGAGCTGGGATCAACGCGCGGCTCCCCCTTCCGTGTCACCGGCGCCTCAGAGCCCTTCCTGCCCACGGAGCGAGATCATCCCTGATGTTCCATCCCGCCCGAGCCCCGCAGTGATTCCCTGCTGCTGCCACCGTTCCCGGTGAGCTCCTCCCCGCTCCTCCCGCGGCTTTGCCATCGCCGCGCCACAAAACCCCGCTCCTGCCGGCCGGGGGAGGGACCCTGCGGGGACCCGGCGGCCGTCCCGGCCCTCGGCTGTCCCGGCCCTCGGCCCCTGCCCTCCCTCCATCCCCTCCTTCGGCCCCGTCCCTGCCCTCCCTCGGCTCCATCCCCCCCCTCGGCTCCGCCCGTTTCCGCTCCC
>VZTE01000134.1:125602-143064 GCA_013397775.1 Eulacestoma nigropectus
GGCAGGTTTCAGGTGCGGATCCCTTTTCCCAGCTTCTCGTGCGGGGCGGCGCCCATCGGTGCCGGTTGTCTGTGGGAGCTGCAGGGGACAGGTCAAGGTGTGCTCCTCCGTCTGGCTCCGCTGCCCGGGACTGAGCGGTGAGGAACAGGTAAATGCTCGAGACCAGAAGCTTTGGCAGAGTTATAAGGGATGGAGAAAGAGTCTTGGCACTGGAATCGAAAGGTGGAGGGGAATATGGTTCATTTGGAGGGGACCCACAAGGGTCATCACAGTCTGAGTCCTGGCCCTGGTTTCTACTATTTTCTTGAAGTTTGGTTTTAAAATTACCAGCACAGGTTCCTATTGTAAACATCTTCATTGAAGTGATGCCTGTACTGGTCTTGACAAAACTCTAAGATTGAGGCGGAGTATGAAAGTTGAGTGAAAATTGCTGTGAATTTCTTACAAGCCAAGGCTGGCACTGAATTCTTTTTGACATTAAACACCACAGAACATCCCTGGCCGTGCCGTTGTTTGAGTTCAGCACAGAGCTGGAGTGTTACAGTCCCTCAGGACAGAGCAGATGATGGCTTTGCTGAGGAGCAGCGGGGATCCTGGCGGCTCTCGTTCCTCGGGAGGCTTTGCCCTTGGAAGGGGCTGTCACAGCCCTTTCCCAGTGCCAAATTCACCTGTGGAAATCCCCCGGAGTAGAATGGGGGTGGGATTCTCCTATAAGCAGTCGTTTATCTAAGCACTGATGGCTGCTGTATTCCACAGCAGTGTGGATGCTGTGGCAGATAAAGAGGGCATTTCCCAGCTGCTTTTTTTTCCCCTGGAAAACTTTTCGTTCTCTTTGCTGAACTCTGTGCTGTCTTCTCTGTCCTTTCCACTGTGTTCCCAGTCTGTTTCCAATACTCTGCAGGTGGAAATAAATCAGTCAATGAACATTTCCTCCGTGCTGCTGCCAGTGTCGGATGAAACTGAATTTCAGGATCTCCACCTTTTACTGTCTGGAACAAAGTAAGGAAACACTGGGTGCCTATAGCAAACGTGAGCATTCCAAGTACTGTTTGGAAACGAAGGAGTAACAAACTCCAGCACTCTGGAGGTGCCCAGGAGCCCGGAGCAGGGTGTCCCACTCAGCCTTGGCCCCTGCCCGGAGAGCCAGACCTGCTGCTCCGGCTGCTCGCTCCTGCCGATATTCCCACTGGGAGCTGCCTGGGAAACTGAGGGGAGTGTTCTGCGGGAATGGGAGCGTCATTTCCCCAGGCTGGCAGCCGGAGGGTTGTGAAACCCTGGAGCAGTGCAGGCTTGGGGCAGGGCAGCTCCGTGTGCTGGGAGGGACATTCCTCCTGCAGCTGTGAGGGCATTCCTGACACAGCCAAAAACATTTTGTAAAGGTTTTCCTTTGGTAGCGAACAGCTTGTTGGCAGTTAAACCAATTTTGTGAAGATTCGTTTTCTCTCGCCCTTTCCATAGCTAAGATAAGTTGGATGTGTGTTCTTTAGGAAGGAAATTTCCCTCCCGTAACAGTGTGGGAGCCTTGGGTGCTGATCCCGAGCTTTTCCTCTCTTTTTTTCCTCTTTCCTTCCTCTCCTTCAAAGCTGAAGCTCCTGCTGCCATAAATAAAACATTGCAGTTGATCCTTTGGCCTCATTTCACCTCAATTTCAGCCCAGGGTCTGAGTCAGCAGCCCAGGCTGCCCTCCCTGACTGAGCCCAGCCTGGCTAACCCAGTGAGATAAGCCAGGCTTATTTCTGTGCCAGCACAGGCTCCTGTGCTCAGAGCTGATTTAACTCCCAAAGAACAGGGTCTGGATGTTCAGAGCCCAGCTGCAGATCTCAGGTTAGACCCTTTAGATGGGCTTTGATCCTAAGTGCTCTGACAATTTCTTTTTGCAGTGTAGCAGAGTCCACAGAGCTGACTGGAGCAGAGGAAGGGGGCAGGAAAGTGTGGCACAAAGAGAAGGAAAATTGGTTACCAGTTTCCCCATTGTTTAGCAGAAGGAAAACCAGGATTATGATGTATTATGAAAACAGGCTTTAGTGTTACTGTTGCTTGGGGCTTTGCAGTGTGAGTTCACTAAGCTGGGAAATAGAACAAAGCAACGCTGCAGAGAGTGGAAAGTGAAAGTTAATTTTTCAGTTTCGTGCTTAAAGTAACCCAGAAATTCCTGGTGTGGTGTTGTCTGTGAGGGCTGCTGCGTGGGAGTTTTTGTGCCAGAGCCTTGAGAGAGCTTCTAAATGTGAGTTTAATGCATTTATGACTATTTTATGTTACAAAAGTAACATTTGAAACAAGTGAGGGAGAAAAACAAATTCTGTACTTCTGTTCACGTTGAAAACGTTACTCCTGGTGGGAGAAAATTGCCATCGCTCTGAGGTTATTTAGAAATTGTAGTTCTGGCTTTCACCACTGCTGCTGTTTCCTACTGTAACCAATATCTAGTGGGGCAGAGGGCTGCTTTTCCTGGCTTTTTCAGGCAGAGGTTGGATATGGATGATGTGGCTGTGGCTGGATGAATGCTCTCTGAGTGCAGCTTGGAATTTGCTGAGCTCCTTGAACCATTGCTCACTTCCATTCTTTTTTCCCTCCCCTTAGCAGTTAAGTGCCCAGGCAGGGAATTCCCGCTCAGGCAATGAGCTCTTGGGGCTCGTGGGTCGCTGCAATGCTTGTGAGCAGAGATGAACCGCTGCTCTGTGTGTGTGTGTGTCCCTGGCAGGCCACGGAGCGGCTGGAGGAGGAGCTGACCTGTGCCATTTGCTACGAGATGCTGGCGGAGCCGCGGGCGCTGCCGAGCTCGCACACGTTCTGCCGGGCGCGCCTGCAGGGCCTCCCGCAGCCCTCGGACGAGCTTCCCAGAGGGAGATGCCTGAGCTGTCCCAGCTGCAGGGCCGTGGTGGCCGTTCCCGCTGCCGGCCCCGAAGCGCTGCCCCTAAACTTCGCCCTGAAGGCCGTGATCGAGAAGGGGCAGCGGGAGGAGCCGGGCGGGGCCGGGGCCGGGGCGGGGACGTGCAGGGCACAGCCCCGGCAGCCGCTCAGCATTTACTGCCGGCAGGACAGGCAGCTGGGGGTGCCTCCCCATCGGCGAGCACCACGGGCACCCCATCCATGACCTCCAGCGCGCCTACAGGAAAGCCAGGGAGGCTTCGGGAAAGCTCCGGGAGGAGCTGACGGATAAATCCCGCTCCGAGGTGTTCTCCAAGAGGCTGCAGCAGCAGAAGGCGCAGTGCCAGAGCGCCCCGCAGAGCGACAGGGAAGCTGTGCTGTGCTATATTAAGGAACTTGGTGATGCTTTGGAGCACAAAAAAGCAGCTCTGCTGAGTGCACTGGATGAACTCGACAGCCGCATTTCGGAGAAATACGATCCCCTCATCGAGGACGTGGAAAAGGTGAAGTTAGAAGAGAGGGAGTTAACGGAGCTGCATTCAGCTGTTCAGAAGGAGGAGTCCCCGCTGCTTTTCCTGGAGAAGCTGGATGGGCTGCAGCAGCGGCTCCACGCTCTCAAACACAAGCAGCTCCTGGACCCTGAACCTGTGGAGATTCATCCCAGGATGGAGACCCTGCTGCAGGACACGTGGTCTAGAACTGAAATCGGTCAGGTCCACAAGATGCACACTCCGAAACTCCACCTGACTCACAAAAGCCAGTGCTCTGGAAAGCAAACGGGAGCATCTGCGCTCTGGGCTACTCTCACCGAACCAAACTTTATTGTGCTCATCCTGCTTCTACTTGTGTCAGTATGGCACAAGGAAATCTCATCTGCTCTCACAGAGCTCTCAAAATTCCTGCTGCGGATTTATCAGGATTCCTGCATCCACCTGGAGGACACAGTGCGAGAGCTGTGCTACACCTCCCCTACCGACGGAGTTGTGCAGGAGAATTCTCCTGACCACTTCAATTAGATGAAAACCTAGTGCAGCAATCCAGCATTATTCTTATTTTCTACTTAAAAGCTGGATTGTTAAAGCTCTACACTTGTTCTATTTTTATATCCTTCCTTTTCTGTATTGCATGGATTTCCTCTGAGCTAAAGTTCTGATCCCCTTAAGGTGAGGAGAGGCGAGTTTTGCCTTGATCCACAACTGCGGAATTCAGTCCTTAACATCCTGCTGGAATTCTTTGCCAATGATCAGGCGCATTGCTGAGTTTCTCCTGTAACTCTGGGCAGTTTTGCATTGTAGGAAATGTCACTGATTGCTTAAAAGTTGGTGTCTGTGTCTTTGGTGCTGACCCTGCCCCCTGGTAGAACCAATGCACTCTGTATTTTCATCAATTTACATACAAATAAAGTATTTTCTTAAAGCAGGACTGGCCAGCACCGTGATTCCCTCGCTGCAGCCCTCGATCCACCCACCAAATCCAGAGAGGAATGTTTGGGATCGTGTCAAAGGCCTTGCAGAATCCAGAGAAGACATCAGCAGCCCTTCCTGTGCCCTCTGATGTGGTCACTCCGTGAAGCTGTGCTGGCTGTCCCCAACTCCTCCCTTGTCCTCCACATGCCCTGGCACAGCTTCCAGGATATTCCATGTTCTTCCCAGCCATGGTGGGGGGAGGCTGACAGGGTGGTAGTTCCAGGCTCCTCCTCCCAGCATGGACTGAACTTTTTCCTTTGCTCCCTCTGAGAGAGGTCTCCCTTTCCTCAATTTTTACACAACGTTCAAAAAGTGGAAGTTGTTGAGGCTGGGTTTATATTAACAAGGTCAAATTTTTACAAAATTTAATCAAAATTTACAAAACAAAACAAAGTCTAAAATACAAAATGAGATCAGACAAAAATAAACAGCAGCCATGGGGCTGGAAGGTGCTTTCTCCCTATTTTTGGGCTACACTGCACCCAAGCATGCCAAGTTCCTCCAGTCCTTTCACAGCCAGGATTTTGGGGTTGGTGGCCACACTTTTGGTGGTGTTCTGGGTTTTATAAATCCCAATTAATCTGTCTGCAATCTCAAACATGTTGTTCCGCAGGGAGATGATGATGAACTGGGCGTTTTTGGTTTGTTCCTGAAACAGAAATGATTTGTGTTAGTGTCCAGCATTCCCAAAAAAGCTCTGTCCTGGTGTGGCACACAAAGCCAAATTTAAAACTACAGCTGCAGGCAGGGAACTTCCAAGTGGTTCCCTAATCTGAAGTAGCTGCTCCTAATCTTTGGCACCTGTTTCCAAAACTGGAAATAATAAATTAATCTATTATAATAAACTAAGTGAATAATAATTCTGTATAGTCAATGTTTAATTACCAGTCTGAACTGGAGCTGTGTAAGGGGTTTGCTTTGCTTAAATATGGTGAGGGCAGAAGTTTTAAAGGCATGAAAAAAACCTAATTAATCTATAGGTGAAAGACACTGATGGGAATGACATGGAAGTATAAATCCAAGGAACCTTGGGAAATCACGAGCTTGGATACATGGGGAGATGAGTAACAGCTAATTGTGTATTCTGCCAGTAGCTGATGGTTTGGGGGAAAGTTTTCAAGAGGAAGCAGTAAAACTCCAGCATCCCAGATCTTAAATCTGGCTGTAATTGTGTGGCCACTTGGTCCCTTCTGGAGGAGCAGGGAACAGCTCAGGAAGATGAAGCCCTGAGGAACTTACGTAGATGTAAAATGCTACGATGGAGACGTTTTTGAAGTCGAGGGCGGCGTCAATCTCGTCCATGAAATACAGCGGGGTGGGTTTGTAGTGGTGAAGGGCAAACACCAGGGCCAGGGAGCTCAGGGTCTTCTCTCCTCCTGACAGGTTGAAGATCTTCTTCCAGCTTTTCTTGGGAGGCCGGACACTGGAACGAAGCAAGAGTTGGGTGTGTCAGGAATTCTGATCTTGGCCTGAGCTCAGCCTGGGGTAACACGGGGCTGTTCCTGCAGGAACTGCAGCACCTCACCCCCACTGCTCATTGCCTTTCCCAACTGAAGTCCCAGTTAATGAATTTACTCCTGGGAGCATTTATGACAGAACATTGCCATCACTCCCTAGGCAGAATGAAGTGTCCTGGGAATTAAGAAGTGCTGGGAAATGAGTTCAAAGCTTTCCAACTGCTTTAGTTCCCGATTTCTCCAAGAGAAAGAAAGGAATCTGAGAGCTAAAAAGTTGTGGTTTCTGTCACTATTTGCCCACACTGAGCCTGTCTTGCTTCACTGATGATCAATGAACATTTACTTTAAAAACAGGTTTTTAAAGAGGGACTATGATGATTAAAAATTAATAAAATATAAAGGATTTTGAAAACCTGAACGTGATTCCCTCTGAGAAGGGATCCAGACTGTCCACAAGCTCCAGCTCAGCATCCCCTCCCAGTGTAAGCATCTGGTAGTTCTCCTTCAGCTTGTTGGTGATGACATTAAATCCTGCCATGAACTCATTCAGCCTCTGTTTCCTGAGCTTTTCAAAGGCCTGTCTGAATTTGTCCCTCTCGTTGGTGATGTCGTCCAGTTCTCCCACGTGCTTCAGGTACAGCTCTTCCTGCAGGGGAAAACAACCAGACCCAAGGGCACTTAGAGCAGCTGCCTCCTCAGTTCAGAGTTTAAACCACTTTTCCTACCATTTGAATATTCCTTTTCCCCAGCTTGGCTAACAGCCCTGAAAAGAAAACCCCAAAGTATCTCTCTTTTCCCATCTCTGCTACTGAGGGAAAAAAACCCCAAAGAAACCTGTGTTAAAATAAAAAATATTTCATCTGTTGAATGGTTCACTGTTACTGAAGTGAGGAGGGAAAAAATTCCAGTATTGTGTGTCTGTCTTGGCTGTGAAGTCTTGACTCTATTAAATAAACATTCCCAAGAGAATCACAGAATTATCTGGGTTGGAAAAGACTTCAAGATCCCGGGAAGTCGTTGTCACCTGACAGTGATGGTGTGGAATGCAAAAGGCACGTGGGAGCTCCTAGAAACAACTTTCACCCTTGGCTAAGGACGAGCTGGTAACAACAGGAACAGGCAAATTCCAGGCTTCCACTGCAGCTTCCAAAAGGAAGGAGGAGGAACGGGCCCCCTTTTCCTGGAATGCCCAGGGCTGGGATATTTCCCCCTCAGGGATTCTGGAGCTTTACCTTCTTCCTGTACTCGGCGATGGCGCCCAGGTTGGGGCGGAGCTCGTGGCGCTGCGCCTCCAGCAGCGCGATTCTCTTGCTGAGCACGTCGGGCTCCTGCAGCGCCTCCAGCTCCTCCTCGCTCAGCGCCCGCAGCTCCTCGGGGGCTTCGTCCTCTATGGGGTGCAGGGATAACTTGGAGATCTGCAATGCAAAACCCACGTGGTGGAAAGCTTTAACAGTCACGTGGAGCTGTTTCTAAAATGGGTTTTTCTGGGTTAGTACAGTGAAGCTTCCAATCTCCAAACACTCCAAGATTCTTCCCACAATTCCTTTTAAAATAGGATGTGAAAAAGACAATAAATATCCCTTTATCCTATTATCCTGTTCCTGCATAAACACCAATCTGTGATCTGAAGAGGAATTTTCTCCCAGATTCTCTGTTTTCTAATGAGATGTTAATGAGTTCATTCCGTGAGATCCACAGAGAAGCTGTGGCTGCCCCTGGATCCCTGGAAGTGCCCAAGGCCAGGACAGGGCTTGGAGCAATCTGGGATAGTGGAAGGTGTCCCCGAGGGTGGAACTGATGAGCTTTAAGGTCCCTCCCAACCCAAGCCATTCCACAATTCCCTGATTTAAGTTTTAGGAACTAAGCCATGTCCTACCTCTTTCTGCCAGTATTTAACCTTTGCCTGGTGGGTGGAAATGTGGCTGTCCATTTGTTCCATTTTCAGCTTGATGCTCAAAGCTTCACTTTGAAGGGCATGTTCAGCATCTTGAATAGTTTTCATCTCCTGGAGTAAATTTTTCTGCTCCTCCTGCACTGCTGGCAAAGCTTCCTGAACAGAAAAATGGCAAATGTCCCCAAAAAGGGCATTAATCAATCACCTACAAAAATGTAGCCCCTTTTTTGGGTGATAAGTCTGTTTTCACTTAATTTACTCATGGCTATTACTGGAAACAAATAAATATTCTTGGATTTATAACTGATCCCTGAATTCTGGAATGACTGAGAAAATGCTGCAGTTTGTACTTTCATCCCAGATCTGAATCAAACAAGTCCTACACTCATTTTTAGCTAATTAGAGAAAGACATCAAATCCCAGATTCATTTGGAAGAATTTCAGCCATCCTGGTTTTCCCTCTCTCACAGAAATCCAGATGAGAAACTAAAATCTCACATAACTGGAAAAATTTTATGGTTAAGCAACTTTTAAACCCAGCAATTTCTTTGGAGAAACCTGGTGTAAGTTTTTTCCTAAACTGGGTCAGGATAAATTTCCAGTTGAGTATAAAAAATGAAAATACACCACTGCCATGGCCCGGTTGCTCTGCAGCGAGAATGGGACATCAGTGGGATCCAAGGAGGATTTAACTCCTCTCCCTGATTTCCCTGGAGCCCAGAGTGGTCCCCAGGACTCACCTCAGCCTGCGTGCGCTCGTTCATCACCTCGCTGGCTTTGTCCTCCAGCGTTGTCAGCTCTGCTGTCAAGTTTTTCATTTCCTTCTCATTTTCTTCCAGCTCCTTCTCCGTGCGCTGCAGAGCCTCCTCGGATTTCTTCAGGTTCCTGCCCAGGGACAGGGATCTTTGTGCACCTCACACGAGGCAAATGGGACAGAAAATAATCCAGGAGCACAATCTCACTGACAACAAGGAGGAAGTGCTTGTTTAGGCACCAGCTCCCACACTCCAGAGGTATCCAAGGAAAACAAAGTTGTCTTCCTCAGCAGCCAGACCTCACTAAATGACTGAATTTCTCCTTGCAGAGTTTGGAATCTCTATGGATTGGTGAGCTCCCATAAAAAATAGGTCCCATTTTATTTCCTGACAGGCCTCCTAATAAAATCAGTCCCTTCAGATTTGAAGTGCTCCAGCACATCCAATCCAGTGCTATTTTGGACTTTATCCTGAATATTGCAGTTTAGGCAGTATTAGACAAATAGTTCAGGCAAATACTAGAGAAATGCTGATTAAATGTGACTTTTAAACTATTAGAAATGAGAACATTTGACTTCCCTTCCCCTCCCTGAGCCCCACTTAGCACAGACACTGAGTAAGTGCAGCTCCAGCGTGGAGCTCCCGTGCTGTACCTGTCTGCAGTCCTGGCTGCCACCTGGGCCTTGGTGATGGCTGAGGAACATTCATCCATTTCCTTGTCAATCTTATCAATTTTGTCCTGCTGTGCCTTCAGTTTCTGGTTGTTGGTGTCCATGATGAGCTTGTGCAGTCGTTTCACCTCCTCTTCCATCTTCCCGGCTTTCTCAGCCACGCGCTCGTAATCTGCCCATGGAAAAGGGGATTTAAGGGCACTGTGCCAGCCTGGGACTGCTCACGGACATAAAGATTGAAGGGATCAAGTGATGGAAGTGATTTCAGATTGAGCTCTGCTCTATTCCTCTTTTGAGAGGTGCACGTATTCTCTATGCTGTGACAAATGAAGAGTTTGACCGTGACAAACAATACACCCACTTCTTTCTGCCACGGCTCTACCGAAGCTCTCCTGCCATAAAAAACACTCAGCATGGATTAGTTAATGTACACAGAGTACTTAAATACATGAGGTGGTGCATTAGGAACTGTTCCGAGCTCATTCTTTGCTTTTAATTAATGGGAAGATGCTCAAAAGTTAAAATTTAAGAACTGGCCAGCAATGTTTCTCTCTTTTATCCCTCTTAGGAAAACAAGGTCCCAAACAAAGACATGGAACTGAAGCCCAAACCCAAACCCATTCCTTCCTCTATTAGTAAAGAAGCATTACTGCAATTTTTATCTCTGATCCCCTCTCCACAAAATGCACCTTTTTTATAACCATCAAGGACTTTTTCCAACTCCTTCTGCTTGGTTTTGTCTGGAGCAGCAGCAGCGACGTTGGCTTCGAGTTCCTTGATTTGGTTTTTAAGATCCATTTCTTGTTCAGAAAAGCCCTGCAGAGAACACAAAACCTGGGCTGGAATCTTGTCCTTGAACAGCTCCTTGACACCAGCCAAGCCTGTGTGGGGCTGAGGCTGGGAAGTGCCCAGGAATTCTCACCTGGATACTCGCTGTGAATTTCTCCGAGGTGTTCCTCATTTCCCGAATGTCCTGCTGCAGTTTCCTTATGGCTTCTTCAAGCTGGGCTTTCTCCTCCTCACACTGCACGGCTCTTTTGGAGTCCCTCTGCAGCTGGGATTCCATTTTGCTGATCTACACAGAATGAGAGCATTATTTACTGGTGTCACCACAACAAAACCAAGCCAGGCCTCATCCCTGTGCTCAACAGCTCTTAAAACACAGGAAAGAGTGCAGTAAGAACTTCAGCTTGGGGAGTTTGAGTGCTGGGAACATCAGTGCTGCCAGTGAGACAAGAGGAGCAGCTCTAGATTAAAACCTAAATGGAATTCAGAAGGAAAAGCAAACTGTACCCTGATATGCCAAAATGGTGTCCAAGCTATCAGAGGGAACACTGTGAGACTAAATGAAATAATGGGCTGGGCTGTGAACAAACAGAATCCCAGGATCCCTGAGGCTGGAAAAGCCCTCTAGGATCAGAATCCAAGCTGTGCCCGATGCCCACCCTGTCCCCAGCCCAGAGCACTGAGTGCCACCTCCAGGCCTTACTTGGACACCTCCAGGGATGGGGACTCCAAACCTCCCTGGGCAGCTCCTTCCAATGACAACCCTTTTATCCCTGACGCACTTCAGAGCATTATAACCTCTGCTAACATTGGAAATTTTGGCTTTGTAACCCCTTGTTAATTCTCTTCCACCCCAGATTGCTCCTGCTCACGCTGCTTTGAAAGGCACAGGTGTGTAAGAACTGCCCAAACGAAGGAATTCTGCTGGAATTGCATTTCCATTACGTACTAACCTCTTCTTCCGAGATATCCATCACGACTGAGGAGCCCATTCTGCCCTTCATGACTTTTCCTCCCCCACCAGTCATGGTTCCTACAGAAAAAGGGATGAAAAGAGGTCAGAGAACTCCCTGGGCTTCGATATCATCCATGAAGTGCTTCCAGTTGGTGCTGCAGTACCTGACACCTCGATGATTTGTCCTTGCAGGGTTACCACCCTCCACCTTTTCTCCTTTTGGAATGCTATCCTGGTGGCTTCTTCCAGGTTTTTAGCCACCAGAGTGTCCCTGAGAGCGAAGTAGAACGCCAGGCGAACCTTGGCATCCTCCACCTTCACCAGGTCAAAGAGCCGCGGGGCGTTCTCAGGAGTTGGGATTTTCTGCATTTTGTTTTCCCACACAGCCATCTACAGCCACAAAGGAAACAAAGAAATGAATCTTTAGGATAAATGTTGAGGTCACTCCATTATTCTATAGGATGTTAAGGCTTTAAAACAAATGTAATTAGACTGCAATTAACAATAAAATTATTTGTTTTGCCAAGGGTGGGACTCACCTTGTCCAGGGCTATAAAGGTGGCAACTCCAATCCCCCCAGCCTTCAGGAAGTTCACACAGGCCTGGGCAGTGTCAATGGTGTCCACAACAATGTGGTCCAAGGCTCCACACGACGAGGAAATGGCCACGTCATACTTGTCATCGATGGCTCCCAGGTCTCCCTGAGGATTGAGGGATGAGGGGAAACACTGATTAGTTGGCACCTGAGCTGCTCTTTGAGTTCTGTCCTTTCCCAGGAAATCCATGAATGCACTTTTTAAAATCTCCACACACTGAATAAACTGATTTTTCTGAAGCAGAGAGAATTCTCCTTGGACAAAAAATGGCAGAATACAAAACTAGCACTTTTACATTTATACTGACGTGCAACAGGAATGAAAAACTCAGCTCTTAATTTTCCGAACTTTAAACCAACATTGCTTGGAAAGAACTGAAAAATGTTTTATTTTACAGCAAGTGCACAGGATTTACAGCTCTGCCCTCCAAATTCCCAATGCCAGGGAAGTGAGGCATCCCACACTTCAGCACAGGAACACCACTCAGCTCCTCTACAGTTTACCACTAACAGTGTAACAGCCTTCTAAATCTTACCAGTCTTCCATAGAGCCCAGGAATATTCCCACATTTCTTCTGCTGGAGCAGAGCCTCGAGCACTTTTCCTCGACTGCGACTTTGTGCTAAAGAACTTTTGGCTTCTTCTACTTTTCGGCGCAGGTTTCGCACGAGATCCTTGGCCCCAGATTCTTCCCTTTCCAGCTTCTCCAGAGCATTCTCTTTCTGGGGGTTCAGAGAAAGACATTGGCTCAGCCTCCCAAAAACTACCAGATTCAGGGAGTCTTCAATGCATGGCTTTCTTCTTTGGGGAATGGTTGAGGAGCAAGAAATGAAATTCAAAGAATCCCAGACTGGTTTGGGTTGGGAGGGACATTAAAGCTCCCCCGGTGCCACCCCTGCCATGGGGACACCTTCCACCATCCCAAGCTGCTCCCAGCCCTGTCCAACCTGGCCTTGGACACTGCCAAGGATCCAGGGGCAGCCACAGCTTCTCTGGGCAGCCTGTGCCAGGGCCTCCCCACCCTGAAGAAGGCTCAGGAATGCAGCCATATCTCAGTGTGAAATTCAATCTATTCCATTGCAAGGATATGCAGGATTTAATTTAAGTCAACATTGGCTTAACAAAGTAAGTTTGAAATCAAATATTTGCTTCACCAGCAAACTGAGCATTAGAAAACAGCTTTTGAATGTTCTTTCAGAGGAGATGGGTTATGGTTTATTTTCACCACGATTACTGCTAAAGAGTGGGCCTTTGGTTTGTGTGTGACTCAAAATGAAACGGGAAAGTCAAATCTCACCTCCTTCAGCTGCTGCTCAGCCTGGGGTAATTTCCCAGTGATGTCTCTGATGGAAGCTTTCCTTTCCTTCAGGGTGCTTGAGGTGCTGCCCAGGGCCTCCTGTGCCTGGCTGAGCCGAGCCACAGCAGAATTGTACCTGCTCAGGTACAGCTCCAGCTCCGACTGCGCTATTTCCATGTTGGAGCGGGCCTCGGTCACCTCCTTGCTGAACTCCATCAGCTCCTTCTCCTTGCCCTGCAAAAACACCCAGGGTACAGCTCAGCCCATCAGCTGGGGAAAGGGGAAAGAGAAAATGGGATGTGCTTTTACAGCCCTGGCAGCAGGAAACACTTCTGTTCTCTGGGAGAACCAGCATTTCTTCTTTAATTAACATTAATGGGTGGGAATTAAACAAGGCTTTTCCTCATTATAAAGAACTTCAGGGAGTTATCAACGAGCATTTCCATACAAGCTTTGTGTCATTTTCTCAAAGGTGGGAGGAGCCCTGCACACTGAGCTACACTGCAGCTCAAATGGAGAATCCACGTTTTCAAGGCCAGAAAATAACCCTGCAAATTTACAGGATAAATTTCCAGCCTCCAGGTGCTCAGGGACTGAACAGCAGCACCAACAATAACCAAGTGTTAAAGGAGTTGTCCATTAATTCACAGACACATCACAGCTGTGGGAAAGGCTGGGAACAGACCATTCCTGATTATCTGTATTTATTCAAGCAACATACTGGCTTCAGTGTTTTGGTGGGAGAAAATTAGAGTGTATTATTTAATATAAACCTATGAATGAGCTACTTGATGATGCTTGAGCACTCTAAAAGCAGACAAGAAGGATTTAGCTGTAATTATTAATTTAAGATTAATCTCCCACTGAGGCTCCTCTGAACTAACACAAGGAACAGTGGAATTGTCAATAAATGGCATTTTAGAAGTGTCTGCTGCTGGTTTCCTTCAGAAGAGTGAAGCTACTACAGCAGGTGGGTAATTCCTGCCTGTCCAAACCTCTTTCTCCTTCTGAATTCCCTTGGTCTCCTCTTGCAAGCTGACCAGGATCTGCTTGAGCTTGGCCTCCTCCTTCTCCTTGGCTTTTGCCAGCAGCTCCCTCTTGGCCGTGGCGTCCTCGATGGCTTTGGCACTCGTGGAGGGGACGTTCTTCAGCTCCTCCACCTGCACCAGGAAAGGACTTTGAACTTCCTCTCCCACTGGGACAACAGAATTCCTGAATCCCCCCTGACCCAAAGACGTCACAACAGCTGGCAATGACCAAGTGGATGACACAGAGCCATGAATTAACTCCATTAATGGAGTAATCACTGCAGTGAGTGATTAGCAAACAAAACCTCTGGCTGATTTAATGACTTGAAACATCTGATTAAAACAATTTAAACCCCATTTTTCCACCTTCTTTGTTGCAATCGGTGCCCTTTCCATTTTCTCCCACAATTAACTGCACTTTTCCAAGCCAGTCCAGCTGATCCATCCCACTACCTTTTCCTTATCCTTTTGCAGCTGCTTCTCCAGTTTTTTAGCCTTGCTCTTGGCATGTTTGAGATTCTCCCTCACTTTCACATCCTGCAAATCCAACTGAGTGAATTTTTCTTTATTTTCCTCTATGAACTTGGTAATTTTATTGAATTTCCTGAAGGAGAAAAGAAAAAAAGAATGATTTCACACAGTATAAAAATAATGCCAGTGGAGCTTGGCTTAATAAATCAACATAAAGAATTTAAACCAATATGAGACTCAGTTTTTGTGATTAACAACATCCAATATTTACAATATTCACAGTATTTTCCCTGGGAAAGTGATGTTCCATCAGAAAAATATCAACTACCCAAGCAATATCAAACAGATTTTCAGAAATTTTCATTTTTTCTTGACAGAATTGATAATTCCCATCTCTCCCCAGTAATTCCCTGAGGATGAGCAGGTGAATATTGCAGCTGGATTGGGGATCAGCCCCCAAGCAAAGCAATTTTAAAGGAACACAATTTATGCATAAATGATTCATGAGGAAACCAGGGAAAAATTCCCAAATCCATGTCCCTAAGCATTAGAGTTGCAAATCTAAAAATAATCTCCCAATTCTTTTTTTGCACAGTCAATATAAAGAAATATTTAAAATCCATTAGAAAGATCAGACATTTTCTTATGGTAATTGAGAATCTTACCCAGAACCAAATCAAACCAATGTGAATTTGCTTTAATTTATTTTTGTGCATTTAATTTATTTTTGTGCATTTATTTTTGTACATTAATTTAAAGGCTTTTTTGTGCATTGAGATGTACCAGAAGTGACTCTGCTCATCAGGTAATTGAAATTTTTGGTGGGAAACACGTAAAACACAGTACTACACATCCCTGAAGTACTCACTTCTCAAGTTCTTTCAAAGCTTTTTTCTTGGTTTTTGTTTCCTCGGCAAGATTACTGCTTTTCTCATTAATACTTTTCGTTTCTTCATTAATTTTCTCTTTCTGCATTTCCAGGTCATTTATTCGTTTCTTTAGGTCATGGCTAGGAAATAAAACAAGAATAAACCCTCACTTTCGTCCATCTTCATAATGAATCTCTATTTCCAATCCTCAGTGTAACAACAGGATTATGTAAGGTACCAAAAAATAACACTAATTTGTAGTTAAGAAATGCAAAATATTTCTAATTAGAGATAGTGAAGCAAAGTTTAACAGCACCCCTGCCACATTAAAGCCAACCCAAACCCTGAGCATTACTTACATATAATATTGACAGATCTTATTCTTTTCCTTAAATATTTTGTTTTCCAAGCAAAGGAACTCAATGGCTTTATTCTTGTCCTCTTCCAGGGCTTCTTTCTCTTTCTCCACCATTTTAACTCGATTTAACTGGAGAAAACAGAGGGGCAGAGCTGAGGCAGGGCCAGCACTACAGGAGGAAATTATGAAGAGAAAATCCCAACCCTTAGTAGGACACAAGTCCTCTGGAAAAATGGTGATGGGGAATTACCTCTGCAAGGCAATTTTATGGTGATTTTCTCAGCCTTCTGACTGGCCATTTTAAATTTAATTCCTACAACTGGCCCTTTTTAATTTAATTCCTACAACTGCAGGTCTTTTGTTTCCCTTTAAAACAAGTCTGCCATAGTATTTACCAAGGACACACAAAGAAAAAAGAACTTTGATATTATTTAGAGCTTTTTTAGTCCTTTTAGCACTCAACGCATCAACTGAACGTTACAAAAGCAGGTTGTGCAGCAGTAATTCTGGGTATTTTTAGTTCTCCTCACAGGGCTGCGTGTGAGAAATCCTGGGGTTTGTTTAGGATCCCCCAGGAACTGGAGCTCACCTTCTCCCCCCTGCGCTCGTTCAGGAGCTCCACTCTGCGGCACAGGGTCTGGATGGGCTCCTTGAGCCGTGCAGAGCCAATCAAATCCTCCAGATATTCCAGCATCCCTTCATCGTGCTCCGTCTGCCCTTTGGGCTTCATCATGGAAATCTGCTCCACCTCTCCCTTGGGAAACAAAAGTCCTTTTCTTAATGGGGTTTTTTTCTGGGGTGGAGAAAGTTTTCTGGAAAAAAAATCTATGGAATGAGTATGAGACATTATAAAAAAATAGTAAAATAAGGCAGCAATCAGAACTATTCAAACTGGAATATCAGAATTATTAAGGCTGGAAAAGATCTCCAAGGTCAAGTCCAACCTTCTCATTTATTTGGGAAAAGAAAGATCAGAATAAAGAGAAATTTCCTCTCCAAGGTGGTGATGTGGAGCAAGCCTTCAGATCTGACAATTCCTTCATTCTCTAAAGAGTCAAAGTGTGTTTTCCCAACCTAAAAAAAGAAGAAGAGAATAAAGCAGGCCCATGGCAGGAGTTTAATTAGGACTGAAGTCCCTGAAAGGTCTCTTCAGAAACAAAAAGTCCATAAAATTCTGGCTGATGGATGAATTGGAACTGTAATTCATTTAATTGAGGCTTCCTTGGTGGAGAAAGGAAAGGATTCTTTAGGTATGAGGGTTCCTTTGTGTAATTTCCCTTTATGTACAGCATTAATTTTAAGTGATTTAGATGACAGTAAAAATAATTTGATTTTTCAAAAAGATTTAGGAAGGATTAAACAGAGGCAGTGACAAGGACAGTTTGTGTTACTGCTGCAGGTCTGACAACACAAAAAACCCCAACCCAACTCTTATTTTTATTTTTTGCACATCTCAAAAAGCCAAACAATCAGTATGTGAATAACTGCTGCTGGATTATATAAAATCCCAATTACCCATTTGGTCCCTTTGCACAGAAGTGTGGCTTCTCTCCCCAAAACTGCCTGTCAGCCCATGGGGGAGGAAACTGCAACCTCCTAAATTTCTTCTGGGATTGTCAGAAGTCTTTTTCCTTCTTGCATTAAAGCATTTCCTCTGTTTACATCCACAAAAAAACAATCACAGGAAAGGTTTAACTCAATGCTGATCAAGACTGAGAAGTTTCCACACTGTGTTTACACCCCTCATGCTCAGTGTTGTAAACCACAAACCTGCCCTGGATTTAACAGGGAAAAATGGGAATTATGGACAAGCAAGGAATGAATCAATTTTTTATTATTTCGCTAAATATAATTAACCATCTCTAAGAATGATGATGATGATGCAGTTGTGGGGTTTCTCTGCAGCTCACTAATGTGAATTCTTGAATTATTTTCTTATTGAGGGTAAAAATAAAAATATTTAGAAATTATTAATTAAATAATAAGAGTACT
>VZTE01000134.1:158648-191775 GCA_013397775.1 Eulacestoma nigropectus
GGTGACACGGTGACACAGCCCCGCGGCCGTGCCGGCGGAGAAAGGGTTTAATTTTAATTTTAGAAGTAGGTCAGTGGGCGGCGCTTGGTTGCTGGGCGACGCGCGCCGGTTTAAAAATAATAAAAAAAAATTATAAAAAAAATGTTAAAAGCGAAAAAAAAGTATTAAAATTTGCGACAGCGCGGCGATTTTGAAGCGGGTTTAATTAATTAACGGGCGGCGCCGTGGCACCTTGGGGGGGGCCGGGGGGGGACTCGTGAGGTGGCGGAGGAGGAGGAGGACGAGGAGGATGAAGTCTCGCGAGAAGTCGCCATAGAGACGGCGGCGCTTGGCGGCGGGGGGAGCGGGTCCCGCCGCTCCTGAGGCGACCGGAGCGGGAGAGGGAGGCGGGATCGTCCCGGGATCCGCCGGCAGCGGGCTCCTCCGGGAGCGGGCAGGCGGGATCGTCCCGGGATCCGCCGGCAGCGGCAGGCGGGATCGTCCCGGGATCCGCCGGCAGCGGGCTCCGGCCGCCGCTCTGCGCGCTCCCTCCCGCTGCCCGCGCAGGTAAAGGCGCGCTGGGGAGGCGGCGGCCGCCGTCCCCCTCCCTTGGGCTGAGTCACCGCCGCGGTGGGCGAGAGGGTCGGGAGCCGTGACCCCCGGCTGGGCGTGGGACGGACGGATGGAGGGAGAGCTCCGGGGGACAGCTGAGGGCCGGGCGGGGAAGCCCCGACCCCCGGCTGCTGGCGGCCCTGAG
This sequence comes from Eulacestoma nigropectus, assembly GCA_013397775.1. Lineage (NCBI taxonomy): Eukaryota > Metazoa > Chordata > Aves > Passeriformes > Eulacestoma > Eulacestoma nigropectus. The sequence goes on from VZTE01000134.1 coordinate 159,385, forward strand.
CGGGGGGTTGGATAATGTGCTTCTTGGAAAGCTGGAAGCCGAGGAAAAAGCGGGGGTTGTCACGGCCGGAGAGCGGGCGGTGGGGGCCGAGGCTGCCCCGAGGGTTTGGTGTCTCCTTCTCCGTGCCCCCCATCCCGCCGGCTGCTCTTCCTCCTCAGCGTTCCCCGCATCCTGCTGTGGCGTTCCTTCCCGGTGCCCCCTTCTCTGCCGCTCTTTTCCCTTTCCTGCGCTGTCCCCATCCCGCTCTCTTGCTTCCCTATCCCGCCCGCTGGTTTTCCTTCCCGGTGCTCCCTTATCCTTCCCTCTGGCTTTCCTTCCCTGCGCTTCCCCCATCCCGCTCCTGCTCCATCTCCTCCGCCGTCCCTGATCCTCATCCCCTGGCCAGCAGCTGCGGATGGGAAAGGGAGGAGGCGTGAGGCACTCTGGCTTCTCCGAGTCGAGATAATTCCTGGTTATTGCCACATCTCTCCTAAAACTCCAGTGGAGCCGCTGCTGGATTCCTTGGGAGTTGGATGTAGGGAATACGTGGGCTGATGGTGATGGATGTACCTGTGGATGGCCCAGGGTGGGCGTTCAGCCTTTCAGCGGCACATACAGAGCAATTAAAATGCATTAAAAATGATAATAAAGTTCTAGGCTTTGAAAGGAAAAGAGCAGGTTTTCCCTTCCTGGCTGTGTGTCAGCACGAGGGAACTCCAGTGCTCCAACCTCTGATGTTTCAGGCTTGATCTTAAAGGTCTTTTCCAACCTTAGTAATTCAAGGATTCTCTGTTCCCAGCATCATTTTTTCTTTAAGTTGTCCATATTCATTTGGATAATGTGAAAATAGAATTCCCTTTAAACTCAGGTCTTTCTTGGTGCTTATTTTTCCCCAGTACTGATGTAATATTAGTCCAGAACTTTTATTTTAGCGTTAGCATCTTCTGTTTTAATTTTGGCTGCTTATGTATGCATATATATTATGCTAATTATATATACTTATATATGTGGTTGTTTCCTTTTATTACAGTTATAACACATGGTTTTAATGCTCCATCTGAACAACTGAGATGAGACTGAAGACTTCCCTTTTAAAGGAGCCAAAACATATCCTTTGTCACAGTAAAAAACGTAGAACGTCGTGTTCATTCTGAATAGACTCTTCCAGAAAGTATTTTTTTATTGTTGAAATTACAGTAAAATACTAGTAAATTGCAGATGGCTTTTTTTCCCTGTTTTTCCTCTGTTCCCCTTGTCACTGAGTGCAACCTTTAAGGATGATGCTTTAAGAGATACTGAACACTTATATATGATGTGGTGTTAATAAACCAACACCTTTGAATGATAGCTGGGTGTTTTGCACTTGTATTTTGCACTAAGACCCTTCATTAACCCAACGTTTTAGCTGTGTTTTGATAAGTTTACATCATTATAAGAATTATATTTTTACATGGTAGTTTGCTTTATATTTGGCTGAATTTTTACCAGCTCTTCTTGACACATAAAAGCAAAAAGAAAAGAATTTTTTTTTTTTTAATATAAAACATTCCATGCAATCTTATCAAAATAATCTTCCTTTATTGTCCCTTCAGTTCTTCATAACCGAGATGGGATATTTTGTGAGCTTATTTTTAAGAGTTAAACTTTTCATATTCCTTAATCGAATGAAACATAAGGAATTGGTGAGCTGTGTGGGATGGACAACAGCTGACGAGCTCTACTCCTGCAGTGATGACCACCAGATTATGAAATGGAACCCTGTGACCAGCGAGACCACCCGAGTGGTGAAGCTTCCAGATGATGTTTATCCCATAGATCTACACTGGTTTCCCAGAGGGATTGGTGGGAAGAAGCAATCCCAGGCTGAGAGCTTCGTTCTGACAAGTTCTGATGGTAAGGCAATTTAAAATATTTATTGTTTCATAGCCTTTAGTGCTCGTGTCACTCAAATACAAGACATTATTTGAGGAGCAAGAAGCTTTGAGGATTGCTTGGGATGTTTTTTTTTTTTCTCTTCTCCCCAAAAACACTGGGAATTGATTTTGCACACAGCCAGATTTTTCTTCCTGCATGAATTGTCCCGCACCAGCTTATTCCTGAAGTTTTCCTGCAACAACCAGTGCCTCCCCGTGATAAGGATTCCTGAATCCAATGGAAAAGGAGCATGATGTCTTGACAAGGTTGCATTAATTCCTGATTGAACTGCAGATGTTTGAAATCAGAGCAAATGTAAATTTAATCCCCTTGAGTTTTCTTCTGAAATGCTTCTCTTGGGGGATATTGTTCTTTTACTTCCTACTTACATTGGTCGTGTTGTTATGTTTAACACAAATGAAGAATATGTTGTGCTTTAACCTTCAAATTAAGCACAAATCATAAGTGATTAGATTTTTTTTTATTTTTTATTGATAATTTTATATTGGGTCAGCATTTAAGAGTCCGTGGAAGTTAATGAGCAAAACATACGTATTTTATATTCTGTGTTTGGATAGGCTGGGAGTCTCTCACTGGAAATTCTTCCAAAACTGGGGAGTCATCTTCAGATTAAGGACAGTTCTGGCTTCAGTACTTAATAAAAATAAAGGACCAGTATTTTACAAATGGGAGATGTAAAGTAAGGTTAAGTTGAATCACTTCTACCTACTCCAGGCACGTGGCTAAAGTTTTCCCTTTTTGTGTAGTAAATTGTAATTTGAAAGTCTCTGTTCCCTCAGTGTTAAGCTGCAGAACAGAAATACATGGAAATGGAGAAACCTCCACATGGGAATGCAATAAAAATAGCATTTGACTGTCAGCAATTGTAAATTCCCGTGTTGGAAAAGCAAAGAAGTTGCAGAAGTAAAGCTGATATCCATGAAAACTTGATCTCCCCTCTTCTGCAGAGGGATTATGATACAGTTTTAAGTGATGATCACATTTTTTCCAGAGGAATTCTGGAAAGGTGATCCTGCTTTTACATGTAACCATGTTCTTCCCTGCTCAGCTACAATTTCCTCTGCTTCCCTCTTTGGAAGGGGCCTTGTGAAAGAAGTAGGAGCTTGTGGAGTGGGAGAGGATGCAAAAGATTGGGATAAGAGTTGAATGTTTCCTTGCATAATAGGATTTTATCCCGTGCTTTGACGTGGCCCCTTGTTTTCCTGATATTTTGACTTCACCAAAGCCTTCAGTTCCTTGCCAGCTGCCTGTTCTTCCACTGGAATTTCATTTGTCTCTTATGCGTTGAGGAATTGCTCACAGAAATATTCAGGGATTCTGCTTAGATCAGTGGAAGCTGTTTCAAGATATAAAATCCCATGAAATTCTTTATATCCTGAAAGAAATAATGGCTCTAAAAAGCTCAGCCACTTCATGCTGAGTCCTGTAGGTGATGGCATGGGAGTATTCCTAGTCCTGGGATATTGGGTTTAAGGATTCTCCAATGAAAAAGGTCTTGGCTACAAGTGGGACAAAGACACTGTGCATGGAAAAAGGTGATCAGAAAACAAAAGGTGTTTTTAATGTAAAAGCAGAAAAGGCCATTTTGGCAGTTGATTTGGAGAAAATAGCATTGAATTCCTCTGAATCCAGTAACTGCTTACACATGAAACAGGAGAATCTCAGACCTGAGAGATATTCTATACAAAAAGTGATGTATTAGTTAGATAAATTCTATTTTATAGTTATAAAATAATGGAATGCATTAAATGAACACCCTGGAAGTGCTGGATGGGGCTTGGAGCAACCTCCTCTATGGAGGGCGTCCCTTCCCATGGCAAGGCTGGAATAAAATGGGATTTAAGGTCCTTCCCAACCCAAACCAGTCTGGGATTCCATGGTATTTTAAACAGTCTGTTCAAATAAACTGATTTATCCAAACCATAGTTTTACATCAGTGTTAAAAATCTTTTCCTTGGAAATCTTGCACTGGCAGAGATTTAGTGGGATGATTGTGCCAGAAGTTCTGGTCACTTGGGAACTTGCTTGTAGTGGTTCAGTCTGGCAGTTTAGATCAAATAATACTAAAATTGATTTTAAAGTAGTTAATTTGAATTACTGGACTGTTCATTTTCCCAAGCTCTCCATTGTTTGCTCTTTGCTCCAGTTTAAATTTGATCTTCCTGGATTTAAGCAGCATCCCTTATTTGGGAAAAAAGACCTCCTGATCCTTCTGTTGAAATCATTAGAAACTTTGGGGTTTGCTGCTGTGGAATTCCATCCCAGCTCCATCATGGAAGCAGGAATAGTTCTGATTTTAGCTGTGAAAAACGATTGAATGTTTTCTTTGTACTGTTGGTTTCTTGGTTTGTGTTTTCAACAGAAGGAACCAGCACTGCTGGAACAATATATAATGTAATTAATAATGTAATGCGATTAATGATTTAATGTGTAATTAATTATCTATTATTATATGAATTACACGATGTACCTTTTGTTTAGGGAAATTCCACTTGATTTCCAAGCTAGGAAGAGTGGAGAAAAGTGTGGAAGCACATTGTGGAGCTGTCCTTGCAGGAAGGTGGAATTATGAGGGAACAGCCCTGGTTACAGGTGAGCATTCCTATGTTAATGAAGTGCTTTGAAAACTAAAATAGCAAGCTAATTTTTTTTTTGTCTTAATTATCACTGAAGTTGTTGTCACCTTATTTGATAGGAGTTAATTTTGCACTATTTAATTAATGCTATTTTCCCTTAATGTTGTCTATTTTAATTAATGGAAGACTTAGAAAAAATATTTCTCGTTTTTAGTTTATGTCATCCAACCTACTTGAAAGTAAATGTTTTAATATCAGAGTGCTTAGATGGTTTTGTGGCTCTTCTGAACTTCAGAAAGGAGAATATTTGATTTCTTTTTTTTTCTGTCTGTTGCAAGAAAAAGTTGCTAAGTTGGTACATTTATATCCCTGAACATTTGGGGGTTTTTAGCCAAAGTTTACTGAGACCTCACTGATCTTGAATATTCCTATCTTTTTCTTCCTTAATTATCAGTAATTATCACCTGCAGCCTGTCTGTATTGATGCTAGGAGAGTGAGCCCACAATTTCTTCATCTCTACACCATTTTTTGTCCTAAATCTTTTGCTAATTACCTGCTTTTGGCATTTTTTTGTCCAAAATTCTATCTTGGTGTGAAGGGGAACTGATGAAATTGCCTGTGCTGGACTCCTAGCTGGGATTTCTGGTGGTGTCAGCCTCCTCTGCAGCCTCCTGCTGATGGAGGACAGCTGATTCCTCTGGACGAATTCCAGCTCAGGCCACAAGAACTGAAGATAATTTTGGATCTGCTCATTTCCAGACTCTGAAATGCTGCTTCAAGGAACTCTGTCTGGCCTGTTCCTCTGAAATCCCAGAGGGACAGAAATATTGTTCTTTTTAAAGACAGCTTTGCCTCAGGAACTTCTCCAAAGACAAAGTCAAAATTGTCTTTTGCATCTCTTTTTTTTTTTTTTATGAGACTGCATGACACAGACACTTTTTTGGGAGTGTGGGAATTCATCACCACTTCCAGTTTATTCTGACAAGATCAACTCCTCTTATACCACAACTGTACTTGGAGGAAGAGTAAATAAATCATTGCTACTGCATCATTTAAAATACATTTATGGCTGTATTTCAGCAGCATCAAATGTGCACAAATAAGGTTTTTGATTCTAGGGTTTTTTTTTTTACATTTTTAACTCTTTAAAAGCTAGATATAAAAACCTGAAATGTGGTCAATAAGTTACCTTTGAATGGAAGAATCCATTAAGTTCTAGGTGCACCTTTTTCCTCATTAATTGAATCTGGGAGGCCTAAATTGAAGGGCCAGAGCATTTTAAAAATGACACCACACCAGGAAATCTGTGCTGTTAACAGAGCCCTAAGTGTGCTGTGTAGTGTTTAACAATTTAATCTTCAGTAAATAAACTGAGTTCTTGGGTAACGCACAGTCATGTTCGAAAATTGAAGCCATCCAAACAGAGTTATCTTCACTTCCACCATTTATCAGCTGTGAAACTTCCAGTTTAATCCATGAAATCTGCTCCTTCTCCCCTGGGGCTTCTCAAACTCCTTTAAGCAGCCTCTGGGCCATTGAAGGAATCAAAAATACAGAATTTGGCATACTTAAATTGTGATGGACTTTCCCTTCCCAGGAGCAGTTTGAGAAAAGACTTGAGGGATTTTCAGGAAAGGAAAACTTGTTGATAATAACAAAAGAACCATCTTAACTATTTTTCCTTCATATACTTCCTAGTGCATGTTTGGAAGACTACACAAAAGGAATTTACCTGCAAGAAGAGAAGGATTTATTTTAGCTCCAGTGTTTCCTGAGTAAATACAGATGTTTGTTAGATTGATTATTGCATTGAATGTGCTGATTTCTGTGCTCATTTTCAGTTGGGGAAGATGGCCAAGTGAAAATCTGGTCTAAAAGTGGAATGCTGAGATCCACTTTAGCTCAGCAAGGTGAGTTCATTTGCTCAAAGCTCCATCAGAACTTGCTCATTTGGGTTATTCTGAAATATGTTTAAATAACAGACCCTAAATATGGCAGTGATGGTTTGTTCAAGGGGCTTAAGGCTTCAATTAAAGTTAAATGTAAATTACAGCTGCATTTTAATAAGATTTTTTAAAAAATCATTTTTCAAATTAGAAGTATTGCAATATTTTTAGGCAGCAGTCTCAGTCCCACCCTAAGGATTTGGTGCTATTTCAGTGAAGATCCTCAGCTAAATTTTGTTTTTCAGACTTCATAGATTGAGCCCATGTGACCTTCTGACATTTTTGAAGAAACCACATGCACCTGGGGTTGGGTTAAATGTCAGACCCTTATCTCTTTCTGAAACAAAATATCTGAATGCTTTCAACCTGGGGAAGGCATTTTAACCACAGCAGTGAATGTAAAATGCATTTCAGTTCTTCTAAGGAAGTTCACATGCACATGCAATGTTTTTCAGGTAAAAAGATAAACCAACTGAACTAGAATTTAAAAAAAAAATTAAAATTGAAGCACACTTTACTATTTCTCAGTTTATGTTGTCAATTTTTTTTATTCATATTTGTGCTTATTTGAGGTTTGGAAAAGCTTATGAAGTAAATGATACGCTGTACTTTGAAATATGGATTTTCACTGATCTCTGCAAGTTTCTGGTGCAGTACAAAAGCACAGTTGAGTCCCCATGGAATAACTGTCACCTTGTATTTGTGTTTTCAACATAAAATCATCTGAAACTCTTTAAATTCAGGGTCAGAATCCCACAGCCCCCTTTGTAAGCACAGCCATCCCTGGGATCAGGACAGGATTCTGTAGGAATTATGTTGTTTAAGGGAGGTGCATTGTGTTCAACCAATTTTTCCCTTCCTTTATCATCATGAGAACTGAAAGGATTCCCATTGCCAACATTCCTTTGCCTCATTCCACTCTTTGTGTTAGAAATAAATGTTCAGGCTCTTCTTTTGGGATGATGATCCACGTGCCTGTTCTATCTTTGGCCTTTATTCCTCCTTAGATTCCCTCAAAACTCTTCTTTTTGTTCCTCCTTGTCCTTGCCCTGAAATGTTGTACTTGGCCAACCACAGTCCACTCATCCATTTTGATGAGGAAACTTTATCCCATGGATCTCTCTGATCCGTGTTGGGAACCCGCAAAATTATCATGGAATCTTGGAATGGTTTGGGTTGGAAGGACCTTAAAGCCCATCCCATTCCACCCCTTCCATGGCAGGGACACCTCCCACTGTCCCAGGTTGCTCCAACCTGGCCTTGGTGCTTCCAGGGATCCAAGGGCAGCCACGGCTTCTCTGGGAATTCCATCCCAGCCCCTCCCCACCCTCCCAGGGAGGAATTTATTCCTGATGTCTGTATTCTTTTGGAGACACTCTCACAAGATCTAAAATTGTCTGAATTCATGTTTCTCCTCCCGTGACAGTCCAAAATCCCACACAAACTCTTGGAATTACCAAAGTCTTCTGTTGTGGGATAAGAAGCCAGATCTTCCTTCCTCAAATCCCAATTTTCTGCCTTTCTCTCTGCTTTTCTCCCAGAATATTCCTTCCTGCAGCTGTTTATCCCTGCAGTGTGTCTGTTCCTCGGAGTTTTCCAGGATGTTGGCAGTGTTTTCCCAAGCCAGTCCTTGTTAAGTGCAGAAGGAAATGAGTTAACTCAGCTCCTGCTGTTAAGCCCTGGAAATTGTGGTTAAGTACTCAGCCATCATAAAAAAGGGAAACATTTGGTTTAAATAGAAAAGTCTTCTGATTGTTAAATCAGCATTAGGACAGGACAAAAAAAAAAAAAATTGAGTTTATTTAGAATTTCTGCTCCGGCTGGTGACAGAATTTATGGCATTTTCAACAGGAATTGCCAGGAGGGAAAACAGCCAGTGCCACATTTATTTAATATATGTTGTGTTTCTGTGACTTGTCTGCTCTGATGGTCGACAAGTTAAAAAAATCTTCCATAATTCTGGATTTTTAAGTAATAAAATTCCCTAAAAGGAAATATATGAAGTACAGAAATCTTCAGGAGCAACGACACCAGGTCTCAATTTAGAGGGTGAATATTTAGGAGCTCAAATTGAATTTAACCGTAATAAAATCGGCTTTTTGCACGGAGAGAAGTGGGGAGACACTGGATGATTTTAGGGCAGTTGTAGCAGTTCAATCGCTTAATGATCTAAATCTCCTCAAAATATTCCCGTGCAAAAACATTCCTGAGTCATTTTTGGAAATAGAATTTAATATGCCAAAATTGTCACTGAGAATTTTACCCTGTAAGAGCATTTTTAAGCCTTTTGGGGTTTTTTACTACCATAAAGTTACATTAAAAGTTGTTTATTTGAACAGTTTTAATTCAGTTGCTCAGTATAATGCTTGGAGATGCTCTTTACTTAACTTTCTTAGTTTTATTTCAAGGAATCAAGTAGCAAAATCCTTTGATTTTTCTTCAGAGGAGACAAATCCTGTCAAATAATATGGAAAATATTTGCATAGTTGGCAAGTCTGACTTTCTAAAATTCTTTTTTTCCTTGGATGTTTTTCCATGTAATTTTTTGCTTTATTCTGTTTTCAAAAAATCTAATTTGAAAACTGGAACATGATTTTAAAATGGAACAGTCAGCTTTATTCCAGATACCAAATTCTGGGGGTTTCAGCCTAAGAAAGTTTCAGTTAGTTGGGAAAAATCTGGGAAGTCTGTGGGCCATTTTTATTTATTTATTTATTTATTTATTTTGGAAGTTATTTATGTATGAGATGTTTGGGGATTTTACATGTGCAGCAAAACAAAAAGTTATATTAATTATGGAGCCTAAAAATCTAAAAAAGAATAATTTAGGTGCAATACAAAACTTTTTTTGCCCACATTTGTGTTCAGTCTCATAATTTGGGGTGAAAAGGATTTTTTTCTGATGTCACTTGGTGAGTATTATTTTGATTTTCTGTATGTCTGGAGTGACAGTTGTGACTTAAATTGCATCAGTGGATAAAAGCTGAATATAAATACAAAATGCAGCTATTTCCTGTTGGTTTTCTGGACTTGTTTAAAACTTCTCACTTAAAAGTTTTAGAAATTGATGATGTGGTAAATGGCAATAGATAAAGAGGCTTGAAAAGCATGTAATGTACATTTATGTAATGCAGTGTTATCTATATAGAGATTTATGTGATATAAATGTAATATATTTTATGTAATAATTATGTAATATATTTTATGCATCCTTATATAAATATGTATTATATAAAAATATATTTTATTTACCACACAGTATTATTTTTATTATCAATATTATATATTTTATTATTATACTATATAAAAAATAATAAATTAAATAAATTTAAAAGTATTAAAAGGACAGGTAATGACCTGCCTTGCTGTAGGAATTCCTGCAGGATTTGTTCAGCCAAGCCCCAGGAATGTTTTCCATGTTTTCCATGCCCACAGGAACAGCAGTGTACTCAGTATCCTGGGCACCCGACTCTGACAAAGTTCTCTACACCTCAGGGAAGCAGCTGATCATTAAACCCCTCCAGCCAAATGCTAAAGTTTTGCAGGTACCATTAATAATCTGATTAATTATTGGCATTTATTTGCCTAAATAAAGAGACAGAAGCCTTTGCCTTTTCACTTGTTAAGAAGCAGTTGTTTAAAACAGGATTTTAGTGCAGATTTTTGTGCTTTGATTCTGCCTTGTTCAGGCTTTATTTCATTTATTTTTCTGCTGAATCACAAAATCATTAAGGTTGGAAAAACCCTCCAAGATCATCAAGTCCAGTGAATGATAAATATTAAAAATAGAAGTTGTCAGGATCGTTGCATCTGTTTAATTGATTTTTTTCCATTTCAGTGGAAAGCCCACGATGGCCTGATTTTAAAAACTGACTGGAATTCAGTGAACGATCTGATTCTTTCTGCAGGGGAAGATTGTAGATATAAGGTGAGTTCTGGTTAAATTTTAACTACCTGACCAAAAAAGTTATTAGATATCCTGAAATTTCTGGATTTTAATCTGGAAGCCCAAAATGAAATGAGAAGTCTTTCACTTTTCAAGAAGAAGTTATATTATTTATAAATACACCTCACTCTGTGTAGTAACATAAAATTACAATTTTTCTTTAAATACAGCAGGATAAAAATCCGTACAATGGGAGTGAAACAAAAAGAAAAATATGTAGAAATATAGAATTAATACAAGCTGTGGCATATCAAATTAGAGGAGATAAAGCTGCTGTTTTCTATTACAGGAACATTAGTGAATCCCTCAGCGAATTTTAAAGTATATTAATATATATTTGGATGCAGAAGACATAGTAATATCATCTGCATCCAAAATACAAAGCACATTTTGTGTTTCTTCCCTTAAATAAAAACGGATTTTTAAATGTATCATGTGTTGGTTCTGTCATTTAACTGTGTAATGGCTGTGATAGAAGATATACAATTATAAATTTTAAAAATCCAATGAATTATTAAATTGTTTTGTGGATTGGCTTCCTGGTATTTTGTTGATTTCCATAAAAATACTTTTTTTTTTTTTTTTTTAACTTTGCAGAGGAGCCTCACAGGTGCAAGCAGAATAAACCTTGTGGTTCTTTTACAGATTTGGGGTAATTTACAGGAAATAAAACTCAGGGGTGCAAAATATTATATACAGAATATTTTATCCAGAATTATGTGATATTTGCCATTTTAAAAAGCAAAGTGTGTTGCATTAAACAAAGCAATACTGATTAAATAATAATAAATGTGTGTATATATATATATATAAAAAATAAAAGTGAGCTATAATATAGGTGATTTTTTTCTAGTTACACTAAATTAACTTGGACAATTATTTCTACAATTTCTATGGTCATGAGGGAAAATTATAGTTCTGGAATAATAAAAATATAAAAAGCATATATATATAATAAAAGTGAACTATAATATAGGTGGTTTTTCTACTTACACTAAACTTAGACAATTATTTCTACAATTTCTATGGTCTTGAGGGAAAATGATAATTCTGGAAAAATAAAAATATAAAAAGTGTATATATAAAATAAAAGTGAGCTATAATATAGGTGATTTTTCTAGTTACACTAAAACATGAGGGAAAATTATACTTTTGGAATAATAAAAGTATAACAAGTGTATATATAAAATAAAAGTGAGGTATAATATAGCTGATTTTTCTAGTTACACTTAATCATGAGGGAAAATGATAGTTCTGGAATAATAAAAATACAAAAAATATATATAAATCAAAAGTGAACTGTAATATAGGTGATTTTTCTAGTTACGCTGAAAACATGAGGGAAAATGATAGTTCTGGAATAATAAAAATACAAAAAATATATATATAAAACAATAGCGAGCTATAGTATAGGTGATTTATCAAGTTGCACTGGAAACATGAGGGAAAATTATACTTCTGGAATAATAGAAATGCACCCAAACCGTGCTGCCATGGATGGATATTTGAATTTTGCTGCAGGTTTGGGACAGTTTTGGCCGTGCCCTGTACAATTCCCAGCCCCATGAGTATCCCATCACTTCCATTGCCTGGGCTCTGGATGGAGAATTGTTTGCTGTGGGATCTTTCAATACTTTACGTCTCTGTGATAAAACTGGGGTGAGTAAAACTCTGCTAAATGGGGTGGAATTGTCCAAATTTATTGATAATACAGCAAATACTCCTCAGGGTATCAGGGTACAGGTGGGTATTTTATTAACAAAAACTACTTGTGATTGCCAGCATCTTTTTGCTGACCAGAATATTTTCTTTTTAATAATACTTTGCCTTTTAGGACATTGGATTTTTACCTGAAAGCACAGAGGTCACAAGCATCTCTTGTGATCGTAACTAATCATAAATTGCCATTTTTAACTATAAAAAGGAGTGTGTAACAATAACCTGATAAAAAAAGAACAACCATGTCCTGCACTTTTATTATTTAATGATCTTTTTTTCCCCTGAAGGTTTACTCCTGAATCATTTGTACAGGGTTTTTTTCAACTTGGTCGCCAATTAAAATGAATTTAATGCAGTTTCACCTCCCTTCATTGGTGCTCTGAGTTAGCACAGATTGACCTCATTGTCTCTGTGGGTTTCCTGTGGTTCTGCACATTTTTACTCAGATTTTTTGCAGCAAACTTTGATTATTTGTGACTCATATTGTCCATTTTCTACCTCTTTTCTCATTGTGCTTGTTGCTCTTTTTGGGAAAAAAAAATTGCTGTGGTGTTTTGGGTGTGTTCAGTCAGTCATGGTTCACCTCACCATGAATTTGGAGTGTGCATTTCAAATATTTTAAATTCATGAAGAAGGACCTTTAAAGATTATTTGAGAAGAGACATAAGGATAAAATCTGAGTTTTCATATTTCACTTTTTGTAGTAATTCTGATTTCACTGATACTCACTGACAATGTATAAATAGAATTTAATTACAAGTTTCTAAGTAAAATTTAATTTTGATTATCTTGAAGGAAGAGTATTCAAATGCAGTTTTCTTTTGCAAAGTGTCAATTTGCTGATTTAATAATGTTTTATTTTGCTATCTCCAGATCTGTTCTGTAATTTAATTTACTGTAAGTCTGAGTCAGACTCTGCTAGCTGAAAACCAGTAATATTTTAATCAGCATTTAATACTGAACAGCTTATTGGGAATTTTAATGCAGACAGGTTTATTTCTTGTATAAAATTAAGATTATTTTACCTGGTTTATTACTAAACTCTTAAACAAAAATGAACAGTAGCTGGTGCCAGATGCTTTGTGTGTTTAGCAGCTCCCGCTGATAATTTATTCTCTTCAAATTCAGGATTTTGAATGTAAATAATGACATTGAATGTAGATAAAAGAGGTGGCTGTGCTGGAATTGAGGGAACAGGAGGGATGATTCCCATCCCACCAAAGGGATGGAGTTTGAAGAGAACCAGACCTGGCTTTTGCTGGTCAGCACAGACACTTTTATTGTGTCTGATGTAATGGAGCTGCATTGGCAAATTGCTCCCCAGGGAGCCATCAGGACAATAAATACATATCATTAACTCTTCTCTAGCATATGTGTTCACTTTGGGGCATCATTAAATTAAATTCTTGCACTCAGTGCTCTTTTCTCCTTTTCTTCCTACCTCCCTACGATGTTCAAGCAGCTTCATGGTAAAAACCCAACTTACAAATTTAATAATAACATTTTAAGTTGTATTTCTCTGTTTGAAAAGCACTTTTGCTTCTGTAGCATTTGAAGAGAAATCATATGTTTATATATAAAATAAATTATTAAAGCTGTCCTACAGGCAGGTTGTGTTCCCAGGGCCTTGGAAGTGTAGATAGATCAGTGATAAAAAACATTAAAAGTGAAACACTGGTCAAATGAATCATTTTAATTCATAAATAGGGGCATCCAATTTATATTTAAATAATGCTGAATGTATTTATGCATCTTCTGTTAATGATTTATTTACCCTGAATGGGATTATCAGTTTAATTTGATTTTTTGTTGTTTTTTTCCTCGTTGTTTGTGCTGCTTTTCTTGAACTTTGTTTCTTCTGGTTATGTTTATCTATAAATTGATGTTTATTTGACTGTTAAATCTTGCCCTTTGCTTTACTTCTGTCTTCATCACTGTGCTGAGTAAATTCAATGTAATAAAAGCAATTATTTCCCTTAATTCATAATTTTTTTCATTATTTTGTGCATTCTTCAAACTTTTTCTTGTATTACAGAATAAATTTTGGCCATTTTAGTACACTGGCAGTTTGCATATTTGACTGATCCTCTTATATTTTTATATGCTATCACATTTTGCTAGAAATTCTATTAAAAATATGGAATGTTGCCTGCTATCTTTGGAAAATAAAGGAAAACATTCTGCAAGTGTAACTATTCCTCACCCCCACCCCATTTAAAACCAGTGGGAGTGTGGTGCTGTGGCTAAAAAATATTGAGGATAAAAAACATTCAGGAATATTAAAACTACAATGCAGCAGGTCCAGAGAAGCTTTGAAAATAATTTAAATGTTGAGCATTAAATGATTTTCATTCAGGACCATAAATTGTGTGATTAATATAAAATTAATATAATTTATCCTTAAAATTACCATGATACTGCTATTACACAGATATTAAAAAAGAGCAGAGTTTTGGAAGTGATTGTGTGCAGTGCATTTCTTTTTGTATCATTCTGATAGTGCTCAATTGTCCTAAACTGCACTAAAAAATCCCAAAAAATCTGTTTTCTATGGAATTACAGCTGTGATCCCATTCTGTTCAGTTTTAGTCTTGTGCATTTGGCAATGTAAAAAAATCAGGTGATTTTTCTGCACTGCCCCTGTTTCATCTGCTTTTATTGTTCATGATCCTGAATTCTTTGTAGCTCGATAAAAGCAAAAATGTTATAGAGAGGTTTCCCGTGGAATTATGTTGTTGAGCAACTCTTTCCAAGTTGGCATATTTTAATGTATTGGAATTGGCTAATACAACTTCTGGAAGAAAATTAAAGCACTTGGATCACCTATGGAAGTAATTCTTTACATCAATATTTCATTTTCTAAGGGTAAGAATTTATAGGGCACAGTTTGGCATCCTGTGTTAGTTCTTGGGTTAGTATTTGTGGGAATGTTGTTGGATTTCAGGAGAATTTCAGTTATGTTTTTTGGTTTTTATTTTGTAATATAGAGCTGATTTTCTTACCTCCAGTTTTCCATTTTGGCTCTGGTTTAGGGAATCTTGTGTGGTTTCCTGAGGGGATAATAATATATAAAATAATAATAAATACTACATAATTATGATACTAAATATATTTATAAATCTGCTATTGTGGAATACCAGATTATTTTATATTCAGTTAAATATCAAAGGAGTTTTATTTAGAGATATATCACATATATATTTCCAGCAAACTAATTGCATAGGTGTGTGCATCTTCAGGAGATCCCAAGTATGGATTTCCTTTGGAAAATGACTTTTATAACCTTGTACGATCCAATTTGACAGCTGACATCAGTATTCCCTGTTCAAAATTCCTCATCCTGGGAAGCAAAATCCACCCAGGGACGTCCCAGTGTCCTTTGCACGGCTGACATCAGTGTTGCTCTTTTAATATGACATAAAATAAAATAAAATAAAATAAAATATTCTCTCTTCACTACATCGTTTTAAAAATGTGTATGCAGTGTATGAATTTGTTGCTTGCAGTCCAGAAATTGCTAATTAAATCCCTCCGATTGAGCCTTGGAGCATCAATATTCCAGATGTGGAAGACTCTCCTCATTCGTGGGACAGGGTTCTGGGAATGTGCTCCTTGCAATCCTTTCAGCCACATCCCAGGAGCTAGAAATGGGAATTGAGTAGGAAGCCAGGCAGCATTTAGGGACTGGAATTTTTCAGTTTTACTCCATTGTGCAATCAGAAAAGGGAAGCTCACGTTGCTGCTTTTATGTATTTATTTAATAAAACGAACCTTTTAGAACCCCTGGGTTTGTTCTTGAGAGAATTCAGTGAAGAATTTATTATGGCACAGGAAAAGTATAACCTGAAGTCTAATACTGCATTAATGTTGGACCAACATTCATTCCTGGAGTCACAGTCAGACCTTTCCTAAAAAAAAAAAAAATCAGTGTATTTAGGAACTACACAGCAGCTATTCCAGTTTTTAAGTTGTTTATATTTAAAAATGAAGAGCTGAAATGATTTTTCTGATAACATTTTATGTCCATGATAAATGCAGCAGACATCTGCAGGGAGCATGAATCACTGGAGTGGTCTGAATTAACAGAGCCTTCAAAACAGCTGGAAAATAAAGCTTTGAAATGGCTTTCTCTGTTTTTTTTTTTTTTTTAATGTAGGTTATAATCTGGAAATATTTGAGTGATTTTCATTGATCTGAAGAAAAAAGGTTTATTAAAAAAAGCAGGATCCTGTCAGAGCTGCAGTGTCTCTGCTTTCCACGGAAAAGTAGCTCCAAAAAAACATTCCTGGAGCCCTTAAAGGGGTTTTTAATTGATGGCTTGATGCCCTTTTATTCCTTCTGGGTGGATCCTTGATCCAAGGGAAATGACCCCGGAAACAGCCGGGTCTGGCTGGGACGATCCCAGGGCTCAGCTTGAAACAACTTCTTCAAAGTGTTCCCAGACAGATCCCAGCTGGGAAAAACATCTGGGATGGAGGTCACGGAGAGCCTTCTCCCAGCGCTGGGCACAACATTCCAGGGCTGTTCCTGGCCATGGCAGGAGTCGAGTTTAATTACTGGGGGTTAATTGCTGGAGAGTGTTTGGGGCTGAATTCATCCTGGCTGGGCAGAGGAGCAGTTGTTGACTTGTCTCTGAAAGTTGGAATTTCCTTCCCAAGTGCAGCTCGCACAGACAGGGAATGATGTGGAAGGTGAAGCCTTAAAATTGAGGCTTGAAAATGGAAATTCAGGCAGGGTCAACATCACCTTTCACTCACCCTGATGTGTAAAAAACAGCTTTAATCCCACTCACAATTCCCAAACCAGGAGCACAACTGGGGTTGGATTTCACCCCATTGAGTTCCCTTCCCACTGAACGTTTTAAGTCCAACACCTTTATTTTATTCCAATTTTTGTGATTTCCTTCCAACCAAATCATACAGAGACTTGGATTTTGGGAATTTCCTTCCATTTAAATCATACAAAGATTTTGATACTTGGGATTTCCTTTCACCTAAATCATATGAAGACTTTGTGTGAAAGACTTAATTTTTAGGGGTTTTATGCTCTGCAAAAGAAATCGGAATATGAAAGATGTTAGAAACATGAGGTGAAGATTTTCTTCCAACTCTCCCCCTTTTGGGATAATTTCACGTATTCAAAAGTCAATCCAATGTTTACATTTAACTTTAATCACATGATTTTTATTATTGATTTGCTCCTTAAGATTTCAAATATATTTGAATATTTGGGTAGTTCTTCAATTACTCCATTTTTTTTTTAATATTCTATTACATGAAGAGGAAATAATTGAGATTTGCTTCTTGTTTTATAATCTGCTTTAATATCTTCCTAAAATTCCCTAAAAAGATTCTTTAATTTTTATTTGTCATCCATTTTCAGGGAAACATCTGTTTGGAGATTCAGGGTGATCCGTGTGATCTCTGTTTCTGAGATGCAGGAAATAAAAAGTAACTGTCTTGGTCTGAAAATTCTTATTTTTCACACGGATTTATTAATAAGGATCTAAACTTCAGAGAAGTCTCATGGGTAATGCTGGGGGAATTAAGAATAGAGGTCTCTGCTGGAAGAAATTTTTAATTAATCCTTCGCTTGGACAGTAACAACAGAGTGGAGAAAATATAATTGTTTCTTAAGCACCTTGACTTAATTTTATGTTGTGATTGCCTGGATTTATGAATAAGAGTACACTTGCAATAAATTGTGAGTAGAAAACTGGTACCTGATGTACTCCAGGCATTGTGACATTTTAATTTCTGCTTTACTTATGCTTTTCTTTTTTTTTTTCCCAGAGTCTGACTTAAACATCCAATCCCAATGCGATAAAAACTTCATTTATTGCTGCTTCTTGAAAAATCCCAACCCTGCAAATGTGTTTATGACAATAAATGACTTCTAAAAAGTACAGAATCACTTCAGTTGTTATTTTCTCTCCTTTTCCAGTGGTCTTATGCCCTGGAGAAGCCCAACACTGGCAGCATTTTCACCATTTCCTGGTCCATCGATGGCACCCAGCTGGCCGGAGCGTGTGGGAATGGCCACGTCATCTTTGCCCACGTGGTGGAGCAGCACTGGGAGTGGAAAAACTTCGAAATCACCTTAATTAAGAGGAGAACCATGAAGGTAAAATCGCTTCAGAGCTGGGCAGTCTGATCACAAAGCTTGTTTTAATGCAAAATGGGAATTTTGAAGTTGATTTGTGTTCCCAGACACTGACTCACAGCGTTCACTCTCTGGGATAATAAAAGATTTCCATCCTTCCACATTTTCCAAATGACACATTTGCTCTTTTCAGCATCAAATTCCTAATTAGACACTAAGATGGCTTTTTCTTTTCGTGTTGGGTTGGACAAAGTTGGAGCAGCAGCAGTGCTGGATTTGAGTTTGGGGCAGTGGGTGGGATGTTGTGAGTCAGAGTCTGGGAACACACAGCACAAATCAGGTAAAAATTCCCCGTTTTTTCTCTCATTCCCAGACATCGACTCGTACCAGATGGACATGGGAATGATCTCCATGGGATTTAAATTCTCTTTTTGAGTATGCAAAGACTGGGGAAGTGTAGCTAACCCCGAGTAGGACTCATTTTTACTTCTGGTATTTTTATAGTGATTTTGTTCCTATATATTTATGTAGGAAAATCCTACAAAAGTGTTGCAGATGGATTTTTTTCCTGAGTATTACAATGACAAAGTTCATTAGTGATGCTGTGGTGGACATAGCAATTAACATGTCCTTGGAAATGGTTTTTAGGCTCTTGGAATAATTGAGTTCAGTCCTTGTTTTGCAATTGGTTGCATGAGGGAGAACATCAGAAGGAAGTTACCACCCTCAGAATGGTGACATCTTCAAAAAAATCCCCCAAAACCCCACAAAAAACCGGGATACTTTTTTGTTTAAGGTACCCCCTTGGATTTTTAGCTCCTTAAAATCTCTGAGCTGAAAAATCTGTGTTGATTTGAGGCGAATTCTGATTTTCTTGAGCGAATTTTAAGCGAAATAACAAAAACAACCTGCTCACCCAGCCCATCTCCTGAATTTCCTGTGCTTCCAAGTGTGGAATTATTAAAGTTCTAGAGCTCTGCAGCATCCTCATCCCAATCCTGGATACTGCTGGATTGTCTGGATGGGATCGCTGAAGTGTTATTTCAAATACTCAAATAATCAATGACTGAACAATCGTAAACTGGGAATTTTCAGACCTCCTCCCTTCTTAGGTGATTTTCTCAACAAGAATATTTGACTGATGAGTTTTCATTTCAGCTCTGTCTTTTATTCCATGACGGTTTTCCTTTGCTCAGGTGCACAATGTCATCAATGATGCCGTGGATTTGTTGGAATTCCGGGACAGGGTCATTAAGGCCTCCCTGAACTATGGATATTTGGTGGTCTCCACTTCCCTCCAGTGTTATGTGTTTTCGTGAGTAAAGCAAATTCCTCTTCCTCAGACTTTTTGGAAAAGAGTGGCAGGAACTTGATTGGAAGCACAATAATTGATTTATTTTTTAATTAATTGAAATTTTCCATGGGATATCTGCTCAGTGAACACTAATGCAGCTCTAATAGGGCACAAAGACTCTCTGACCTCCAGATCACTGTGAAAGAGTCAGAAATGTTTTAAAAAGAAAATAATCCATATAAATATAATTTTGCTGGTTTTTAAGACTCCTGGGGCAGCTGCTGCTGGTGGGAAGGGATGAAACAATGAAGGCAGAAGTGTTATTCCATCATATTTTGTGCTTCTCAGCATTCCTTGGCTTCCTAAGTGCTGTTAGAAGTTGGAAAACCTTCCTTTTAGGAATATTAGATGATTAAAAATGCGTGTTTTGCTTACTGAATCCAACTTTGTGTTTGAAATTTGTGAAAATTAATGATTTTAATGCTGATTTTTTTTACATTTTCAGGACAAAGAACTGGAACACTCCACTGATCTTTGACCTGAAGGAAGGAACTGTGAGTTTGATTCTCCAAGCAGAAAGGTACCTGACTGCTTAAAATCCTCATTATGAACATAAATTAAATAAATAAATAAATTTATTATATATATAATAAATAAATGTGTGTATAATGAATAAAATGAATAAATAAATAAATTTCTTATATATATAATAAATTATTTAATTATTCACTATATACATACATACAGAATGAACATAATAAGCTCAAATTGAAATATTAGAAATAAACAAAAAATACCCAGATAAAACCATTAATATTTCACATAATAAAGATTTCTCCTGGAAAAAGATAATTTTCGCATTAAAACCGAACTTTTCCATACAGAACTTCCAGAATATCTTGGAAATTTAAAGCTTAGGAGTGATGGAAACTGGAAAAACAGTTGCAGGATATTAAACCATGACCTTGCCATGGTTGAAAATATAATTTTTCTGTATTATTTCGTGATTTCCTTACTTGTTGTTTGGGTTTTTGCTTTTTTTTGTAGGCATTTTCTTCTTGTAGATGGTGGAGGACTTTATTTATATTCCTATGAAGGAAGATTAATTTCCTCTCCAAAATATCCAGGCATGAGAACAGACATTTTAAATGCCCAGACAGTGTCCCTGAGCAATGACACCCTGGCAGTGAAGGACAAAGCTGATGAGAAGGGTAATTCTGGTTTATTTGTTATAAAAATACATAGATTTACTATAAAAATGAATTCAAATTATAGGTCTTGCTTAAAATTAATTAAAAAACTTCAAGAGGATGGTTTGGCTCTGAACTTCCAGCTGCTCCGTGGAATATTTACAGAAAAGACTTGAATAAGTTTTTACTCCTTGGTGGGATTTTTCAGTCAATTTTCTCTCATTCTAAACATTCCCATTCATTGAATTGTGGGTTAAGATTGAGTCAATCTGATAGTGGGAATGTGGATTTATTTAACTTCTGGGTGCAGACTTTTATCAGAACTTGGTGTCACTTCTGTAAAGCCCCTTTTGAGACAGGAAATGAAAAATAGGGATAGGAAGTGAAAATTCAGCTTTTTATAAGATTCTTTTTTCACCAGAGTGTGAAAGTCACTGGTGGAACTCACACAGAATATTTTATCCACGTGCACTAAATTACACTCAAAAAAAGAATGGAATCACTGGAAAAATCTCGAAAAAAACCTGCTGTTTTAATTAATAAACCAAATCATTATTTTTCTTCAGTTATCTTTATATTTGAAGCTTTATCTGGGAA
This sequence comes from Eulacestoma nigropectus, assembly GCA_013397775.1. NCBI lineage: Eukaryota > Metazoa > Chordata > Aves > Passeriformes > Eulacestoma > Eulacestoma nigropectus. Next base: position 180,670 of record VZTE01000134.1, read on the forward strand.
GCCCCTGGGTGATGGAAAACCTCTGACCCACAAGGTAAAGTGAAGGATTTAATGTCTTTATTCTACTTAGAAATTAAGAATCACTAATGGGCTTCTTCAATAATGGGACTGAAAACCCATTAAAGCTTTTAAAATCTTAATAGAAAAGAGCTTTTCAGCTCTGGATGACTTTTAATGCTTTGCGTTGTCTTCAGAATTGTTTTAATCTTCATGAAATTCAGTTTATAAAATCACAGAATCATGGAACGGTTGAGGTTGGAAAGGACCTTAAAATAATCTTAATTCCAACCCCGTGGAATGCTTTATTCCACAGAGAAATCTCCCACAAAGTGTTTTCCCAGCCCAGTTTATCAAAGAATTTTGTGCCTTGCTTTTAGGAAAAAAATCAATTTGAATGTCCAGACATTAAATCTCCAAAATAAAAATCAGAGATTCTCTTTTCCCTTTTCAGACAGAGATTGTGGAGATTGCTTTGGACCAGAAAGGACTTACAAATGAGAGAAAAATAGCTTTTATTGATAAGAACAGAGATCTTTTCATCACCTCAGTAAAAAGGTTTGGCAAAGAGCAGAAGATTGTTAAAATAGGTAAGAAAAATTCAAATTGATGTTTGGGAAGATGCTGGGAGGGAAATAGATTTTTGTCTAATACAAGAGACAGCATTTTAATTAATTAATGGTGAAATTGAACTTGGAAAAAAAACCTGTGGCTTTCATATGATAGAGCTAGAAACCATTTCAGTACATTTTATGTAAATTCTGATAATTTTTTATCAGTTCCATGTAAAGCAGCAGTTAAAATGTTACTAATTGGGGTTAAAACCTTAGAAACACAACTAAAAATGATGAATAACCACCCTTTCAGAATTCCCTTTATTTAGAAGTTGCTCATGGTAATGTCTATTGTTTATTGTCTGTAAATGAAGGGACGATGGTGCAAAGCTTGGCCTGGAATGACACATCCAACATCCTCTGTGGGATTCAGGATTCCAGGTTCACAGTCTGGTATTATCCCAACACGGTCTATGTGGATAAAGATCTTCTCCCAAAAACTCTCTATGAAAAAGATGCCAGGTAAGAAATCCTTTTTAATCCAAATCTGATTTATTTTAGCTATTTTCCTCCTTCCTTAACAAACTGTGGCCAGGAGAGGTAAAAGCTGGCCTTGCAACTTTTTAAAATTCCCCTGTTTCTTGATTAGGAAATGAGGAAAAAGTGGTTTATAAGGAAAATCATAAAGTTTAGGGTTGAAATGATGATGCAGGGTTTGGAAGTAGAGCAGCATCTTGACGTAAAAGCAAAATTTGAGTTCTTTCTCATGAAATATTGCCTCAGCTTTTTGTAAAAAACAAACAGAAAAGGTTTGGTCAAATTATGTTGGGCATTAAAAGTAGCAAAATACTGGGTCACAAATAATTGATGTTAAATTCTTTCCCGTAAAAACAAATGAATATTTATCTTCTTTTTCTTTCTCCACACAGTGAATTCAGCAAAAACCCCCAGATTGTGAGTTTTGTGGGGAATCAGATCACAATTAGGAGAGCAGATGGGTCCCTTGTCCATCTGCACATCTCCCCTTACCCTGCAATTCTCCATGACTATGTCAGCGCTTCCAGGTGGGAAGATGGGGTCAGGCTCTGTCGCTTTGTCAAGGTAAAGCTGATTTTTGGGAATATTCTGGTCCCATTCCATGGGATATTTCTGGTTTTAAGTGTCCTTTCCTAGTGATCTGTCCATGTCAAATGTTACATCTCAATTCCAGCCTGGTTTGTCGCTCATTTTTTTGGCTGCTCCTGGAAAATGATACGGTTTTCTTAATTCCATAACATGACAATTTCGTAACTTTCAGTATAAATAATAATTCTTATCTTTAGTCACACCAAAATCCAACAGGATTGAACAGAGGTGCTCACAGAATTTAGTTCTAAGTTTAAATTTTCAGGTCTGGGCCTTCATATAACCAATTTAAAGTGACATTTCCACAATTACCTGTTACTTTCCATATTTTATTTCACTTCTTTTTTATTTTTTTTCCTTTTCCATTGCTTTCTTTTGTATTTATTTAGACAACAGCAATAGATGAGGTGAGTGTGGTAGTCTTTAAAACAACAAAATCCCTTCAAACCCTCCTTCCCATTTATTCCTAGAAAAGTTTATTACCTTTGTCATGACCTTAAATGTGTATTTCAAATATATATGTAACCAGTTACTAAATCAATGCACATCCATTTAATTTGGGTTGTATGATTAGAATTAATTGTAACAGAATCTTTCTTTTCAGTGTCCACATCACCTGATTTAAGCATCCAAGTCAGGATATTTTGATTTTAGGATTCCCAAGTAGACAGTAAAAAGTATTTCCAATTAGGAATAACAGAATGGGTTATTTTTCTGAGGGGGGAAAAAAAGCAGCAAGACCCATCAAGGAACAACTCCTAGAATCTTCATCTCCTGGATAATTTCAGGCTGAGTTATCAGCATTTACCTGATTTTCTAAATAAAAGCGAAGTGGGAAGAGAAGGTGACAAAGATTTTATGAGCTTTTGAGTCTCTGAACAGTCTTAATTTTCCTAAATTATGGGCTGCCTGCAGGAGGGTTTGTCCTGAGTCATGGAAAAATCAGTTGGAAAATAGGGGAATGTGTTTAGAACAACCTCAGTGTAGCTGTTAATTCTGATTTAAATCAAGAGTGATCCTTCTAAAAACCTTCACAGTGCAAAGTCTTTATTTGCAAAGTCTTTATTTCCAGATTTGTTATTGAACACACTCAACAAAAACATTAAAACCCCCTTAATTCCTGGACTAACAAGTCAAAAATTACATTTTTCATGTCTGAATAGAGTTTTAGATGTGGTAGCTTAACCTGTATTTAAATATGGTTTATTAGTGTGTCATTGTCATAATGTTGTCACTTGAAAATCCATCAAAATGTCATTTAGGATCTTCCTAGATTCTGAGTTCATGGGGTGTCCTCAAGGTTGTGTAAAAAAAAACCCAAAAAACCTCACAGAAACAATAAAAGTAATAAAAATAATAATTAAAAAGTGTAATATTATTATTACCATTAAGTTTTTCTAATTCCCAGTTCTGAGAAATAATTAATAATTTCCTAATAAGAAACTATAAATGGCACACAGAGAAAAGGCATTATTACCCATCATTTCCAGGCCTTGTGTAGTTGCTTTGAGAAGCCATTTGTAGCATGATAATAAATATTTGAAGGTTTAGAAGTTGCTTTTATTTTGAATTTCAGGATCAGACCCTGTGGGCTTGTTTGGCTGCCATGGCAGTGGCCAACAAGGACATGACCACAGCTGAAATTGCCTATGCAGCAATTGGGGAGGTAAGAAAACGCACTTAAATCCCCATTAAATTGTTGCAAAACCGAGTTTATTAATTAATTTCCCTGCTGCCCTCCTCCTGAGCAGATTGACAAAGTCCAGTACATCAATTCCATCAAGGATCTGCCATCCAAGGAATCCAGGGTAGCTCACATGCTGCTGTTCAGTGGGAACACCCAGGAGGCTGAAACCCTCCTGCTCCAGTCAGGCCTGGTTTACCAGGCTATCCAAGTCAACATTAACCTTTACAACTGGGAGAGGTAAGATTTTTTCCCAATAAAATATGTTTTCCTGATTATTTCCATCGGTTGTTTTATTGCTGACTCATTTTTTTATCTTTTCATCACCCACAACTTCAAAAAAAATGAATTAAATCACGGCCTGACAATAACCAAGAAAAGCAGCATTTTTGTGTCGTATTTAGAAAATACAAATATTTGGTGATAAAAGCCCAAAATATTCCTGGAAGCATTTTGAAATAACATTTTGCTTTCTCATCACTGTTAGCACAGAGAAGTCCTCAGTGATGCCCCAGACTGGCTGTGGAATTTGGGCTGGTTTGAAATGTCTTGTTGCTAAAAATAGAGCTGTGGCTACTCAGGCTCCCAGCATTGTGTAGGTGGAGAAAATATGAATTAGGGCTGAGAAAACAAAGGAGGAATTTCTCCTTTAAACAAAACCAACCCCCACGTTTTCTGACAGAATCCTCTGAGCTGTTTACTCCTAATTTCTCTGCTCTTATATTCTTATATTCAGGGAAAAGGTTGATTTCCCCCCACATATCTGTGATTGTTGTTTTGTTATGAAGCTGTGTCAGGGGAGGTTTAAGCTGGATATTAGGAAAACAATATTCTTTTATTCTGTGTATCATCTAAAAACTCTCTGTATATCAAATATCAATATTCTTAAGCCATTGAGAAGAAACCAGGTGTGAGTAATTAATTAAATTAATCCAGTGTCTCATCTTTCCCCCCGTACATTATTTGTAAATATTATATAGAATATATCATAAATGTGTATTATGAGTGTTCAGATCCTATTTCTGGCTATAAAAAGTTATTAAACATTATTATTTTTGCCCTGTGTGCTAAACTCTGAAATATTCTGCATTTCCTTGAAATAAAAAGCCTCCTGTGGTCAAATCAATGATGTGAGGAGGTTGTCAGTGGAAATAACTGTTGGGTATTTTTCATCACTGGCTGCTTTTAACCTCCTGATCCAAAGGTGGAACTGCTTGGATTCGGGATCTCTGCCCTCACCCTCGGAGTATCTGCACCCCCTTGGTGATTGTGGCTGTGCCAGAGCATCTCCCCAGCCTGACCAAGCCATTCCTGCTTTATTCCAGAGCCCTGGATCTTGCAGTGAAGCACAGGACACACGTGGACACGGTCCTGGCTTACAGACGGAAGTTCTTGGAGGATTTTGGGAAAAAAGAAACCAACCAGAGATTTTTGCAATACGCAGAAGGTGTAAGTATCCCTCAGGATTGTTCCTGCTGCCTCAGACTGAGCTCTGTGGCAAACTGGGGAGGGTAGGACGGGTTTGCATCTCTGTTTTCCTTCTGTGGTTCGAATGTGAACATAGAAATGAAATGTTTACAGTTGCTGGCCTGCTGTGGGGCTGCTTGGCCAGGAATAGCTGGGCATGTGTTTTGTTTGAAGGCACAGATTCACAATATATGTATTTAATATATCTATTTAATATCTGGCAAAGATTACACCAGTGAAGGCACAGTTGTTTTCTATAAACAGGGAGCTAAACCTCACCATGGTTCAATGTGTCTCTCTTAAACATCTCCAACATTTTTGTGGCATTTTATGGATAGAAATAATAACAAGCTTTAAAGGTATCTGGATATTTATGAAGTGAACAGCAAACCATTCTGATAAATATGATAAACAGTTCAATATACGTTTACTGGAAACCTTCTGCATCATCAGTAAATCAATTTATTAGTATTTAAGAGATCCTGAAGGCTGAGGGCACATCCTAAAGTTCAGAAGCTGGATCTTGGATTCCACTGGAATATTTCCACACATTTCCCTCAGGAGAGGCACCCACGTGTGCAGTTCCACCGAGCAGCCCTCAAGTCCTTCCTGCTTTTCCCCTCCTTCTTCCTCAGCATTCTGAGGGTGAAATTACCACAAGAGACCTTTCCTTTGTGTGAAATCCTTTTATCCACTGCAGCTGATGGATCAGGGAACACCTGAGCTGGGAATTCACATCCTTGAATTGGACACTGCCCAGTACACTTTGAATAAAGCTGGATTTCTAATGGAAGTCGTTAGCTTTTAGCACTTTTAAGGGTTCTCATTTCCTAAACGAAAGTCTGCCCCTAATGAACTATTCTGCAGTAATTTACCTGGAAAATACAGCACAGATTCCAAGCATTCTTATCCTGCAGCACTTCCAGCTGCTGTGCAGGAAGTGTGTGTTCCATAAAAGCCATGATAGAGCAAAAGTCGTGTAAATTCCCTGATGCTTCTGATAGACATTGTAGATAATCCTGATTTTCTTAAAATCCTTGAGAAACCTGTGGATTCTGGAAGGATTCCTAAGGAATTCCACCTTGGCAGTGACAAGGTGTGAGCAGGATGATTTTTCACCTTACTCAGTCTTGAAATTTGGGTCTCACTCAGGAGATTTCTGGAGGGAAGAAGTCCTTTTCCACATCCGGGTGCTGGAGGTCTTTGCTGGATCTGAGAGCAGGAGGGATCTACATAATGTGAATTTTAAGCTGTAATTAAATTCTTAATGCAACCTGTCAGACTCATAAAGCAAAATGAGAAGGAATTTGAAAAGCAAGATTTTGTGCTGCTGTTCCTTTTCAGGGATAAAAAAGGGTCTCAGTTTCCCTCTCACAACCTAAAACCTCTTCAGGCTTAAATAAGGAGTTTTTCCTCACTTTTCTGCAGCCAGGCAGGATCTAAAAAATGTGCTTATTTTACATATCAGGTTCTTAATACCTTACACATATCCTGAGGATCCTGGACCCAGTAAATGCCTCTGGAATTGAGGTATTGTTATTATATTTTCACTTGAGAACCTGGGTATTGCAGTTTCACTTTCCCTCTTAGAGAATCTTCCCTGTTATTCCATGACATTACAGAGGAAAATTCCCTGTGCAGCCCTTGAAATTCTTCTCCCATCCTACCTTTGACAGCGTTAATTCTCCAGCAATAAACTGAGCTGCACCGTTGCATTTTTGGATGTGTTTTTATGGTCGCCAAATGCACCATGATCCATTTTTTTTTCTTGTCAAGGATTTTTGGGAAGAGGTAACTGTTGTACCCCCATTTGTACTGTGATATCGTGCTGCACCTACTGACTGAGGTTTCACTGACACAAAACACAGCCAGAAAATGCCAATTCTCTGCAGCTGGAGAAATGCCAAAGCAAAACTAAAACATTATTGATGTAGAAGGGCAGTTCCAAGCAGGAATCTGATTTCTGTTTGAGCAGATAACTGGTTTAATATCCTATCAGCTTCCTTGGAGGAGACCTCACTCACGAATTATTGATACAGGGCTAAATTTTCAGTAGCAGCACACTGATGTCATGGTATTGAATTAGAAGCAGGTTATTTTTGTGTGGTATTGCCAGACACATTGAGATGTGGTGGGATTTATTAAAATATCTCTGGCTTGGTTTGTTTTAAAGGTGGAAGCTCAGTCAGAACTCAGCTGTGCCTTCATCTCCTTCATGAGTTTGTGTACTCAACACTTTATAATTGCATTTTCAAGTTGAATAACTGACCTCTTTCTCTCTGATGCTGAGCTCTGTGTATTTAATTTTTCTGTTCATGCAGCTGGAAGTGGATTGGAATAAAATCAAAGCCAAAATAGAGATGGAAGTTGCTAAAGAAAGAGAACGAGCAGCAGCCAGTCCTGCAGTGAGGACCAGTGTAACTGTGCAGCAATAATTGACATTTTGGACACCTTTGAAGTGCTGCTTCAGTATTTGGTACTGGCTTGTTCTGACAAATGTAAAAAAAAAAGCCACAGCAAACATTTTGTGGGCCACAGGAGTGAGAATTTCTGTAGATTTTAAGCATTGGGTGACACACAGAATGAATTATTTACTTTCATTTTGAGCTGGGTTTATATTCTGGTGCCAGTGAGGGCTACACATCTGAGGGAAAAAGGGAATTAACTGTCTCTATCTTAGTGACTTGTAAATTTTCATTGCCAATAATACTCCTTAACCTGGGTTGCCTCTCATGAAGTCCCAATTTAACCACCAAGTTAAGCATTTTGGTTCTTCCTGCAGCCTCAGGGACCTCTCCAGACTCCTTTAAGTTGCCCTAAAACAAATTTAGCAAACTGGAAGTGCTGAAAATGTTAAAAAAAAAGGAGCTTGAGCCTCTAAAGTACAAATATTTCCCTCACAGTTGAGGCAATACGTATTTCTGTTAGGGTGTACCAGCAAGTTATTTAATAGATGATTTCAGCAACTCAGGTTTGTCACTGAGCAAAGCATTCAGCAGTAAAAGGATATTTTCTTGTCTAAAATACTTTGGAATGTGCATTCAGGGTTGTTGGAAGTCACAAACAGCATTTGTAGCATCTGACATGTAAAATTGACAATGATATTAAAAATAAGAGAGTATTTCATGTATTTTTCCTGCCCAGAGCACTTGATTTGTAAATATTGTTTTTACATTTGTGTTATTTCATCAGGATACATTTTGCTTTGTTTCACACCCAAAACTGGCTGCATTCCCTTCGTGTTCTAAATACATTACCAGGTTATTCAGCATTGACAAGATTTATTATGTATCTTTCAAATGTTACCAGCAAAATATTAAATATCTGTACAGACAGCAAATTTTTAAATCATTGTGTGACCTTGTCTTGCACAGTTCATAAGTTTGTTAATAAAACCAAATAAATGTGGAGGTTTTTAATGTACCTGAGAGCTGCTGCATGTGGTGATCTCCACTGACTGCTAAAAAAAGAATATTTGGGGTATTTTGATTACATTTGGAGGTGATGGGAAAGGTGTTTAATTCCATTTTTTATCACACACATCCAGTCCTGAGCATCCTGGTGTTAAATAGAAAACAAAGCAAAATATTTTGGAAAAGCACTTTTATTCCTTGTTTTCACCAGGTTCTAAATACAGTTATGACCCTGGGAGTGAAATCTAAATTTCAGGATATTCTCAGGAGAAAACATTCTTCTATGGCTTTTGTGGGATTGTGGCAGGGATTTTAGAGATTGTAATTCCAAGGAAAGTGCCATCCATCCATGCCAAGGTAATTCTGAGCTGGTTTTTCTGGGATTCCATAGTTCTGGATTAAATTTGTACCTCTTTTCAGTTATTTGCAGTATTACGTAAAAGAAATAGCAGAAGGATAGAGATGTTTCAGGTGTATTTTGGTTACATTATTGCCCAGAACAAGAAATTATTTAAAAACCCTCTTTTAAAAATAAATACCTCTTATTTAATTACTGACTGCTTCATTTAAACCGTCATAAACCAATTTAAGAAACAGAGATTAATTAACATGATTAAAATTCAGTTGTTTAGGTGCTGTTGTGATGGATCAATAATCACATATAACCCATAGTTTGCCGTTGCAGGGTAGGGAGTTTTGTTCATTCACTTCATTTAACCTTGACCACAGTAAATCCTCTCTGATTATAAAAAGGGTAAAAATACATCTTTAAGTGGAAAATGAAGTCCTCAAGTGAGGTAAACATAAAAGGTCAGGTGGTTGTTTAAAAACCTACTGCATATTTGTAATAGTTCAGAGGGAAAATTTTAAAAAATACTTTGTTTTCTGGTATTTAAGGCAATGAAACGTTGAGATCTGGATTTGTGTGTGGGATTTTATCCTTTGGGACTGGAAGAGGAGGAAGGTTTGAATCATCTGACATGAAAATTTGATTTTACAGATTATGTGGAACCATTTCCTGCAGAAAAAACTGGTGATTGTTGCCTTATTCACTTCAAAATAGTCAAAATTATAAATAAGCAATAATGGAAAAGCTTGAAGCTTTCTAAAATTTAATTCTGAAATTTTAATATATATTTAAATAAGTATAAAGTTTGTATCACCTACAGATGGGGGAAGTTGGAGAGAAGCAATTTACTATTTTTTATATTATAGATACATCTTTTATATTGGTTTTTACATTTTTTTTTATTAAACAGAAATTTTAAGACCTCCATTTCTTCATTTTCATGATAACAGAGATGATATTTTACTCTGCAGGGGATGGGGTCAAGAGCCAGGGAGAAAAAAGGTTTTTGTGAATTGATCCCATGTAAGAATCTCTGTTCCCAAAGCTTATTTTTATTGATCCCAATCAGTCCAGGGTTGCCCTGTGCTATAAAATTTTCAATACTGGAATTTAACCTGCTAATTTTAGTTCAGGTGCCTTTGCCCTGCTGTCAAAGTTTGGGAAAATAGGATGGTCTGGTACCTTCAGGGAAAGAGAGGGATGAGTCTGCACAGAGCTTGGTTGTACAAAAAATGAAATATTTAATCATTTCTGTGTTTTTCCTGAAGGGTCTGCAAGAATTTTTTTACTTTATATAAAGGGATGACTGTGGTAGTTGGAGCCCTGCAGTTTGGAAATGCTGTGATCTCTATTTTAAATAAACCTGCAGGTTTTCTTTGCCATTAGAGACACCTTCAAAAGAGAGAAAGGACCGGGCTCGTGGCTGCAGCTCCTGCACTGACCAGATCCTCAGTTCCACCTGCTAAAGTCAAGCTAGGAAAGGAAAAAAAAAAGAGGTATTTTATGAAAGCTTTGGGCACAGACCAGTTTCATTGTCAGGAGAGCTGGGCTGAGCTCGTGGTGGTGCTGTAGGAAGAATTTAGGGGTAGATGAGGCACTCCCAGCTCGTTCAGGTGCGGTGGCACTGAGGGTGGAGGTGGTTTCTGCCTTTCCTTGGGGTTCGGTGTTTGCCTTGTTCATGGAAGGTTTCCCAGGAGCTGTGGCAGCGGGATGTGTTATTTCCCTTAGAGCAGGAGGGGTCCCGGGTCCCCTCAGTGAATACGAGCCAGGGTAGCAGGAGGTGCTGATATTTTATTAGGATTTGGAGGGGTTCCTTCCTTCCCCTGCTGCCCAGGCCAGGCTCCGGACACCCGCTGCGGAGCGCCAGGGGGCACAGCCTGGTCTGGCTGCCCCAAAACTTCCCCCTGGCACCCGTGGGTATGGGAGGGGTGAGGATCACCCGGTTATGTCCATGCAGCACAGTCCCACAGCTGAGCAATCCCAAAACTCCCGGGGAGCTGGGAACGCTGCACCAAGCTGCAGCCGGCTCTTCCTATCACTCCGTGTCCTCCTGCTGGAGGTGATGTCCCCGAGTCACCTTCCTCATGGAATTCCTTCCAGGACCGTGCCGTGTCCCTGTGAGGCTCTCTGGTGCCCTGCAGGCCGTCCCAGGCAGCGTGTCCCATCCCTCCGTGGTCCCCGGGAATTCCGCGGGTCCCGTTGCAGAGCCAAGTGCCCAGGAAGTCACCCTGCGGTGTGGAGCCTTCCCGGGGTTCCCCAGTGTCCCTGGCACATCTCTTTGCAGAGCCGGGTGCCCAGGAAGTCATCCTGTGGTGTGGAGCCTTCCCGGCGATCCCCAGTGTCCCTGGCACATCTCTTTGCAGAGCCGGGTGCCCAGCAGGTCACCTTGCAGTGTGGAGCCTTCCCGAGCATCCCCATTGTCCCACCAGGGAACGCTGCTGGTTCCCGGCGTCGCATCCCTGCTGGGACTCCCGGGGCTGTCCGCTGTCTCTCCCGAGGGTCCGGAGGAGGAGGAGG
>VZTE01000134.1:204488-219724 GCA_013397775.1 Eulacestoma nigropectus
CCCGTCTCCGCGCTGCCGGAGCTGTTTGGCAGCGCGGGAGGGGGGAGATGCAGCTGCGAGGGGTTAGAAGGCAGCGCCGAGGGAAGCGATCCCAGTTCAGCAAGCCAGCACTTGGTGGAAGGGTTGAAGGGTTGTACAAACATCGCTTGGCTCGGGCGCCGGGCCTGGAGAGCATCCAGCCTTCATCCAAACCCTCCGGATAAATTTTTTTTTTTTTTTTTNTTTTTTTTTTTTTTTAATTTTCCGAGATACAGTTTGGAAGAGCAAACTGTTGTGTAATTTCTTGTGGGGGGAAACCCGTTCCCGCTTCTCCCTGCCCTGGACCCAGAAACTTTTCCAGCCCTGTGCAGCCACTTGGCTGTGCTTTGCCAGGACCCCCCAGCTGGCATCGCTTCCCCAGCTTCCTCAGGAATCCTTGCTCCTTGGGGGTTGATTTTCCTGCCTCTGCCATTCCCGTCTCTGTATTTATTTCTCAGTTTTGTGTCTGGGTGCCCCAGCGTGGCCCCGAGGCTCTGACCCCCCCTGGTGATGCCCGCTCATTCCAGGTGCACTCCGGGAGCATCCAGGATGGCCCAAATCAGCCTCCTGAGCTAAACAGCTCCCACACCTTGGCTTCACCATCCCCAGTGTTCCTCAGCATCTCTGGGCTGGCCCTGTGACCCTCACCTAACTCCAGAAAAAAAAAAAAGGGGCTGGATGCTTTTTCCCTGCCTGCTGTTCCAGCTGCCCCTTGGCAGGGCGGAGGTTCTGGAATATTTCCTGGTGCCACCACAGTGTGGGAGAGCTGGATGTCACCTGCTGGTTTATGGTGACTGCACCCAGGGCCGTTCCCTTCCTCAGGGCAGCTTTTCTTTGCTGGATCTGCCTGGCAGATGTCGTGGAGCTCCAGGAAAAGGTTTCCAAACAGGATTTTTATCCGGGAATGATAAAACCAGCAGGTTCCCCCTTTCCAGGGCTGGATGGAGGCTGGAGGTTGGTGTGAATTTGCCACAAATGGGCCTGCTGGAGTCGTCTGCCACGGCTGGAGGCCAGAGTTTATCTGAGTTTCCTGCCTGGCTGGAGATTGGTTGGATTGCTCCCAAATCCAACGGGCGCCTGGCACAGGGTCCGGGTGCTCGGCAAAAAGGGGCTCAGCCAGGAGCTTGTGCCGGTGGGAATTGTGTCCAGCAGAGCCAGGTGTCCCCAGAAGGGCCAGGACAGAGCCGGGGTCGGGGTGATGCTGCAGGAGATGAATATTTAATCACCAAGCCCCCATCCCGAGTCAGCTCCCAGATTCCCCAGGCTGGGAGCGATGCCAGCGGGTGGGGGTGGGGAATGCTGCCCCTGTGGAAGCGTGGGAAAGGGCTGGCAGAGCTGCTCACGTGTGTGTGTGTGTCTGCTTTTGTCTTCCAGCGGAGCAGAGTCCCTCTCCTCGGATGAAAAAGGTACAGGGATTTTGGGAAATGCCCGTTCTTGGGAATGGGAACGGGAATTCTAGAACTGGCTTTAAAAACCTCGGTGTAAGCCCTTCGTTTATGGGTTATTTTGGTCGTTCTTGCTGGTTTTTAAAACCCCTGTTCTTTTGTTATTTGTTCCCTTTCTCTGAGTACGAAACTGGCAAGAGAAGAGTTCAGTCCTTCCCCAGCTTTTATTCCCTGATTTTTCTCTTGCAGAGGTGACACCCAACGGCACGGAGGGATCGGGGTCGGCCGAGGAGCACCCGGAGGGTGAGCACGCTGTGGCTGAAGGATTTCCTCGCTCCTGGGGTGGTGTGGCTGGTCCTGCATCCCAAATTTCCCCACACCCCCATGCCAAAGCACATCCCTGGCTTTCCAGTGCTGGTTTCTTTTCAACTGACGTTTGTGAGAATAATTAATTGAAGCCACATTTGGTGCATCCACACAAGTCACGTCTGGTGGGACACGCAGCTCCCACCAAGGCTGCTCCCACCTGCCGTGGAAAATCATCATTTAACTGGGATGTGCCGTGGCTGAAGCTCCAAAATAATCCCAGGTTGTATAAAACATGAAAATTAAACGTTCTGAACACCCTTCAGAAGGGCTGGGGTGACCCCAAAGTCTCCCCTGGGGCTGGGATTTGGTGCTCTGATGCTTCTCTCTGCCTCAGTACTTTTTCTGCTCCGTTCCTTTATCTAACCTGCTGCCTGGCCCGATGGGTCCCAACCTCTGGATGGATCCCTGGGCTCCCATCCCACCTGTGCCTAACGGGGTGTTGTTTTTAAGGAGAGGCCACTTCCGAAGGCAGCTCCAGCAGTGGCTCGGAAGAGGAGTCAGGTGAGCAGAGCACTGTAATTTACCTGTAATCTCTTTTTTGAAACTGCTGTTCAGTTTAAACAAGCTGCTTCTCCTGGGAAGAGCCTCACAGTTATTAGGGAATGCTGACTCTGGTTGCTTTCCCAATAAAACTTCTGGGAGCCAATGGTTTCCTGTCAGTGATCAAAGGGCAGCAGCTCGTGCTGCTTTCACCTCACAGACACAACACCCCTGGACCTTGCAGACACAATGCCCACGGATATTTTTACACCACAGCAGTTGTCCAAACACCAAAGGCCATAAACTTCCTCAAAAGTTGGCAACAGAACTGGCCAAACAGGATGGACAGGGAAAGAATGGAAGGAAGCGTTTGCTGTTGGTGGGTTTGTGCTTCCACGGGTGGTGCTGCCAGCGGTTGATGCTGCTTTTGTGCAGTGCTGATAATTAAACAATTCCGATGTTTTTTCTCCCCAGATGCAGAGGAGTGGGATGGAGGCAGGCTGGGTGAGTGTGGCTCGTTGTCCCCGTTATCCCTTGCTCAGCAGGAGGAAGGCAGCTCGGATAAGCAGTGCCCGAGGCGTGCTGTGGGGTGGCAGGAAGGGTTTCCAGCTGGCCCCGCCATCCCCTCCGTATCTTTTGGGAAAAGGGGCTGCTGGAGAGCATCCCTAGGAAGTGGGGGATGGAGGCCACGAGCTTCCACGTGCAGGGAGTGTTCCTGGTGCTGTTCCAGTGCTGCTGCAGCTCGGGGACTGGGAGAGCAGGGCTTGGGAAGGCAGCCAGCTGCTGGCTGCTGTTGGCCAGGCCGTTTGCTGCAGCGGGGCCTTCTCTGGCTCTCCCAGCCCAGTAGGGTGTTGGAGTCCCAGGATAGCTCTGGGACAGCCTCCAGGGTCCCTTTTTCCTGGGAGGGAGGGTGGGATGGGAAGCAGCCCCTCCTGGCTCTTGGCACGGTGGCTCTGCCACTCCTCTGCTCCCAGATCCACCCCTCGGGACACAACCTTTGGCCCGAAGTGTCAGCTCTGCTGGAATTCCATCCTGCTGGATTCAGCCAGGAGAATCCAGGCACTTTTAAATCATTTTGTGGACAAACACACTGCAGACAATGTGGTGGTTGCTCCCTGGGAATGCTGTTCCCAGTTTCCATGCCGGGGGTTGAACTTTGTCCTTAACACCATGAGGCTCATCCCAGGATAAATCTTTCTGTAACCCCTTTGAAAATTTCCAGGAGTTTGGGCAATTTAGGAGCTGTTGGCAAATTTGTGTCCTGATGTTCAGCTTCACCCCCAGGCTGTGCAAAGCCTGCAAGGACTCTCGGGAATGTTCTCCTCAGGATTTGATGCATTTAAGCAAATGAAATTGTGGGGTTGTCCTGGGTGAATGTGGGAGCAGAAACCCTCTGGAGACTGAGATATTTACTCCAAACTCCTTTTTCCTAGATGAAGAAGAGGAGGAGAAGGAATCCCCACCTCAGTGCAATGAGTCAGGTAGCAACAGATCTCCTGGGGAGTTTTTCATTGCTGGCTGTTTATTATTTGGCTGCTCATGAGCTCTTCTTCCTCTTTTCCCACCAGGAGGGAGCTGTTTGGCGCCCTGTGAGCACTGCAGGAGTGAAAATGTAGGTTTGTGAGGGAAAAGCCACCCACCTCTTTTGCACGAGATCATTTGCAAACTGCAATTCTACTCTCTCCTCACCTTTTGAAAGAGAATTTTTTTTTAATCTGTTTCCAGGACCAGAAGGAGCGAGTGACCCCCAGGAGACTTGCTGGAGGACAGTTTATGTATGAATTTTTTTGAATGTTAAGGGTTTAAGTTTACGTTGTTCTCATCAAGGCGCTTCAGTCTTTGGTTGAAGTGGGAGAACAGCTCATTGGCTGCACAAATGCATTTGGATTTATACTGGAAGGTGCACCCAAATCCTGAAAAAGCACGGTTTAGAGCCTGTGCTGCCTCCAGATCCTGGTCCAAGGCAACTCTTGGGCGGGTTTTTCAGGATCCTGCCTTGTCTTGCTGCAGTAATTAACAGCAGGCCCATTTTTATGTGCTTATTTCAGCCTGGATGCACATGAGGGGTCTTGCCCTGCTTCACCCTCCCCTTTAGCACTGCATTTTCCCTTGGGTGCAGCACTGTTCTCCCTCTGTGTGCCTTGGAACTGGCACTGTGGGATGTCCACGGAGCCCTTGCCGTTCTCCACGCTGGATGCTGATGTTATCCACGGAAAACGCTGGCTCCGACACTGAGCCCTTCACGTGAGGGCAGCTCCTGGTGCAGGAAGTTTTATGCAAAATGCTCATTTACAGCTGTTTTGCATAGGCTGCCTGGGCCCTCACCAGTTTTTACCAGCCCAGCGACAGCTCAAAGCCAGGGGCTGGGGCAGATTGTGGCCCCTGTGCGGCTGAGATAAAGCGGGAGGGAGCCGCTCCCTTATCCCCGGCAATTCCTGGTGGTTTTGCTGAGCGCTGGGTGTCTCCTGCAGGGTGCTGCTGGATGCAGAGGGCTCCTACCAGTGCAGCATCACTGGGCTGATTTTCGAGGTGACGGGCGCCGCCAGGATCACGTATTCCCTGTTATCCTGGAGCAAATACGCCCGGCTGGTGGAGAAGCCCTGGATCGTGGGCGGGCCGCTGTTCGACGTGCGCTGCGACGCGCCCGGCGCGCTCAGCTCCATCCAGTTCCCGCACTGCCTCTGCCTGGGGGGTGAGTGTGGGGCCGGGGCGTGGGGATGGCTCGTGGGGACGCTCTGGGAGCGCTGAGCCCCGGGACGTCCCCCACAGATCACGGCGCCGGCGTGGCCTTCAAGGTGCTGCACATCAAGGGCGGCGGCGCGGCCATCGAGCCCTCGGCCGAGTTCTCGGCGTCGCACGTCAAGTGGGTGGTGAGCTCCCTGTCCCCCGTGGGACCCCTGATCCAGAGCCAGGAGCCCCTGCAGTACCACGGGGCTGTCATCCTCTACAAAGCCATCGATGAGCACCCCTCCCTGTCCTTCTGGGTCTACGTGGCCACCAACAACGACTCCTTCATAAAGGTGCGGCCCGGCCTGGGAGCTGGGCACGGGGAGGGTGGGGTAGGGAATCCTGGCATGGTTTGGGTGGGAAGGGACCTTAAATCCCGTCTCTTTCCACCCCTGCCACGTCCAGGGACACCTTCCACTGTCCCAGGCTGCTCCAAGCCCTGTCCAACCTGGCCTTGGGCACTGCCAGGGATCCAGGGGCAGCCACAGCTTCTCTGGGCACCCTGTGCCAGGGCCTGCCCACCCTCCCGGAGAGCAATTCCTTCCCAATATCCCATCTAAACCTACAATCTTTGAATTTGAAGCCGTTCCTCCTTCTTTCTGTCACTCCATCCCTTGTAAACAATCTCTCTCCAGCTTTTCCATTTCTTTTCTTTATCCTGCTCGCTTCTCCCAAGGAACAAACGACAGGACAAGAGAAAACTTGAGGCAGAAAGCCTCAAGTTGTACCAGAGGAGGTTTAGATTGGATATTAGGGAAAATTCCTTCAGGAAAAGGCTGCCCAGGGCAGTGGTTGAGTCCTCAGTGAAAATATGGGAATTTGGGAAGGCAGCTGACAAATTCAACCAGGTGCCACCAACTTTCCTGCTGCCAAGGATCACATCAGAAATAAGCTCAGAGGAGAACAGAGCCTGTCTGCAGAGAAAAGAGAGGCCATGGAACCAACCCTGGATAAAATTACAGGTCTAGAAAATTCCTTGCATTGCCCTGCAATGGGTTAGAATTAGGAAATTGGATTTGTGGGATCATTCAGGAGCTCTGGCAGGAGCAGGACTTGAATTTGCCCTATTACAGTGAGGACAGTGACAAAAAGCTGCCCTTTTTGGGGTTGCAAACTCTTTTATCTCATTTCACCCCCGTAGCAGAACAGCTGGAGAGGTGTAGTGATGCTTTTTGAGTGTGGTGGTTATTCCAGAGCTTTCTGGGAAGTCTGTGGTCATGGCTGTCCTGTAGAGCTGGGGCCAGGGAACAGCCCAGGGAGCCACATGAACACCGGCTTTAAATGTTAATTCATTCACTGAGATGAGTAACCTTGAAATATTAACCTGGAAATGGTATTTTTTAAATTTTAGGATATCTCAAAAATTGTGAAGCACTCAAATAAGAAATTTGTTAAAATTGACAAGCCCCCCGTGTGCCAAAAATTACTGCAGGAAGGAAAGAAGTACAGATTGATCTGTGAGCCAGAAGCTGAAATAACTCCTGAGGTGAGTCCCTTACACAGCCCTCGCTTCCTGCATTGCTTCCCTGGAAATGTGGCACAAAAAGGAACCATTTGCCTCTTAGAGCCCTAAAATTTTGGGATGAAATCCTGGTGCTGAAGTCAACAGCAAAACTCTGGGGAGATTGGAGTTAGGCTCGGATCTGTCCCAACAGCCATGTGCCTTCTCTTTAGTTTATTTCACACAAATATTTGGTTTTGATGTATTTCTGTTCTGTAGGAGATTGAATTTGTTGATGGATCAGTCTTGAAGCTGAAGAGTTACTTTGAAGTGTATTTGGAGAAGCCTGATGACTTCACCATGTCCCTGGTGGAGCAGGACTCGGATGAGACCGTCTGGAAAGCCAAACTCCGAGAGAGTGAGTCCTTGGGAACCAGGGAATGGTCTGGGATGGGAGGACCTTAAAGATCATCCAGTTCCACCCCCAGGGACACCTTCCACTGTCCCAGGCTGCTCCAAGCCCCGTCCAACCTGGCCTTGGGCACTGCCAGGGATCCAGGGGCAGCCACAGCTTCCCTGGGAATCCCATCCCAGCCCCTCTCCACCCTCCCAGCCAGGAATTCCTTCCCAATATCCCATCCACCCCTGCCCCCTGCCAGTGGGAAGCCATTCCCTGTGTCCTGTCCCTCCATCCCTTGTCCCCAGTCCCTCTCCATCTTTCCTGTAGCTCCTTCAGGCACTGGAAGGCCCCAGTGAGGTCACTCCAAAGCTTTTCCAGGCTGAACAATCCCAGCTCTCCCAGCATTTCCTCCCAGCAGAGCTGCTCCATCCCTCTGATCATGGAGTGGTTTTGTTTGGAAGGGACCATAAAGACCATTTAGTTCCAGCCCCCCTTGCACATTATTCCCTACTGTAATATATTATTCCATATATTATCCATAGAACTGTAGAAAATAATAGAAAACTGTGTGTTTTGCATTATAACTTGCAGTCTCTCTCGCCTCTTTGGGCCTGCTGCAGCACGTCGAGTAAAAGGGGGGAAAAACCCCACTCTGTCAAACCTCAGGGGTTGGAATCCACCCAGCAGCTTTGCTTTGTGCCTGGGGGTTCTCGGAGGTGGGGCCCAGCCCTGGGAGTTCCTGCCTCACGTTCTCTCCTCTGACCTTTCCCAGGGGATTGGATCCATTATGACCAGAACAAGAACGAGCAGAGGAGGAGCGCAGCCAGTGAGTGGCTTTGGGCTTGGGCTGCTTGTTCCTTGTGCCCCTCCCTGGCTCTGGGGAGAGGTGACACGAGTGACAGCACCTCTGATCCCTTCCCAGGTGTGAAGAGGCGGAAGCCAGCCCTCAGCATCCTGGAGGAAGAGGGGCTCCACCCCAAAAAGCAGAAGACTGGCAGCCCTGCAGGTGGGGCCCTGGAAGGAGCCTGGCTGGGGTTCTTTTGTGTCCTGGCAGTTGAAACTCAGCTCACTTTTAAGATTTTTCCCTGTGGAATAATCCAGGCTTGGAGAAGAGCAGCTGGAAAGGTGCCTGGTGGAAGAGGAGCTGGGAGTGGTGGTTGGCAGTGGCCGGACGTGAGCCAGGGGTGGCCAAGGAGGTCCCAGCAGTGGCCACAGGCCCAGGGCAGTGCCCGTCCCCTGTGCTGTCACTGCTGAGGCTCCTCCAGCCCTGGGGCAGTTTTGGGCCTCTCATAAGGACATGGAGGGGCTGGAGCCTGTCCAGGGAAGGGAATGGGGTTGGGAAAGGGGCTGGAGCAGCTGAGGGAGCTGGGAAAGGGGCTCAGCCTGGAGAAAAGGGGGATCGGGGGGGACCTTGTGGCTCTGCACAACTCCCTGACAGGAGGGGAGGGCTCTGCTCCCAGGGACAGGAGGAGAGGGAACGGCCTCAGGCTGCAGCAGAGAAGGTTGAGGTTGGATATTGGGGAAAATCCAATGTTTTTCAGATGGAACGGAAGCAAAAAGCTTAACAGACCAACAGCTGCTGGTGATCGCCAAGCTCCTGGACCGGCGCTGGAGGGAGATCGCCATCGAGTGTCTCCAGATGGAGATGAAGGACATCGAGGACATCCGGGCCATGGAGGAGGAGGTGATCATGCAGAAATTCCTGGTGCTGAGGAAGTGGAGAGACAGGGAGCAGGGCAATGGAACTGCAGAGGCTTTGCAGAGAAGCCTCGGGGAAAAAGCGACCTACGAGATCCTGCAGGCGCTGCAAGGTATCACCTCCCTGGTTACTGAATCCATCCCTGTGTCCAGCTGGGCTTTGGGAATTCCCATCAGGGAATTAGGGTTTATTATGGAGGTCAGAATTGCCTCCCTTCTGCTTCCAGCAGTGACTTTATTCCTTGTGGTGTTTTATCCTTCCCTTCAGAGACCGATACAAAATGAAGAATATTTTTGCCCTGAGTGTGGAGAGCACTCTCAGCATGACCTGGATGTCCAAACCAGTTCCTGGGATTCCCTGGAAGTCCCAAGAAGAGCTGTTTGGGTGTTTTATGTGTCTCAGGAATGGTTAATGAACACCTTCGGTGGTTCCATCCCTTGTGGGGATGGATTTCCTGAGGGAGCTCCGCCTCCTTTCTGTGGAGTTCTTGTGTTCAATTCACCGTCTGCAAATCCAGGTTTTATCCAGGGAGCTGGGAATTATCCCTGCCCACTGCAGGGGTTGGAATTAAATGACCTTTAAGGTCCTCTCCAACCCAAGCCATTCCATAGTTTTATGGACTCAGCCAGCCAAGGGGAATTGTCCTCAAAAATTAAATGTGGGGTTTTTTTCTGCAACAGCAAAACTTTGTTCTTTCCTAATTCCTTAACTCAGGACAAAAGGAAGTGTGGGACAAAACTCCTCAGGTTGTGCCTGGGGAGGTTTAGATTGGATATTGGGAAAAGTTTCTTCAGGGGAAGGGTTGTCCAGGCCTGGCACAGTCACCAGCCCTGCAGGGATCCATCAGATGTGTGGATGTGGCGCTTGGGGACGTGGGGCAGTGGTGGCCTTGGAATGGAGTGGGGGAATGGTTGGACTGGATGGTCTGAGAGGGCTTTTCCAACCTAATTCCATGAGTAATTCTCCCTGGAAACAAGCTGGCTGGAAAAGGTGGAGAGCTCTCCCTCCCGGACTCGGTGCCGCAGCCTCGTGCTGCCTCGGGGGGGGGTTTAATACGTTTATTTTTCAACTTGAATATTTTAAAATTCAAATTCTTACTCCACTTGAGTCTTGCAGGAGCTCCCAGAGATCCCATAATCCATGCGTGTTTTTTTCCTTCCCTCAGGTTTCTTGGCTCAGAGCTGAGCCAGCTGGAAGAGGAGGAGGGAGCTTCCCAATCCAACCACTCTGCTCCTCTGGGATCCTGCTGGGATTCGGGAAGGTTCAGGGCATCACCGCTCAGCAGGAAGTTCAGGCAGGATCCTCCAGAGAAACGTGAATGAAATTTTGTGTGGATAGAAGCCACTTCCAAGACTTTCAGGAGAGGTGGATCCTGGGATTCCGGGCTTCACCCGCAGGGAAAAGCACAAACACTGGAAGAAACCGATTTATCTTCTTCATCACCTGGGAAAGGTTTTTATTTCCATCAGGGAAAAACAGGGGGAAGAATTCCCCTGGAAACTTTCATCCCGTCCCAAAAAACATGGAACTGCCAGAATCGTGAGGTGCATTGGATTTCTCGTGGATCAGGGAAGAATTATCCTAAACTTGCAACAAATTCCTTTGGATAATCACTGTATATACAGAATTATTGTGTATATCCTGTACATTCAGTCCTTGTTAAGCTGTGCTGCTGTTTCCTAAAATTCCCAAAGCTGGGAACACCACTCTGAACTCCAGGCAGCTCGGAATTTCCCCATGGAATTTCTTCTCCCCTCTTCTCTGTATAGTTGGTCTCCATTTTTTTTACGTTGTATAATTCTTTTTTTGTATCAGGAACTTTTTTACTTCCTTTTTTTTTTTTTACTTGATTTATCTGAACTGGAATAGGATTTAGGTGCTGAAAATGGGAGGAGCCCAAATCCCTGTGCTATAGGATTGGAAAAAAATGAGGGAAAATGGTATTTGCAGAAGAGAGGAGTGACCAGATCCAGAATTGTCTTGTTTTTTAAGGCTGTGGGATACTTGGGATCATCTTCCTCTGTGTATGTTTGGGAAAGGAAAACATACTTTTAAAAAATAAGGATTAAACAGGAAAAATTCTCATTATTTCCATCTGGATTTTGATTTTTTTTTTGTTTTGTTTTAGTTGTTGGGAAGTTTTTGATGTCCTGGGAAGAGGAGGAGGATGGAAGTTGTTCCTCAGCATCTGGAAAAGCTGGGCAGGGACACCTTCCCTCTTCCAGGCTGTTCAAGCGCCCCATCCAACCCAACCCCAGATGGAAACTTGGATTTTAAAATACACAAATTACAAGGATGTGCCTTCCCATGCCAGCAATATCCAAAGTATTTAAAGGGATTCGTGTTGGATCCCAAGGGACAAAAAAATCACCGTGATTTTGGAGCAAAGTTTGATTTTTATTAGGCAATAAATAGAATAAATAGGGAATATCATCATAAATAAATCAGGGAATAGGGTGGGATATCTTCATAAATAAATCAGGGACTATCATAAATCATAGAATGGAATGGAATATCCTTAATAAATAAATCATGGAATATCATCCTGAATAAATCAGGGAATAGGATGGGATATCATCATAAATAAATCGGGGAATATCATCATAAATAAATCATGGAATATCATCATAAATAAAGCAAGGAATATCATCATAAATAAATCAGGGAATAGAATGGAATATCATAAATAAATTGTGGAATATCATCCTAAATGAATCAGGGACTGGAATATCCTGAGCTGGGAGGGACCCCCCCCAAGGAAATGGATTATCATAAATAGGTCTCAATTCCTGGGAAATCACCTGGATAAATACAGATAAATTAGAGTTTGGAATGTTTTGCTGCTCAGGCGTAGCTTAAATTCCAAAAGCCTGGGGATCTAACGTGGCTTAAAAGGCACGACTCCCTAAAAACGATCTGTGGGAATTCTCTGGAGTGCTCGCTGGGTGTCGATCCCGCTGCTTTTCCTCCAGGACCTCCTTGGGTTCTGGGAGGATCCCCGGGATTCAGAGGGAGCTGAGGAAGCTCAGCATCCTGCTGATGGTGACGCTGCGGATGCGGAAAGCCTGGAGGACACCGCAGAGCCGCAGCCTCTCCGGGAACGGGGCCGATCCCGGTCCCGATCCCAGTCCCGATCCCAATCCCGGTCCCGATCCCGATCCCGATCCCGGTCCCGATCCCGGTCCTGCCGCCGCCTCCGGAACCTTCCCAGTGCTGCTGCCCAGGGCCTGCACAGGGTTAGAAAACGGCTAAAACAAAAAACTCCTTGGATTTTTACCCCCTCAGGGATAAGTGGCAAGACTGGGAAGTAAGGATGCCTTGAGGGGAAAAATTTGGGATATTTAATTTATTGTGAGTAGACTGAGGGGAAAATATGGAATATTTAATTTGTCATGAATAGATTGAGGGGAAAATTTGGGATATTTAATTTATCGTGACTAGACTGAGGGGGAAAATTGGAATATTTAATTTATTGTGAATAGACTGAGGGGAAAATGTGGGATATTTAATTTGTTGTGACTAGACTGAGGGGAAAAATTGGAATATTTAATTTATCGTGACTAGACTGAGGGAAAAAATTGGAATATTTAGTTTATTGTGACTAGACTGAGGGGAAAAATTGGAATATTTAATTTATCGTGACTAGACTGAGGGGAAAATACGGGATATTTAATTTATCATGAATAGACTGAGGGGAAAAATTGGAATATTTAATTTATCGTGACTAGACTGAGGGGAAAATACAGAATATTTAATTTATCGTGACTAGACTGAGGGGAAAAATTGGAATATTTAATTTATCGTGACTAGACTGAGGGAAAAATGTGGGATATTTAATTTATCGTGACTAGACTGAGGGGAAAAATTGGAATATTTAATTTATCGTGACTAGACTGAGGGAAAAATGTGGGATATTTAATTTATCACGACTAGACTGAGGGAAAATTTGGAATATTTAATTTATCGTGACTAGACTGAGGGGAAAATTTGGGATATTTAACTGTATCATTCATAGAGTGAGGGCAAAATTGGAAATAGTTGATTTGTCATTAATAGGGTAAATTTTGAAATATTTAATGATATCAAGAACAGACTGGGAATGAAAATTGAAATATTTAATTTATCATCAGTAGGGAAAATTTGGAAATATTTAATGGTTGCATTCATAGCTTGAGGCTAAAATTGAAGTATTTAATGCTAGCATTAATAGACTAAAATTTGAGATATTTAATGTTAGCATTAATAGACTGAGGATAAAATTTGAAGTATTTAATGTTATCATTAACAGGGCAAATTTTGAAATGTTTCATGATATCATGAATAGACTGAAGGTAAAACTTGAAATATTTAATTTATCATGAATAGACTGAGGGTAAAACCTGAAGTATTTAACGATAACATTAATGAGATGGGGATGAAATTTGAAATATTTAATGATATCATTAATAGGGAAAGTTTTGAAATATTTAATGTTAGCCTTAATAGACTGAGGGTAAAATTTGAAATATTTAATGTTATCATTAATAGACTAAAATTTGAAATATTTAATGTTATCATTGACTGAGGGTAAAACTGGAAGTATTGAATGTTATCATTAATAGGGTAAAATTTCAAATATTTAAGGATTGCATTAATAGTCTGAAGGTAAAATTTGAAATATTTGATTTATCATGAACAGACTGAGGATAAAATCTGAAGTATTTAATGATATTATTAAGGTAAAACTTGAAATATTTCATGATAGCATTAATAGCCTGAGGATGAAATTTGAAGTATTTAATGCTATCATAAATAGACTAAAATTTGAAGTATTTGATGTTATCATGAATAAACTGAGGGTAAAAATTGAAATATTCAATGTTACCATGAATAGACTGAGGGTAAAATTGGAAGTATTGAATGTTATCATTAATAGGGTAAATTTTCAAGTATTTCATGGTTGCATTCATAGCCTGAGGGCAAAATTTGAAATACTGAATGTTATCGTTACTAAGGTAAATTTTGAAATGTTTCGTGATAGCATTGGTAGGCTGAGGGTGAAATTTCAAGTATTAAATAATATTGATAGGGTAAATTTTGAACTATTTCATGACAACGTTATTAGACTGAGGATAAAATGTGAAAGAATGCTCTTGTTAATGGGGTAGATTTCAAAATATTTTATGATAGCATTGATAGGATGAAATCTGAAGTATTTAATGTTATCATCAATGGGGTAAATTTTGAAATGTTTCGTGGTAGCATTAATAGCCTGAGGGTAAAAGTTGCAGTATTTAATTTATCATTAATGAGGTACATTTAGAACTATTTAATGACTGCATGAATAGACTGAGGGTAAAATTTGAAATATTGAAGGTTACCATGAATAAGGTAAATTTTCAACTATTTCATGATGGCATTTATAGACCGAGGCTGGAATTGGAAGCATTTATCAACCTTTAGTCCAGCCTGTGTCACATCCAGTGCACCAGCTCTGTTCTATTTCAATACCTGGAGGAGAAATGGAGCTTTTTATTCCCTGTTTCCTGAATTTTTGGGCAAATCCAGGCAGGAATCCTCACCTCCATCATCCCATCGAGAGTCACCAGCAGCTGGGGGTCGTTGAGGTTCCTCAGCTGTGCCCTGTAGGCTCGGAGATCCTCGGAGATGCCCTGCAGGCATTTTCCCTGGGAAAGAGGGAATTGTTAGGGAACGTGGGGATCTGCTGGGATCTGCTGCTCCTGGGAACACACAACGAGCAAAGGAAGGGATTTTTCTGGGAAATGTGCGTTTACCTCATCAAAAGTTGATCTTTCCAGGGCTGGGCAGTTTCCAGGCTGCAAATTAAACAGGAAATAAGAATCGTGATTGAATGGAAGTGTGGATGATGCATTCCATGAAACCGTGAGGTAAAACTTCAATTTTCTCTCCATTTCTCTCCATTTCTCTCTGTTTTACCCCTGGATCCTCGGCTGTGCAGGCTTTGATCGTGTTGATCTGGTTCTCAGTGATGTCCTCCAGATCCACCTCTTCAAGGGTGCACTCGAATCCCAGGGTGCCGAGTTCCTGTGGGGAAAAGGGAATAAAAGAGGGTCACTGACAGCTTCATGATAGAAATGATGTATTTTTATACCTGTATCTGTAAATACACACGAGAATTTGGTGTGTCTCAGCTGCCTGTGCTCAGATGAATCCCAGGAGTGAGGCTCCGTGAGGACTCTGTGTGGTTAAATACGAAATGCAGGAAAGAGATTGGGAACGATCCCAGGTTTTGCACAGATTTGTTTTATGTTTTACTGGGAATCGCTCCTGCCTCCATGGCTTTAAATTATTCTGTCAGACATGGAATTCCTGGGGAACTTTATGGCAGGAGAGTTTCGAATGGAAAGGATCTCTTAGAAAGAGAGAAATAGCAAATCCAGTGCGGGGAGCAGCAGCTGTTTGGTGCCAGGGCTTTTGGGGTTCTCTGAGATGAAGGGTGTGAAAATAGCAGGGAATTGGAGCAAAAATTTTAGGAAAAGAAAGAGACCTGAGCAAACCCCTGTCCTTAAAAGGTTGATCAGGGCAGGATGAAAGCAGAGAGCAGGGATGGAGACTTGAAGGGAGGCTCCAGGGAGCGTCCACCCTCCTGGTACCCTCAGCACCTCCTGGGCACCACCTGGGGAGGGACCACCACTGACATCCTGGGGAGCATCCCTGCCCTCCTGGGCACCAAACCTGCTCCAGCAGCTCCTGGTG
>VZTE01000134.1:235536-263884 GCA_013397775.1 Eulacestoma nigropectus
GATGAGCTCTGGGAAGGGACAGGGAGGGAGGAGGTCTGGGAAGGGACAGGGCACGGGAAGGGGATGTGTCCCACCAGCCCCACCACCAAGCTCAGGTGTCCAGCACCTCCCAAGCAGAGCCCATCCCAGTGGGAATTTGCATCTCTCTCCACATGGAATCCAACTGGTTTGGTTTGGAAAGGACCTTAAAGATCATCTGATTCCAACCCAAATTTGCTGATAGATACATCCCTACACATTCCCCACTATCTGTACCTATATCCTCACACAGCCACCTCCATCAGCACCTTCCACCTCCCTGAGCAGCTTCCAAACCCACACGAATCCCTCTCCTGCCAGCGTGCTCAGGGATGGAATTTGAACCATTAGTCATCAAATTATCCCTGGGTTTAAAGATGGATTTTTAAATATAAATATAGATATAAATATAGACATAAATATAAATATAGATATAGATAGAAATATAAATGTAAATATAAACATAAATATAAACACAAATATAAATAAAACCACAAATACAAATATTAATAAAAATACAAATATAAATACAAATACAAATATAAATATATGTATGGGGGTTTTAAAATAGCAATCAACAAAATGATTTGAAATTAATCCCTGCTCAATAACTGATCCATCAACCAATGTGCAATCAATGCAAATCTCAGATCTAGATTCCAAATCTCCCCCGGTGTCCGTCACTAATGGATCACGTGCCACCCCTGACAGCAAATTCAGGAAGTTATGGATGGAAGGAACCCTTGGAAAGCCTCAAACATTTAATTATGAAATAACACTTAATCCCCCATCCAGAAAACACAACAAAAGGAAACATTGCAGGCAAGGCTGGGCTGCTTCCATGGGGTTAATCCATGGAATTGTGATTCCCATACCCCACCTCGGGAAAAATAAAGCACCTTTTTGTACAAGGAAGTGTGACAAAACGCAAATTATTAACCTAAAACAACCAGTGGTTTAATTCCAGCTCCAGTGCTGATTACACACATTATTACCCTGCCCATTAAATTGCCAATCCCTTCCCAAAATACTTCATTTATAACCTAAAACTCCTTTCACTTCTAATCCTTGAAATAATAAAAATAAACCCCGTGGCACCAAGCGGGACGGAGTTTTTGGGTTGAGCTCCAGGTTTCTGAAGTTTTACCCACACCATTGTGTTCTTAGGTTTCAATTATCAATACCTCAAGCACACGGAGACGGATTTAGGATTAAAATCAGCCAGCCCCGCTGGGGAGGGCAGAACAGGGCAAAAAAAAAAAAAGGAAAAATGAGGGAAAATAATTTTTAATGGATTGGAAGCAGAACGAGGGAGGTCGGTGCCAGCTCCTCGTGCTGCCCATCCCAGGATGCCCTCGGCTGCACCAATACTCCACCAAGCCCTGGAAATCCCCCCTTTCCCAGCTCAGATGATCCTCTCCCCCATCCTCCCGTCTAAATCTGATTCTCCTCGTGCTCCGAGCCAAATCCAGCGCCCACAGCCCATCCCCACCTCCTCCTCCTGCCCAGCCTCCACTCCAGCTGGGACCTCTCCCTCCTCTGGCATCCCCACCTCCTCCGTGGGCACCAAGAGCTGCTCTTTTCCCATTGAAACACAGGCAGAACGGGACATCTTCCCTCCTTCCCGACAGAGCTGTCCTCTCCAGCTCTGCTTTCATTTCGCTGTTTCCCACCAGGCCCCGCTGCTCCCAGGCTGGCTTCTATCTGTACATTTAATCAATGTGCAATTTCTTTTCTCCACCAGGTCACTACTGAGGGTTCTGAACAACTCCGCTCCCGGGACGGAGCTGGGAATATCCCATTTTCCAAGGCAGGCCCAGGCTAACGACCATAAAGAAATCAAGAGTCCTATTTGTTATTATAAAACGGGGAGCAGTTACTAAGGAATAAAATATACCTGAGGGAACTGGGCTTCAGGCTTTGGATAAATTACCTGACAGCTGGAATCCGGAGCTGGGGATGGAAGAATATAAATGGAGATGGGAAACAGCGAGGGGGGGGTTTGACTATGGAATGTTCTGACTTGGTATAGAAGTAATAATGGGCAAATCCTCAAAATGTGAAGGTAATTCCAAGGAACGCATAACCCCGTGGGACTTAAATGTGTATTTTGGCACTGAATCAAAAAATAAAAACATTTCTGCTCTGCTCAGAGCGAGGACAATTCAGTTCTCACCATGATTTTAAACAAAAAGCTGCTTTTAAGGGAAAAGAGAACAATCCAGGGTGGATGTTTTCCTTCTTCCCCCGACCTTCCTGCTCGGAAGGGCAGCAGCCACCTGTGCTGGAGCCCGGGAATGAGAACACAATGTCAGGTCTGGCTGTGGCTGCTCCAGGGAAAAGGCCAACATATCCCAGAATCCTGGAATGGGTTGGGCTGGAAGGGACCTAAAAGTTTCCTTAAAGCTCATTTATTTCCCTGTCCATGAGCAGGGACACCTTCCACTGTCCCAGGCTGCTCCAAGCCCCAGTGTCCAACCTGGCCCTGGGCACTGCCAGGGATCCAGGGGCAGCCACAGCTTCTCTGGGCACCCTGTGCCAGGGCCTCCCCACCCTCCCAGGGAACAATTCCTTCCCAATATCCCATCCAGCCCTGCCCTCTGGCAGTGGGAAGCCATTCCCTGTGTCCTGTCCCTCCAGCCCTTGTCCCCAGTTCCTCTCCAGCTCTCCTGGAGCCCCTTCAGGTCCTGGAGGGAGCTCTGAGCTCTCTCTGGAGCCTTCTCCTCTCCAGGTGAGCACCCCCAGCTCTCCCAGCCTGGCTCCAGAGGGGCTCCAGCCCTGGGAGCAGCTCCATGCTCCCCTCTGGACTCTCTCCAGCACCTCCACATCCTCCTGCTGGGCCCCCAGATCTGGCAAAGCTCTGCAGGAGGGGTCACAGGAGAGGGGAGCAGAGGGGGGAACCCCTTCCCAGCCATCCTCCGGCACCAAACACTGCAGGAGCACTGGGACACCCAGCAGCAGCACTGGGACACCCGGCAGCAGCACTGGGACACCCAGCAGGAGCACTGGGACACCCGGCCAGGCCACCAGGGCTATTTTTGCCCGGCTCTGCCATTCCCAGCCCTGGAGCAGGGCTATATTTAAAATTCCAGAGCCACAGGCAGCATCTCCTTTTATCTCCGCACAGCACAGGGGCCATTCTGGGATTTACAAACAAATCAGAACCACTGAAAATGTGCTTTTATCTCCTTTTTTTTCTTTTTTCTTTTCCCCACGGGGTAAATGCAACCCCGAGCCAAACTCGTGTGTTTCGAGCCACGAAAGCCCTTAAAATCCCGGGGGTTTCCAGGTAGGAGAACGCCTTTGGAAACTTCCCCTGATGTTCTGTTTATCACCGGGAGATATGGAAACCAGGAGGGAGGCGGGTTTGCTGCCCCGCGCCAGCACTTTGAAAACACACGGATTTTCCCTGCTCCAGCCCCCGAATCCCAGCGGCCTGGGCGGGATCTGGGCAGCATTCCCGCAGCATTCCCGCAGCATTCCCGCAGCATTCCCGCCCGGTGGCACACAAAGGCCCCTTTCTGTCCCTTTTTGTCCCTTACCTTTTTATAGCTCCCCTCCCCGGGCGGCGGGGCCGCTTTCCTGATGACGTCGCCCATTCCATCACCCCCCTCCCGGCTCATCTCCCTCGCTCCCGGCTCCTCAGGCGGCCGCTGGATCGCTCCCGATCCCGACGGGGCATCTCAGTCCTCCCGGGGCTCCCCAGCCGGCACCATGGGATGGATGGAGGGCTGGCTCCACGGGCGCTTCCCCAGGCCGGGATGCTTTTCCAGCACCCCTCTGCTCCCGGCTGTCCCGGAGCACCTCGCTTTTCCCAAATAAAGTCAGGGAGCCCCCGGGAGCGGAGGCTCGGCGGGGCTGGGAAGCCGCGTCCTTCCCCAGCCACTGCCAGCGCCGGATAAAAATAACCCCGAGCCTGCCCCGGCTGCACAAGGGCAGGAAAAATCCCGGTGTCCGGTGTCCAAATCCCGGCCCGGCAGCGCTGCCCGGCCCGCAGCGAAGGGGGTTCTCCCGGGGCTTTTCCCCGGGGAAGTTATCCCGGTGAATTCCCAGCCGTGGGAAAGCTCAGAGCAGCAAAACCTGGAGCAGGTCAGCTGGGGGGGGGGTCCCTGGGATGGGAGCACCCGGAGCCAGCGCCGCCGGGAACGCCGGGATGGGCAGGGAAGTGCTTAAATCATCCCAAAGTGAGGTGAGGAAATAGGGCACAGCCAGTTTGGGGTGCTCGGAGCGCACCCCGATGGCTCAAGGACAAGGAAGCAGCAAAATTCCCCTTTCCTGAGAGTGAAAAACATTGCTGGGGTCAGTGAAATCCCCCCAGGGCTGCGGTGTGCTCCAGAGGGGAGGAATCCCCCCTTCCCACTGGGATCAGCTCCCAAATGCTACTGGATCCCAAGGGAGGAGAGGAATTCCCTGAATTCCCAGCAGAGATCAAGGAAAGCCCTCCAAGCTGCCAAAATCCTGTTCGTGGCCACGGAACATCCCAGGACGCCACGGAACATCCCAGGACGCCACGGAACATCCCAGGACGGGGGATGGAGGTAAATTCCAGGATCACGGAATCTCAGGTTGCCAGAACTATCGGGGAGAGACTCTTTACAAGAGCACGGGGTGACAGGACAAGGGGAAATGGTTTTAAACTGGCAGAGAGGAGGTTTAGATGGGATATTGGGAAGGAATTCCTCCCTGGGAGGGTGGGGAGGCCCCGGAATGGATTTCCCAGAGAAGCTGTGGCTGCCCCTGGATCCCTGGCAGTGTCCAAGGCCAGGCTGGACGGGGCTTGGGGCAGCCTGGGATAATGGGAGGCGTCCCTGCCCATGGGGATGGGCTTTAAGGCCCCTTTCCATCCCAACCATTCTGGGATTCTGCGATTCCATTCCACAAAACCCTGATTTTATCGCAAATGTCGGAATAAACCTCTCCCGCCAGCCCCTCCCCAGCACAAGGCACTTGCAAGTCGATAAAAGTCAGGGATGAGCAGGCCCCAGACCTCCCTCTGGTGATGCTTCCCTGAGCTTTAGCCCACTCCAAGTGCTTTTCCACCACTTGGCAGAGCCTTTTTTTGGGATCTGTGTCCAAAGGAGGCCCCAGAGCTCCCTGACAAAGGCTCTGGTTTGTTGTCACCGCTGTGGATGTGGGGCAGGGGCACGGAGCCTCCTCAGCTGTACCAGGCTGCAGCCTCTCTCCACGGGCAAGGGGCCAGGCCAGCAGCTCTCCAGCTTTTCCACACTGGATTCTCATGGAATTTGAGGTTTTTCCCAAGGCCTGTCCCTCGGGGTTATATTTTGCCACCAGAATTCGCACTCACTTTAAGGAAAAAGACGATGGCAGCTGATTTCTGGAGCCTCCACACCCTTCCTGAGAGCAAACCAAAGAAACACCATAAAGTCCCAAATTCTTTTCAATTTTCAAACGAGCACCTCATCTTTTAAGCTTGTGAATTTTATGGATTAATTCCGTGATCCTGGGAGGGGTGGGGGGGCACCCAGCCTTGCCCAGTCCATCCCTGGGGCTTCCAGCCTGACCCAGAGCAGCACCAGCACCTTCCCAATCCACAGGAACACCAGCACCTGCCTGGTTTTCCACAGGGTTTTCCAACAGATCCCTCTCAAAACCAGACAAATAAAGTCAATCCCGACACCTGGACACATCCCAGGAAAACCCCCAGATCCAAGCAGGACCCACCACACCCCCTGCCCCACCTCAGAGATGATTTCTAAGCCAATGAAATCTCTTTTCTCCTCAGATCTCTTCCTCCTTTTTAATTTTCCTCGCACGTGGGGAGCCTGGAACCATCTCCAGAGCGACCCCGCTGCCAGCAGATAGCTCAGCCCGCGCCTGGTGCCAAAACACGGAGCCAAATCCCGTTCCCAGGGGCAACTGGGAGGCTCCTGCCTCAGGCACGGGCACCGGGTGCCCCTGAACTCTCTGCTTTCAATCGGGAATTTAAAAATCCATGATTTAGACACCTCGCCCACTCGCACAGCGATGGCAAAAAACACGGATTAAGCCAGGAGGAGGCTGAGGAGCCCAGCTCTGCTCCACGGACCCGCTGAAAATATGGATTTACAAAGCAAACTGAAGGCCTGGCTGAGGCTGAGGGCCAGTAAAGCCCAGCTGAGCCACGCAGCAGAATAAAACCTTTATTTCTGGGCTAAAGCCCGGATTTGCACGCTGGATTTTTATTCCATGTGGGCTCAGGAGCTCACAAAACATCGCTCAGTGGGCACCAGCCGAGGTTCTCCTGCTCAGGCTGCAGGAGGAATTATGGAGCCCCAAATAAAATGTTCGATACAGGGAAATCAATTGGGATAAACAGGAAAAGCAGCATAATTAAGGGGAAAATTCATGGCGTGGAGAGTGGCAGCATCCAGCCTGATTCCAGGATGCATCCATGGGAAAGGTGGCAGACGCTGGGACCTCCAGACCACGGAGGATCCGGCCTAAATTCAAGGAATTCACCTGACTCAGCCACATCCAAACCCCAGCAGAGCCCAGGGCCACCTGCAATTCCCAGCCCGGTTCTGGGGGAATCAGGGATTTGAGGCAAGGAACGGCACACGACAGGGATATCCTCCTCTTCCTCAGCACCTGCCCCATTCCCAGCTCCCTCCCTGCCACGGATTTGGTGGCCCAGCCGTGACCTGGGCACGCCAGAGTTTTTTCTGCTGGAATCCTTCAAAACAAACCCCTTTTCAAGTTTCCCCAGGCGCTGGCTTGTTCCTCCCTTTGATTTATTTTTAGTTTCTTTTACAGCTCCAAAAAAGGGCTGTGAGGAGGGAGCAGAGCAGATTAAACACTGCCACCCCCCTCCCTCGGGCAGCCACCAAAATCCCATCATTGCTGCCTTCCAGCGTGATCCCAAACCCCGCGATTGCCATCCACAAAAGGATTAAAGCTCGGCCTTGGGGTTAATGGGGTTGGGAGGGGGCTGGGGTTGCTCTTGATCTCTGCAGCGCCCTAGGAAGGTTTGAGAACAGATTTCAACTGAAAAGATGTTTCCCTGGATGTTTTTTTTTCTAGGATTTGCCTGGTTTCCGGCTGGTTTCCCTCTAATATTTATGGGTTTGGAGGAGAGGAACCGATCCATAAGCAAGCAGGGGGTGGGAGCAGGGAAAGGCGGCAGCGCTGTCGCAGTAACACCCGGGGATTTTCGGCCAGGCCTGTGCCGCAACTCGGCATCACCATCACCATCACCATCATCATCATCATCATCATCATCATCCTCCCACCCCCCGGAGCCGCTTCCAGCCGGGAAACAATGCCCAACCTTTAACCCGTGCGTTCCTGAGTATGCTGGGAAAACATCCGCCGCTCCCAAACAATGGCACCATTTATCCCGGCTGTCCAGAGCAACAGGCTCGGAGCTGCAGGGAAACCAAAAGGCTGTGGAGGGGAGGAAAAAAAAAAATCCCCAGGATTTTTTTCTTTCCCAAAGAGGTTTAAAATGGAAATTCCCTTCCAGAATTGCTAGGCTGAAAATACTCAGTGCAAAATAATTTCAACTCTTCTGTTTCGTATCTTTTCCCTTCATGAGGTGTTTTGCATCTGAGATATTTTGTTGGAAAACACGGCCTGAAGTTGGAATTAAACACGGGAATGGAGGAAAAACAAGGATGGGGCGCTGGCCTGGGCAAGGCCCTGCTTGCTGAGGGTCCAGCTCCGGGAATGTTTGGGAATGGGGGTTTTCCAAAACACCCTCACTGCACGTAGGCAAAGGCATTTCTCAGCATCGCCGTGCCAGAGGGACAGATGTCGGTGCATTTAATAATCCGCCGGTGCCATCGAGCCCCTGAAAGCGCCATCGAGGCCCTAAATGAGCCAGCGATCCCCTAAATGAGCCACCGAGCCCCTAAATGAGCCACCGAGCCCCTAAATGAGCCATCGAGCCCCTAAAAGCGCCACCGAGCCCCTAAATGAGCCACCGAGCCCCTAAAAGCGCCACCGAGCCCCTCAATGAGCTGCTTCCCGTGCAGGTGCACCCACAGCACCCACCCTCTTCAGAGGGAAATGAAGCCACAAACCCAGCCCAGCCCAGCTCTCATTTTCCCCACTAAAATAATCGCGACGTTCCCCAAACACTGGGACCCTGCGGGGACGGGGGCGGCCGTGATGGACGCTCACAAACAGCCCCATCCCCATCCCCAGCTCCTGCGGGACCACGAGCACACCGCAGCCTGTGAATCACCACCCTGCGGGGCAGCTCTCGCTCCCGCAGAAACGTGGGAAGAGCAGGAAATGCTCTCAACCAGACATCCCTGTGCTGCGGCAGCTCCGGGAGCACCATCCCGCGGCTCTCTCGCTTCCAGAGAGCGGTTTTATCCCGGCAGGAAGGCAGCGGGATGCAGGCAGAGGGATGCGGGGAGCGAGGCCCGGGCAGGCAGCGGGATGTGGGCAGCGCATCCCCGGCCCCGCTGCGCCTCCGAGCATCACATGGCGAGCACAAAAGCCCCGGGGCTGCTCTGCCTGCCGAGCCCCGCCGTGCTCGGTGCAATCTCCAGGGCGCTCGGTGCAATCCCCGCGCTGCTCGGTGCGATCCCCGCGGCGCTCGGTGCAACCTCCGGGACGCTCGGTGCAACCTCCGGGACGCTCGGTGCGATCCCCGCGGCGCTCGGTGCGAACCCCGGGGAGCTCGGTGCGATCCCCGCGGTGCTCGGTGCGATCCCCGGGGCGCTCGGTGCGATCCCCGGGGCGCTCGGTGCGATCCCCGGGGAGCTCGGTGCGATCCCCGGGGCGCTCGGTGCGATCCCCGGGGAGCTCGGTGCGATCCCCGCGGCGCTCGGTGCGAGCCCGAAGCGGCGGCCCCGCGCTGCCGCATCCCCCCGGCTGGCACGGACCGGGGCTGGCTCCGGCCGGGGATGGCTCGGGGCTGCCCGGAGCCGCCCGGGGCTGGGGGCCGGGCCGCGCTCGCCCCTTACCTGGTAGGAGCAGTTTTCCTGGTGAACCATCTCGGTGCATCATCCGCCGCTGCCGCCCCGCCGGCAGCGCCCGCAGCCGCCGCGGCCCCGGCGGGGGAGGAGGAGGAGGATGGGGAGGAGGAGGATGGGGAGAAGGCAGGAGGAGGAGGAGGAGGAGGAGGAGGCAGCCCGGGAAGATGGATGCGGCCGCGCTGCTCCGCCTGCGCAGCGGCGGCCCCGGGAGCGCGGGGGGGCCGGGCCGGGGCCGCCTCCGCCCGCTCCGCTCGGGGCTCCGGGCGGGGCCGCTGCGGCCGCGCTCCGCTCCAGGAGAGGAGGAAAAATCCCTCAAACCCCCCCTGGACACGGGGAGGCTCCCTCGGCCCCGGCGATGCTGCGGCAGCCGCAGGTCCGGCCTCCCCCGAGCCCCCCGGGACCGGCCCGGCGGGGGATGGAGCGCGGCCCCGAGGCACCCCAAAGCAGCCAGCCCTGAAATAACAGCTCCGGACACCTTCCTTGTGCCTGCTGCCTCGGAAATCCCGCGCGGGAATTGCTGGGAGAGGCTCTGCCCTACATTCCCGGTTATTTTTACCTCGTGCAGCCGGCAGGGAGGGAGCGGAGCTCTGCCCCAGCGCCCACCTGGCCCCGGCCCCACCCGGCCCGGTTTGGGGCAGGGAGAGCCAGAGGACACGAGGAAAAGGCCGAAAGTTGCGCCGGGGGCGGCTCAGGTTGGATTTCAGGGAAGATCCCTGCACGGAAGGGTGGGTTTAGCATCGGGAGGGGCTGTGGTGGGGTCACATCCCTGGAAGGGTTCAAAAAACGAGTGGATGGGGCACTTGGGAGTGTGGCTTAGTGGGCACTGCGGTTGGACTGGGTGATCCTGGAGGCCTTTTCCAACCACCCCACAAACCCAAACATCCCCTCGTTTACAAGAGTCTGGCCCTGGCCGCGGCTGGAGGACACAAAATGACACAAAATGTCATTTTCAGTCCCTGTTTTGGCTGGGAAGAAGCTCATCCGAGGGGCACGGCAGGGTCACAGCGTGGGCTCACACCATGCCCTGGGCACTCCCAGCCAGGCGGGGAACAGCAGAAATTCCATGCCTCCCATCCTTTCCTTCGGCAAACAGGGATTTATCCTGCTCCTAGGCCCAGCTGTTCAGGGATTCACATGACTGAAATGCAGGAACACTTGCTCAGGGCAGCTCGGATTTGATTCCCCACACCAGATGTGCCTCTAGGAAAAAAAAAAAAGGCCTTTGTGGGATCATCACCCTGCCCCAGCTCTCCCAGCTTCCCACCAGCACAGGCAGGCTGGAGCAGCTGGGGGAGGATGGATGGAGAATCCCTGGAGTCCCTGTGCAGCTGGGGCATGGGTGGGGCGAGCCCCCAGACCCTCCTCCCCACTGCTCTCTGTCCCCTGCAGCAGCAAAGCTTGAAAAAAAATAGAGATACTTCATT
Organism: Eulacestoma nigropectus; assembly: GCA_013397775.1. NCBI lineage: Eukaryota > Metazoa > Chordata > Aves > Passeriformes > Eulacestoma > Eulacestoma nigropectus. The sequence goes on from VZTE01000134.1 coordinate 245,906, forward strand.
TAAGAAGGAAAAATGAATATATTCTGCGTACGTTTTTAAGAGAGGGTGCCGCCATCCTCGGTTTTCCCTGGCTCTGCAGAGAATCCCATTCAGGCAGACATCAAAACACAAATCCATCAAAACAAACCAGCCCCACTCTGCAATTTGCTGCGTAACCTTGGCTTTGCTTGGAGCAGGATGTGGCGGGCTAAAAGCAGCTCCATGCGTTACATAAACTCAAATTCCCTTTATCCTGAGGAAAACTCCCCGGATTCCCCCTTCTTCCCACGGGCTGGGAAGTCACCATTGCAGTGGTGCCTCAGAGCTCGGGGCCACCCTCCCCATTCCCAGGGCGGCGGTGGCGCAGGGGGATCCCCCTAGGAATTTTCCCTTTGGAAAAATGATCCCAGAGAGAGCCACCTGTGCCCAGCCAGGCCCTTCCCCCCAGCACATGGAGCCAGCCATGGAGGTGGAAAAGGCCAGGAATTGTCCTGGACCTCTGGATTTGCTCCTCCGCTCCGGCTCCATTTGCGTTCCCCGGCAGGAGCGAGGTGGGCAGGCCGGTAATGATTGAAGCAGAGAGGGATTAAACTGAGGGAAAGGCTCCTGGCAGTTTTCCAGGTGGGTCAGCAGGGAAACGATGCTCCTGGGTGAAGGATGAACTGCTCTCCATGGAGCCACAATCCAGAGGGAAGCTCCAGGAAAACCCTTGGGACCCCTAACAGCCCCTTTCTCAGCTGGGAAAAGAAACCCAAGGGGTTTTCTTCAAACCCAGCCCCTGCCTGCTTTGCATTTCTTAACGAGGCACCCCCTCATCGAGGGTGTCTTGTACCACTCGTGAGATGATCCAGACACGTTTTCCCCAAGTTTTGCCCAAAAGCAGCTCTGGACTAGGAACGTGTGGCTCGGAAATCCCTGGAGAACACCTCCAGAGGGTCTGACACAACGCTGGAGTGAAACCCTTCCCTTCCAACGCCTCCAGGGCTCGTCCAGAGGGATTGGGAAGGTGCTGCTCAGGGCAGGGCCTGTCCTGGAGGTGAGGTGGGCACCAGGAATGAGCCAGGCCTGATTCCTGGATGTCCCCAGGGCCTCAGGACTCAAGGAATTCCATCCCACGGCGCGGGCAGCACATCCCTGCCCGCGGACACGCAGAGAAAGAAAACTCGGCTTTACCAGACACTCAAATTCTTCCAGTGAAACCATGGAATTTCCTTAATTATCCCTCTACAGAAGGAGGAAACACCTGGTGCCCCCAGTTCTGGGGGGAAAGATAGAATTCCTGCTTCTGTGCTCATATTTTTAGGGATTTTTTCCCTTCCTTAAGCTCACAGGAGCCCTCTGGCACGTCCCAAGCCTTGTCCCTCTCCAGCAGCCTGAGGTGGCAAAGGCAGCCAGGGAATTCCCTGACTTGCTGCTTTCCCTGGCTGCCCCAGCTCCAAGGAAATCATTACCAGGGCGGAGGGAGGAGCACCGGGAGGTTATCGGCTCTCCCATCCTCATTCCCGCTGGGGAAAAGGCTCCTTCAAAGGAATAAAGCCGGGCAGGGAAGCCGATCCCTCCCATTCCCAGCGCTTGGAGCCGAGGGCAGCCGTGGGAGGGAGGGAAGGGAAGGATCCCGGATTATTACTCACATCCAGCCCTTTTCCCGGCGCGTTTGGCATTTCCCACCGTCCCACACGTTTGTTTTTCCACAGCCGGGGCGTGCTTTGCGCCTGATCCCCCCCAGCTGCAAGGGCTTCATCCCAAAGCTTGGGAACGGGGAGGGAAAAAAGCAGGAGGAGCAGCAGCAAGGCAGCCCAGACCTGGAATTCCTGCTGGACACACCAGGAATGCTTTCCTGCCCACAGGCATTCCCAGAGGAGCCTTATCAGGTGGGAAGGTTTATTTTCCAGGCTGGTGTTGGCCAACCCACTCGGCTGATACAAAAGCCAGGCTCAATTAATGTTGTTTGTTTTGTTTTGTTTTGTTTTTTTTTCAAATCCCAAAATAAATACGCAGCTGAAGCACGGAGCAGGTGAAAATCAGGGAGGAGGGGAGGAGTTGAAGACCTGGAAATGTGTTTTGTCTCAGTTTTCAGGGAATTGCAGGATCGTGGAATGGTTTGAGTTGGAAGGAATTTAAATCCCATCCAGCCCCACCCCTGCCATGGGCAGGGACACCTTCCACTGTCCCAGGCTGCTCCAAGCCCTGCCCAGCCTGGCCTTGGGCACTGCCTGGGATCCAGGGGCATCCTCGGGGAAATCCATTCCAGGGCCTCCCCACTCTCCCAGCCAGGAATTCCTTCCCAGTATTCCACCCAAATCTCCCCTTTCTCAGTGGGAAGCCATTCCCTGTGTCCTGTCCCTCCATCCCTTGTCCCCAGTCCCTCTCCAGCTCTCCTGGAGCCCCTTCAGGCCCTGCAAGGGGCTCTGAGCTCTCCCTGGAGTTTTCCCTTCTCCAGGTGAGCACCCCCAGCTCTCCCAGCCTGGCTCCAGAGGGGCTCCAGCCCCGGAGCAGCTCCGTGGAATCCTCTGGGATGATGATCCTCAGGGAAAACATCCATCAGAGGGAGAGACAGGGAACAAGCCCCAGTCCAGCCCCCCCGGCACTCCAGGACGCTCCTGCTGGGCTCCCAAAGGCTTCCCAAGCTTGTATGGAAGCAGGAATTATATCCAGCATCCCGGGATTTCGGCTCGATTCGCTGATGGTTTCCTGGGAGTGAGGGATTGAGCTCCTCTTTAAGCCCAGCTAAAGCTTTCCCTGGCTTTAAACCCAGCAAGAAAAAGAAAGAAAAAAGCGATTATTTTTAATCAGTTAATACTCGACATCTGCTTGGAAAGGGGAGTATTTGTTTGGATTACATCCATGGATAATGCTCTGCACTCTTCCTTCTTCATTTAAGGAAGATGATGCCGAGGGGTTTTCCATCGTCTCGGATGTGTTGCCGTGCTCCAGGAGGGGATAAACCTCCAATGGGTTAAGGTCCCAATGTCCTTCCCTTTTCCATGCCCTTTTCCCTTTCCTGGAATTTTCTGGAGTCCTTTCCAAGCAGCACCTTTACAACCCCCGCCATGAAGCACCAGAGATGGATTTGGGATAAAAACACACGACCAAACCAGGATTTTCCCTTCCCTAAAAACCCGGAACAGAAGGATACAGCGATTTCCCATCCCAATTCCCAGGGAATTGCAGGGACTCACTGAAGCCACCCAAGTATTTATAACTCTCCAGTGATATAAAAGCGACCAAACACATGGAAAACAAGCAGATTTTTCCATGGAAGCCATCCAGGAAGGCTCAGTGGTACCACACAGGCTTCATTTTTCCGTTGGGCAATTTATGAGCTGGATCAGGAGTGCTTAAAAGGGAATTTTGAGGCGCTCTGATGGTGAGGGCTGAGCCCACCAAGGATTCACCGCTGGGAACGGAGAAGGAAAGGATCCCTGGAAACCTCAGAGCCCCTTCCAGTGCCTAAAGGGGCTCCAGGAGAGCTGGAGAGAGACTGGGGACAAGGGATGGAGGGACAGGGCACAGGGAATGGCTTCCCACTGCCAGTTAGATGGGATACTGGGAAGGAATTCTTCCCTGGGAGGGTGGTGAGGCCCCGGAATGGATTTTCCCAAGGATGCCCCTGGACCCGTGGAAGTGTCCAAGGAGAGACTGGACAGGGCTTGGAGCAGCCTGGGATAGTGGAAGGTGTCCCCATGGCAGGGGGGTGGGACTGGATAACCTTTAAATTCCTTCCCACCCAGAGCATTCCCTGTCTCCATCAATTTATCTCCAGCACTTCAGGAGTGTGGGGAGACAGCACCAGAGAGGCTCCAGCTGCCTCCTGGCAATTAGATTTATTTCTATTGCTAGGAATCAGCGGTTCTTTTGGAATTGCAGCATTCCCAGCGTGCAGAACCCATGGAGAGCACGAGCTTTTTAGCAGGAAAAACCAGGTTTTGTCTGAGCACCCCCAAATTCAAATATTCCTCGCTCTGCAGCACCATTTGGGAGAGGATTTGCAGCAAATCCCATCAGCTACAAACAATTTTCCCCGGTTCTGGCTGGCAGGCACAGACAGTGCAGACCCGACATGCCCGGAAAACAGAGGGATTGGGCCGGGTGGGATCTGCCTGAGCTGAACCCAAATCAAACCTCCCCCAGCCCAGACCGGGGACAGCTGTTCCCACAGAATTCCCAGTCCCCGAGGATTGCAGCGTGCCCCTGCCTGGAGCAGCTGTGCCCGAGCTCATCCCTGTGCCTTTGCCAGGAGCATCCTGGCACTGCCAGCCGGGACATCCACACCCGGCACGGCCCCGCCGGAATTCCGGGGAAACAACTCTGCCTCCAAATCCCATTTTCTGCTCCAAGCTGGGCTGGATTGAGGGGTGCTGGCACCAGCAGGATGCACCCATCCACCCCCAAACCCATCTGGAAAAGATTCCCAGAGTTTCAGCTGTATCCATATTGATCCAGAATAACCCAAAATCATTAAAAGTGACCATAAGTGACACCCTCACCTGATCTCTGATAACAAATTCAGGAGAAGTTTTTATCAGCCCTGCTCAAATCCATGGGCAGCACATCCAGGCTTGTCCTGCAGCTCCCAGCCAGTTTTCCCTATCCCTCCTCTCCCATTTGTTTGGTTCATTTTGATTTTTCCAATATAAATCTGCCATGTTTGAAAAGAGATTTGAAAAACACAAAGTTGCCCCCAGCCCCATGAAAACAGCAGCAGGGAGAGGAATTAATGGAATTTTTCCAAGAGGGGAAGAATGGCCCAGCAAGGGATTTTCTCTGAGGGTGAAAGCCAGGGTGGGACAGCAGGAATTACGTGGAAAACTTGCTGGATCGGGAGCACAAGCAGGAATTCCGTGTTCCCTACTCAACCCTTCAGTTACTGGTCTGGGGAATATTTCTGAGTGGAATACGAAGCCCTTTGAATTCCAAATCCCTGGAATTGCAGGCTGGCCGTGCAGGCAGAGGGAATGGAGCTGATTTAAATCCAGGGGATTCGTTAATTAATTAATTAATCCTGAGTGTGTGGCGTCCAATGGGCTGCACCTGCTTTTATCCAGCCACAAAAATCCAGTTGTTAATTATGAATAAAGCGCTGAGCCAGAGGGCAAAATCTGGGAATGAGGATGAGGATGGGATTATCCCACCGCTATCACCTCCATCCCTTCCTCTTCCCTTTGTGCTTCCTGGCGGCTACAGCTGAGAGGCCTCATTTCTTTATGGCTTCATTTTGTCATTTTAATTGCCAAAGGGGTGGGAAAAGCCCAGGACTGGGACCTGCAGGCTGAAAAAACAAACACAGCACGCTACAAAGCCGGTGAGGAATGAAAAAATCATCTTTTTAAACACCAAAAATAAGAATATCCTGAGCCAAGCGGGGGACAGCAGCGGCCTTTAAATGCCTCCTCAAAAAAGGAGTGACTTTGCAGGGACAAATCTTCCTCTGAGTCACGCTCAGGACAGAAATAGAAGGGGATTTTTCCCTCAGCTCCGAAGGCTGATGCCCGTAACTCCAAGGTTTTGGCAGAAATCCACTCTTTTTGAGGGGCTCCTTAAAACACGCACCCAAATCCGAGAGGTTCCAGCCCTGCCACTGCCAGGATCAGGGAATTTGGGAAGGATGGAGCAAACACAGCTTGGGTTTTGTGGCTGGATAAATGCAGGTGTGGCCCGTTGGATGCCCTGCACTCAGGATTGATTAATTAATTAACGAATCCCCTGGATTTAAATCAGCTCCATTCCCTCTGCCTGCACGGCCAGCCCGCAATTCCAGGGATTTTGCCACAATTCAAAGGGCTTCATATTCCATCCAGAAATGGCTTTTGGCCCCAGACCAGGAGCGTAATGGTTGCGGAGTGGAGGATGTGGGATTTCTGTACCTGCTCCCACCCCAGTGACATTTCCATATAATCCCTGCTCTCCCAGGCTGAAAGCCCTGCTCTTGCTCCAGCTTTATTCTCAACTCCCAGCCTTCAAAAAGTGGATGCACAGATGATTTTTTGGAGTTTGCCTCCCAACTCCAGGGTCACTGGAAAAAGGGAAAGCAAAATGAATCCTCTTGTCCGGAGCTGCCTGGGTCACAAAGGTGACTCCTCTTCAACGGGTGTCGCTGCCAGCTCCAAAAACAATTCCCTCAGGGATAAGAAATCCCGTTTCTGGCCACCAAGGGAGGCTGCCAGGTGGCAGGCTCAGTATTTTGAGTAAGACAGGGCAGGCACGGCGAGCAGGAGGCTGGAAAGAGCTAAAAATAACAGGATAAGCAAGGGTGGATCCCAGCTGAGCCTCATTAGTCACGGAGCGAGGGAGCTGCTGGTGGCACGGCAGCACCATATAAGAGCAAGAAAACGACTCTGCTCTCTTCAATCTCCCTTTTTTTCCCTCTCCTGTTCCACCTCAGGCATCCTTTTCCTCTCGCTCTGCAGCTTTTCCTGCTCCTTCAGTGCCTGGTTTCCCTGGAGTCGTTCCACAGGGTGGAGAACCCGGGTGGTTCGTTCTAAGGTGGCTGCTGGAACCGGGCCAGTTTTTACAGACGGCACACGAGGGGGTTATTGGAGGTGGGATTTGGGATCTTTTGAGTCGAGCCACGGAGTTCCTGGTGGCAGGGGGGCCCAGGAAAGGCAGCAGAGGATTCATCGGGATGAGCACTAAGGATAAGGTGCAAGTCTTATCCCGGGATGAAGGCACAGGACAATAGAGGGGTTAGGAAGGAGGAAATTCTTCCCTGCGAGGCCTTGGCACGGGGTGCCCAGAGAAGCTGTGGCTGCCCCTGGATCCTGGGATGGAAGGGGCTTGGAGCAGCCTGGGATAGGGGAAGGTGTCCCTGCCCATGGAACGGGATGGGCTTGCAGGTCCCTTCTGTCCCAAACCATTCCCTGGCTGTATCCTATAAACACAGAGGAACACCAAAGCCTGGCCTGTGGCTTCCAGCACCTCGAACGCGAAAATTCCTGGGAGTGCTGAAAATACCTGGAAGCAGGAGCACCACGGGAGCATCCCATCATCCCAGGCTGCATTTGTACACAGTAACTCCTCGTTCCCGAGGGCAAAAGGCAGAGAATTCCCGATTGTTCCCATGCCAGGGGCTGTCTGCTGAGCTTCCCTAAGCACCACGTTCCTCCAGAGCGGAGTTCCTCGTTCCAAGCCCTTTTCCAGCAGGACCAACCTTGTGTCCCAGCACCGTGCACTGCTCCAGGATCATTTTCCAGTTCAAATGATGGGAATGAAGCAGTGAAAAAAGGCTTGGAACACTCGTGAAGACAACTGAAAAGCCAAATACAGGGCAGAAAAGAGGGACTGCTGCCCATAAAGCCCTCCTTGGCCCCACTGCAGCCCCTGCAGGTGCTCCATCCCTCTGCGTTTCATGTCATGTGGGACTTCTCCATTTAATTCCAGGGAATTAAATCCCTCATTCCACCCCTCCATCTAGGAAAAAGCCCCATTCCTGCAAACAAGCCCAGGGATGTTTTTCCAAAGCCTCAGGAACTCCTCAGCAATCAGGTGTTGGCACCAGCTCCGGCTGTGCCATTAAGCAGAGGCTGATTCTGGCCTCAGACGACTCCTCCAGAGGAATTAGGGCTTGGAGTTTTGGATTTTCCCAAATTATCAGCACAAAAGGAGCTGGGGAGAAGCTGCCCACGGAAAGAAAAGCCTCGGAGCAGGGGTTGTGTCTCTGCTCACAGCTTCTCTCTCCATCACCTCCACCGGGAGCTGCCAGCCCGGAGCAGAGGGATAATAAATGGAATTTGAACAGGAAACTGGAGCAGCAGCCAGGCAGGAGCCCTGGTTTGGAAACCATGGAATTGTGGTTGTTTGCTCACAGCCACTGACCATGGAATTGTTTAGGCTGGAAAAGCCCTCTCAGACCATCGAGTCCAACCATTCCCAGCTCTGCCAAGGCCACCACTGCCCCACGTCCCCAAATGCCACATCCACGGGGCTGTTAAATCCCCCCAAGGATGGGGACTCCTGGGCAGCTGTGCCAGGCCTGGACAACCCTTTCCAGGAAGGAATATTCCCAATATCCAACCTAAACCTTCTCTGCTGCAGCCTGAGGCCGTTCCCTCTCCTCCTGTCCCTGTTCCCTGGGAGCAGAGCCCTCCCCTCCTGTCAGGGAGTTGTGCAGAGCCACAAGGTCCCCCCTGAGCCTCCTTTTCTCCAGGCTGAGCCCCTTCCCCAGCTCCCTCAGCTGCTCCAGCCCCTTTCCCAACCCCATTCCTTTCCCTGGACACGCTCCAGCCCCACTGGGATCCTGTTTCTCCGTGTCCCACTGCGCTGTAGGATATGTCTGGGGTGGCTCAGGCTGTGCTGGAGCTGAGCCTGGCTCTGGAACCAGCTGGATTTTCAGGAGAAAACAGGGAATGGGGGACACCCAATCCCTGAGGCGTGGGAGGAAGAGGAGATGGCAGCGGGAGGACTGGGTGCTACAGCAGGGAATTCCAGCTGCAAGGGACAAAATAAACCTCGCTGCCGCGTTGGGGAGCACAGGAGCGCTCTGCTTCTCCAGGGAATTCTCATCTCCATGCTGGAAACAGCAGCAGCATGTCCAAGGCACTGCATGCTCCTGGTGGCTTTCCCTGGGGAAAGTTTATTTTCCAGGAAACTGTTATTCCCCCACCAGTTACATGTTTACGGATTTCCCCCCATGTCCATTCCTGTCACCAGCAAAAATCCTCTTCCTAAAGCTGCAGCTGCTGCCTCACTGACACCTCATCCCTGGGATTCCCTTGGGAATCAAGGCATGGAAAGCTGCGAGGTTGGATCCAGGCTTCGAACTACCCCGGTTTGCTCCTGGTTTTGTTTGGTCCAACACAAACCCCAGAGTAATTCAAAGCCATTAACAGGGCCCTAAGCAGAGTGTGGGATCCTCCAGGCAGCACTGGCTCCGAGCTCCGGAATTCCCAAAGGCCTCCAGCGTTCCCAAAGGCCTCAGCATTCCCAAAGGCCTCCAGAGTTCCCAAAGGCCTCCAGAGTTCCCAAAGGCCTCCAGCGTTCCCAAAGGCCTCTGGAATTCCCCTGCCTGGCTGTGGAAGCCCCTGGAATTGTTTTTGGATGCTGCAGGAGCTCTCCAGCATCTCTCCTTAGTAGCGGCCATTCCAATTCTACATCCCAGTCATTCCAGGAGTATGAAATGTACAGATAACAAGGAAGGAGGGATTGGAAATGGAGCACCAGAGCTATCCCGAAGCAGCAGCACAGTTTCCTGGGAATAACACACATTCCTGCTCCGTGCCAGAGGGGTGGGATGGGGAACAGCCCAGGATCAGCACTGCCAAAACTCACCTTGCATCTTATATCAAGCAAAATACATTTATTTGTACGGAATATGGCACAGGGGGACAGGTGTGAAGTGTGGGAAACCCTCATTCACGTGACTTACGGACAGCCTGGATTGGGATTTCCTGGGAATAGGTATAATTCCTGCAGCCTGTGAGCAGGGAGAAGGGCTGGCTGAGCTCTGAGCACCTCTTTTGAGCCATTTAAATGTTAGTAATACATGGAAATATCGCCCACTTTGGTCACTTGAGGATGGATTTAAAGGAATTCCAGGAGAAGAGGGGGGTCAAGGCTCTATCCAAGGTTTTCAGGAGCATGCCCTGCTTTTCACCTGCTCTACCCTTCCCAGAAACAGGCACTCGGAAAAGGTCCTGGAGGTGTTTTTCCAGCAGGATGTTTCCCTGCTGCTCCCGAGGGCTCCCAGGTCAGCCTAGGGAAGTCACAAGCTGGGATTCCTTTTCCCAGGAAAAGGCCTCTTGGACCTTTGCAAGGCCCAGCTGAAAGTTGCCTTTGTGCTTTTAAAGTAAGAAATAATAGATGAGAAAGCAGCAGAGGAAAGGAAAGGCCAGCTGGAATGCACCAGGAAAAACGCAAAGAGCCTGGACATGATGCATTAATGCAAATGCAAACCAGAGGGAATTCCATGTGGAAAAATTATTCCCAGAATTATTTTTTTTTCCTGACCACTAAGAAAAGTCGATCATCAAACACCTCCCAGGCCAAGGAACCAGAGAAGAGGACGACCCCGGTTCAGAACGCTGCTATTTCCCCAAATCCCTCTTTAATAAATCCAATCTAGGAATTACACGGAATAAAAAGTTTGGATTCAATTTTTAATAACTCACTAAAAGCATTTGGATTCCCCACGGGCCACACACACCAGCAGCTTTTGTGTGCATAAAGAATTCAGCGCCTTAATAGAGCTCTCTTTTATTTTTGAACGCTGCCTCTACCAGGGAGAGGATTAAATCTCAGCCTGGCACTTCTCCTTCCTCGGAAATCCTTCTCCCGCTCGGATTTCCAGGGGAAGCAGCAGGAACAAATGGGCCGGGGTGTGATTTTCTCATTAGAGGAGATCTGTAGATCACGGAGCTGCGCTCCCAGACGGGGGCTATAAATAAGATCTCCCACTGCCGTGACGCAAACGACTCCGCAGGGAAAGATGAGGTGCCCCAAAATGATCCGAGGGCTTGGAAAAGCTGGAAAACCTCCAGGGAAAGAGGGATTATGGAGCACCTCATGTGAAAGGATAATTGGAAGAGGGAGAATCGTTTCCCACCGGATCCGTGGGTGCTCTGCTGGAGCAGGATTGATTTCAGAGCGAGAGCTGGGAGGGAGATTTTGAAATCTTTTTAGCTCTAACTAAAGAAAAGCTCACACAAGAGCTGAGTTATTTGGGATTGAAGAGCCTAAATACACCCAACTCTTCTCCTCCTCAGCAGTGTCACCGTGCCCAGCATTCCACAGGAATTCCTGGATCACGGTGTCCAGCCTTGGAAAGCACTGAGCTGAGCAGATGATGGGATTATTTTAAACAACTTCACTTTTATAAAACAAAGTTTACACCTACAGTGAGATGTTGGGAGAAGCTGGGAAATCCCATTTCCTCCCAGTGGGGATTACACCCAACTTTGGGGAATCGACACCGGGATTTTCTGTGTCCTTACAAAAGGTTTTCCCCTCAAAAGAGCCCATTTCCCCCACTAAATCTGAGCTCCCTTAAAGCTCCTTTGGGCTGCACCACATCCTGAGGGGATGGGGACACAAATTTATGTCACTGATATTCATCTTCCTGCTTTTTTTCCTGTTAGGAGTAGGAGAAATGATGCTTTGGGAGATTTCTTCCCAGCTTCTCCACAAACTTCAGAAAATACTCAAGTGCTGCACCCGATTTTCCAACCAGTTAAATCCAAACCACCTTAAATCCAGGCAGAGAGGAAGAAGGAAATAAATCACAATTCCTGCTGCTCTTATCACTGCTGGGGCAATCCTGCCGCTCACAGAAGCACACTCTGTGAGGGTTTGGGGGTATCTGGAGCATTATTTAGAATATTTAAACAAATCCTTGAATATTTAAGCAATATTTAAATCATTTAGAATATTTACAACATCCCTGATGTCCCGGCATTTTGGAGTCAGGACAATCTTGGTCTTCCAGTGCTCCTCAGCAGATCCCCAACGTGGTTTGGGTTGCACAGAATAAACCCCTTTTCCTCTGGTTTTTAAATATCCTCTGCCTACTAATTCTCCCTCCACATGGACCTGGATTTTCCAGAGCTCCAGGTGTTCCAGACACCTCCATCCCCAGGAAAAATCACAGGTTTTGCAGAGCACAGGGCAGTTGTGAGAATTAAACCCCCCCTGCCTCGCATTTATCCCACTTAATAAGCGAGGAGTGTTTGCCTAAGTGCATAATAATTATCCTGGGAAATCAAAATTCCTGCTGCCTGCTGCTATTCCAACCTGAGACACTTTGGTTCAAGTGGGAATTTGAAGGATTAGAGGAGAGGTTCAAGGCTCCAGAATCTCCCTATTTAAAAAAAACCCCCAGTGTTCTGAGATATTCCAAACTTTGCCTGGCATAAAGGCTCCCTCCTCTCCTTGGAAATCCTTTGGATTTCCTACTTGTGATTCCCAGACACCAAAAATACTCATTTACCATAAACCTCCTGGTTTTATAGAGCCGGATCGTGGATATGATCCCTCAGCGTCACATTAAAGGCAGATTTCCTGCTGCCTGCACCCCAATCAGCGCTAGAAAAGCTTTTCCACATCCCGCAGGAAGCGTTCACTCACCAACCGGCCGGGATCCATCACCTGGAGGAATTCACATCATAGCAGCACTGGGGTAAGGGAGAATCCTCCATCGGGACAGAATCCATAGGCTGTTCCCCCTGGTGCTTGGCCCTTCCTTTAAGGAAAGGCTCAGCAGCAGCAATGGGAATCAGGTTTTCCCTCGGGATTATTAATCCCGGGAGTTTTGCCCGGCCCGGGTTTGGAAGCAGCAAAAGCACATCCCTCCGATCTATGGAATCACCACCAGGCAGCTTGAAAATACCTCTGGATGTTTTCCCAAGGGAATGGCTCTGCTCCCTGGGGCAGGATCAGGAATCTCCCAGCCAACCTTTGAGCTGGGTGGGAAGCGGCCAAAGTCCAGAGCTCTCCTGCTCCGCCGGCAGCAGGGATGGGTCATTCCTGCAGCTCATCCCACTCCCAGCACACTGGAACAAAGCAGCGTTTCGACTGGAATCACAGCTTTTCCCACACTTTTCCAGTGTTGTCAAAGCCTCACAACAATTTAAGTGCCCTGGAGAAGCTCCCCGATCCCGAGTTTCCCTTTTCCAGCTGCCTGGTGAGGAGTTCAGTGCTCAGATCCAGCAGGGAAGGAGCTGGCGGGTGCACAGGGAAGGTCTGCCTGAGCAGGAACAAAAATGCAATGTCCTGCAAGCCCCAAGCCGGATTTTGGAAAGCAGAAGTTCCCACACTGACAGCTCCTGTCTGGAAAAATTCCTTCCAGGCGTTAATCCCTGGCTGTTCCCTGCTCCCAGCGCTCCCGTCCCAGACAACATCACATCCCTGGGGAGGAAGGAACTCGCACTTCAGGCCGGCTCAATCAAGCAGTTATTGCTTAGTTGAAGTGAGAACCGACTCACAGGCAACCTCCAAGCCAATATTTGCTCCCGAAAGTTTGGGACAGCGCTCCAAAGTGGATCAAGGCTTTCCACCAAAGGTCTGGGCTTGATCCCGGCCCACATTCCCGAAAATCCTGCTGCGCCAATACTCCCGCGTGGCTTGAAGGAGCACCTGCTGGCTCCATTCCTCTCCTCCCTCTTGCCAAGCTGCTCCACACGTTTCTCCTTCCATTCTGGCTGCTCTGATCCACAAAAACCAGACCCCTGCCCATGGCCAATTATTCAATTATTTCAAGATTTTAGCCCATGCTTTGAATTAAGTTTCAAATTTTCCGAGAGACACAGGCAGAAGAAAGAGGCATTCACATGGTCCATGCTGAATTCCATCCTACAGCTTCTGGAACATCCTGGGGAAGCCCTCAAAGTCTTTTCATGGAATCATCAAGGTTGGAAAATCCCTCTAAGACCATCACATCCAAAAATGAATCCACCACCGCCGTGCTCACGTGTTAAACCGCATCCCCAAGTGCCACTTCCATGCTTTTGGAACGCTCCCGGGAGGTTTCCAGCTGCTCTCAAATGCAGAGCTGAAACTTTTCCAGCCTCCCCGAGGTGAGGTCAGGATGCTCTGGATGCTCTTTGCCGCCTTTCAGGGTCGCTCCCAAGGTGCTCCGTGGGCAGCCGGACACCGATGGAGCAGCTCCGAGGGCAGCAGGAGCACCGTGCCCACCTCCAGAGGCTCAGGACAGCCTGGAGGACCAAAGCAGTCAGAAGGACACAAATTTAACTTCCCGACACGCTGGGAATGCAGGAGTCCAAGCGTCTGGACAGATCCCTCGGATCCACCGCCACAGGGACGGGACAGCCGGCATCGATCTGTCTCACGGCGCAGGCAGGAACATTCCAGGGATGAAAAGGTAAAACAGAAACTCCAGCACATCCCTCCCCATCCTAAAGGCTCCTGCAGAAGTCCTGGAAGCTGCAGGGATGAGCTTTTAGCAGCACTAAGCCTCGTGGGCAGCAAAATTCCTTCGGCAAATCCCTCCCTGCCTCCCTGCCCAGCCCGTCACAGCCGAGTCTCTGCCCGAGCCACTTCCCCTCCTGCGAGTGCTGCTTTAATCGACTCCAGGATTTGCAGATATTTCTCCCAGCCAATCCATCCCATTGATTGCAATTCCCATCCTCGGAGAGGCGATGGGAGGAATATTAAAGCCATTAAAGCTGATTTGGATTTGATTCGAGCCATTAGAGGCACGGCGAGCGGAGCCTCGCCGCTTCCCCGGGCACCTCCACGGCTCCTCAGGGCCGTAAATCATCCCACGGCACATTTGGGGCCACTCTGGATGCAGCCAGGAGTTGAGGAAAGGAGGAAAAATGAAAAAAGGGGAGGGGGTGGCTTCCTGCAGCTGGGGGAGGAGATTGAGCCAAGCATTTCCGTGTGAACCTTCTGAGCACCAGGCGCCTCCAGGAAAGATGTTTCTCCTCTTAGGTGGAGTCCAGGAAACTCAAGAATCATCTGACGCAGCCCACCAGGCTCGGAGGGACCTCATCCCCTCAATCCAGCTCCAAACCCACCCTTATTTGGGGGAAAGAAGGGAATATTCTCCATTTCTAGACTTCCTCTGCCCACCTGGCCCACGGGACCCTCCCAGAGGGCATCAGGGGGCTGGGGGGCATTCCAGCCAGCCCTCACCCCGAGAACAACCTGCCCATGGACATGGAATATCCAGGATGGACACATCCATGGCCATGCCACCCCGCTGGGCCTGGGGTTCTCCCAGTGCCAAGCAGAAGTCGCCAAATCCTTCCCAAATTTCCAGGCAGGAGTTTCTCAGGCACCCCGCCACCCTGTCTGCACCCTGAGGGAGCAGCCCTGTCCCTCACGTCCTGTCTGTGCCGTGTAATCCCACCTGGAAGCTGAACAACAGCCCTTCCCATGGCATTAATATTCCCTTTTCCAGCCTTCCCAGCAGCTCGGGGCAGATCTCTGAGCCTACGGATGGGATCGAAGGTCCTTTATCACTTAAACCTTTTATTTAGCCCAGCTGCAGCATTCCCAGCCCCTCCTTGCATTCCAGCCCAGACCTTCCTGGCTGGGAAAGTCTCCTAAAACCACGGAAGAGCTTCCTGAGGAGCGGGAATTTCCTTCTCCTGCAACTCCAGCATGATCCACGTCCATCAGCAAGGCCTCAGCACGGTCAGCGAGGGCTTGCAAGGGCACAGCATGGGCCTGGGATCAGCAGAAATTCCTGAATCCGGCTCAGGATGCTCAGGCAGGGCCAGGGAGGAGGGATGGAGCAGGGAGGGAGCCAAAGGGAAGGAGCACAGCCCCAGGGAGCAGCGAGGATGAGGCCAGGCCGACCCCTGATGGGTCACTCCCTGGTTCCCTTGGGGCACGATAAACCCCAATGAAACACAGGTCCTGCCAGCAGAAAGAACTCGATTTTAATCATCTTAATCCATCATCTTAATAAAATCATGGCAATAAAACCTCTCTGGATTCCTGGGAGCAGCAACCAGCCCAGGAAACACCTCCACTCCAAGCCGCTTTCACACCCCATCCTGATTCCCTGTCCCAGCCAAGGCCTATCCGACCAGAATTTCCCTTTTCCTGACATATCCTGCTAGCAGTCGGAGCAATCCAGCCCATCTCCCCCGTCTTTGCTTCCCAGCTGCCTTCTCTCCATGATTCCCATGTTTACAAACACTTGGGCTCCCAGCAGGGCAAGGCAGGGGTTTGTTCTAAACACTGAACCGCAGGGAAATGTCAAGGGCAGGGAAAACAAAAATAAAAAGAGGGATTTTCACTTCAGCCTGGTTCAGCCTTGAAGCTTCTGGGTCCACGCAGCTCGTGGGACACGCTGGGTGCCACGGACACGGCCAGGGAGGGAACAGGAGGTGACTTGGGGACATCAAACTCCCCTTCCCAGCCAGCCAGGAGGGGAAATGGCCCTTCCCAGCAGGGGCTGGGCTGCTGCCAGCAGCCCTTTCCCTTCCATCCAGGTGGGAAGGAAGGAGCAGAGCTGGAACACCTCCTCCTCCTCCTCCCTGGGAGCCAAGGGAAAGGGAATCCTGGAGCAAAGGTGCCTCCAGGACAGCTGGGGAGTTGAGGAAAGTCTCTCCAGGGCCACAAACACTGCAAAGGTCACATCTGCGGAGGGGATAACTCCGGCTGCTGGGAGTGAAGAGACCTGGAGCTCAGTCCCCTCCGCGGGAGATGCTCTCCATGGCCTGGCTCATCCATGCCCACACTGGAGTGTCCATCCAGGCTCATTCCAGCCCGGGATCTGCACAGCACAAGACTCTCCACAGGACAAGTCAGGGCGTGAGGCAGCCTGAATTCCTTCCAGAGCCTCCGTAGGAGGCAGTGGGAGCATGGAGGAGGAAAATCCTGACAGGGGTAGAATTCCTTTGCTGACAGCTCACCTGGTTAAACTCATGCCTGGAGGCACAGAGTTTCCAGCAGTGCCAGCAGAGCTGAGCAGATAATGCTGGAGAAATCAGCTCCCAAACCACAAAAATGAGGTGAGGGAGGTGTTTTTTTGGTGGTTTTTGGGTTTTTTTTTCTTTTTTTTCAGGCTGAGTTCCTGCACAAATGACTGCAATTAAAGCTGTTACCTGTCAGTTCCTCGAGGCACCGAGGCTCCAGCCTTCAGGCTTTGGAAAAAAGCATCCCTGCATGGCAGCAGTCCCACTCATCCCTCAGCTTACTCATCCTGCCCAGCACCCACCCAGATTTGTCACCAATTAGTTGTGATTCAAGGATTCAGGGGGAAATCCCCACCTCCCCGAGCGAGGTGACTTCACAGGAAGTTAGGGCATGGAAAGCCTTTCAAATCACAAAAAAATCATGGAAAAAGAAATCCCGTGTGCCAGAGGCAAGGCCGTGGGGTAGGGCTGGCGAGGCACGCAGCGTTTATCGGCCATCCCAAGGCTCCTGCAGAGCTTCCAGGAGAGATTTGGTGGATTCCTTTGGAATTCATACATTATGGAAGAGCCTCAGCCCCGCCGTGTCACCGGCGTGTCTGCAGTGCTTGTTCGTCTCACATCACTGCGGCTCGGAAGTTCCGTGCGATTCCCAAATCACCCGAAATAATGGGATCACGCCACAGTTTCCAGGGGTTTGCCGTGAAACAGAGCTGGGGGGTTCATTCTGACGGACACCGGGTCCTTGGGAGAGGTTCTTTCCCGCTGGAAAGGGCAGCACAGCGCCAGCCTGGCACCGCTCCCAGCCTGGGAAAAGCTGATATTCCTTGGCCTCTCCAAGGGGAGCCGGCTCTGAGACAGCCTGGTGGTGGCACCTCGCTCCTGCCGGGAACAGGCACCAGCCCCTGCCACATCCCCGCAGCTGCAGGGAACCGGCCCCTCCAGTGCCCGGGGATGCTCCGGGAAAGTTGAGAATCATAGAATGGTTTGGGATGGAAGGGACATTAAAACCCATCCCATCCCATCCCACCCCTGCCATGGGCAGGGACACCTCCCACTGTCCCAGGCTGCTCCCAGCCCCAATGTCCAGCCTGGCCTTGGGCACTGCCAGGGATCCAGGGGCAGCCACAGCTTCTCTGGGCACCCTGTGCCAGCGCCTCCCCACCCTCCCAGGGAACAATTCCTTCCCAATATCCCATCTACATCTACCATCCTGCAGCTTAAAGCCATTCCCTGTGTCCTGTCCCTCCATCCCTTGTCCCAAGTCCCTCTCCAGCACTCCTGGAGCCCCTTCAGGCCCTGGAAGGGGCTCCGAGCTCTTCCTGGATCCTTCCCTTCTCCAGGTGAACATTCCCAGCTCTCCCAGAGCAGAGGGGCTCCAGCCCTGGGAGCATCTCTGTGGCCTCCTCTGGCCTCTCCCCAGCACCCCCACATCCTCCAGCCCTGGCAGCCTCCCTCCAGGTGGGATCCCGGCAGCCCAAACCGATCCCCCGCTCCACCCTCCGTCCGCGCCCACCCTCCTCCAGCCGCCCCCCGCCTTCCCCACTCACCGAGGCGGGGCTGGCCCGCGCCTTGCGCTCCTGCTCCCGGCACTGCAGCCCGGCCAGGTGCCGCTCCAGGGCTGCCCAGTCCATGGCCGGGGGCTGCGGGTCCCGGGGGGGCCGCGCCCCTGCGCTCCGCCGCC
>VZTE01000134.1:264442-296022 GCA_013397775.1 Eulacestoma nigropectus
CCCGGGGCCGCCCCCGCTCTCCGGAGCTGCCGCCGGCGCGGGGCGGCCCCGGGCGGAGCGGGCGGGGGCGGAGCGGGGCCGGGCTCCGGCTCCGCCGCTCGGGAGCTGCGGGAAACGCCGGCTGGCTGCGAGAAAACGCCGCTCCGACGGGCACAAAATCCCACGTTCTTGGGATTTTAAAAAAATTATTCTTGGGGTTTTTTTTCCTTGGTTTTTGGGTTTGTTTGTTTTTTTTTTTTTTAATTATAACTATGATATCAGCTAATGTTGTTGTTGTGGCTGTTGTAACTAATTTTTGTTGCTGTTGTTCCATAAAAAAAAAAAATTGTTATTCTTTATTTCCGCAGTTGTTGGGTCGGGACAATCCCAAGCGATCCTGAGCATAAAGACAGGCTGGTTAGAGACTGGATCCAAAGCAGCCCCGAGGAAAAGGATTTGGGGGTGTTGGCTCAGCCTGACTCGGTCACAGGCGCTGAGAGCCCCAAAATCCCCCTGTGCTGGGCTGATCCCACAGAGTGGGCAGCAGGGGAGAGGGGATTCTGCCCCTTTGACCCACTCAGAGCTGGCTCCAGCCCTGGGTTCCAACAGCAGGAGGATGTGAAGGTGCTGGAGAGAATCCAGAGGAGGCCACGGAGCTGCTCCAGGGCTGGAGCCCCTCTGCTCTGGAGCCAGGCTGGGAGAGCTGGAGAAGAGAAGGCTCCAGGGAGAGCTCAGAGCCCTTTCCAGGGCCTAAAGGGGCTCCAGGAGAGCTGGAGAGGGACTGGGGACAAGGGATGGAGGGACAGGACACAGGGAATGGCTTCCCACTGCCAGAGGGCAGGGATGGATGGGATATTGGGAAGGAATTCCTGGCTGGGAGGGTGGGGAGGGGCTGGGATGGAATTCCCAGAGAAGCTGTGGCTGCCCCTGGATCCCTGGCAGTGCCCAAGGCCAGGCTGGATGGGGCTTGGAGCCACCTGGGATAGTGGGAGGTGTCCCTGCCCACGGCAGGGGTGCCACTGGATGGGATTTAAGGTTCTTTCCAACCCAAACCATTCCATGATTTTACGACTGGGTTTGGTGAGGGGGTGGCATCGTCCTCGCGTGGGGCTGTGGATGCTGTGGAGTCACAGCGAGTGACATCCTCCCTCCCACGCCCCCAGGGACCCCAGGGCACCCGCCACAAATCCCCGCTCCCACCCTCTCCCTGCGTCATCCCTTTCTTCCCTTCTTTAAAAGTAATTTAAAGTAACTCGTTAAGAGTCGCCTATAAATAACTCCGCTAAAAAAAACCAATCTAGTTTCTGGATTCTGGGTCACTGGAGCCAAGTTTAACACGCAAATGTTCCCATTCCCAAATCCACGGCGAGGAGACCTTTCAAGGCGGGGTGGCTGGAATGGGGAGCATCAATCACACGGATCAGGAGCTCCAGCACAGGGTTCGGGAGATGTGGCAGCACCCAGCTGCCCCCCGATCCCTGCGATCCCAACCCTCTGGATATGCAGGGGCAGAGTTCAGGGGCAGGGGGAGAACCAGCAGCTCTTAATTAGAAGGAAATCGAAGCACTGGATTGGGTTAGGAGCTGGCCTTGGGGCAGGATTTGGTGTGAGGAACATCCTTGGGGTTGCCCAGCGGGAATCAAAACATCTCTGTGTTATCGGCTCCGTTTCCAGCACAAATCCAAAACCTAATTCCAGCCTGTCCCAGCCACTGGGAGAGAATTAAGTCTGCCCCAGGAGCAGCACAGGGGGGTTAGGAATGTCCTGTTGTTGTGTAGGGTGGGGAGGCAGTGCCCGGGACCGAGGTGGGCACGGCCCGGGGGGAATCGCCCCGTCGTGGCTCCCCACAGCCCAGCCCGGCTTCGCCAGCAGTTCCAGGGGGATGAGAGGGGGGAGGGAAACATCTGCAGCCGGGAAACTCCGGGGACTTCTGAACCCATCTGTGCAGCTCATCCCGAGGAGACCTGGCCGGGGAGAGGGGAGGAGGCGGCTCCCGTGCCCAGTCTGGCCCCACATCCCCCTCCTGGGCAGGGAGGGGCATCCTGGCAGTCCTGGGGACCCAGTGCCAAAAACCACCACCACCAGTCGGGAGAACATCGGGAACAGGGCACGGAGTGGGGCTGAAAGGTTTTAGTGTCGTGGAGAATCCCCTCTGCTCCCTGTGGGGTGGGAATCCCAGAGTCACGGAAAGGTTTGGGCTGGAAGGGATCTTAAAACTCATCTTCCACCTTCCCCTATCGCAGGTTGCTCCAAGCCCCATCCAGCCTGGCCTTGGACACTTCCAGGGGTCCAGGGGCAGCCACAGCTTCTCTGGGAATTCCATCCCAGCCCCTTCCCACCCTCCCAGGGAGGAATTCCTTCCCAATATCCCTCTGGCAGTGGGAAGTGATTCCCCCTTGCTCCAGCCCTACCTGCCCTGGTTAAAAATCCCTTTCCAGCTTTTCTGTAGGGGACTCTGACTCCCAGGCACGGCTCCAGAGGGATGAAGGGGCTGGGATCCACAGGGAATACCACACGGCTTATTTGGGATTAACCTTTCCCCTGAGGTGTCTCCTCCAGGTGCTCAGCCCAGATTATCCCAATTTACCCCCCTGACCCCCAGGAGCAGCTGAATCCCTCCCTCCTGCCAGCTGATCCCTGCTTCCCTCCCAGGCTGCCTGGTGGCTGGAACTCCATAAAATCAGGCACTGCAAAGTGCAGTTTTAAAAATAATCCCAGCAAATGGCAGGAAGGAGGAAAATCCTGGAGAGGAATTCCATCGGGAAAAGGCTTCACCACGAGGTGAGGAGGGGGTGGCACTGGACACACTCTGTGGGGTGTCAATCTTTATTTGGGGCTGGATTGATGTCACCTCCAGGCCAGGAAGGGATTTTCTGCTGAGCAAAGGGGGAGCTGCCTCGCTGCTCCCAGTCTGGGAGCTGTGGGAAGTCGGATTTATAGGATCTTCAGCAGGGAAGTCTCTTTCCTTCAACGCCACGAGTGCACTGAGAACGTTTTGTGGAAGACAGGAGCGCTTCCCTCTCCCTGAATTTCCCGGTGTGGACACCTGGCATGGCATGAAATGAGTGGCAGGCACTTCCCATCCCAAATTTTCCTGTTTTAGTGGGATAAAGCTGTTCCAGCCCTCATTCGATTAATGCTTTATGGCGCCAGCCCCTGAAAATCCCTCCCTGCTGCCCTGTCCCCAGACAGATCTGTTTTCTCATGAGGTTTAACACATCACACATGGGATTTTCCCAAGTTTCCCCCTTTTTTTTCCCCCACTGCAGACAGATCCAATCCTTTTTAACCTCGTGGCAAACCCTCCCCACTTCTAATGATACCCTGGGAACAGATTTCTGCTGGGCCCTGCACAGGAAGGACCCAGCTCTTGCCATTCCAAACACAAACTCCATTGATTTCTTTCCCAAGCCCTTCTCCAGCGCCATGGAAAACGTGGGATTTGTAGGAATTTTCAAAAGGGTGTGAACACAAACCCTTGCAGGTGAAAGAATCTGGTTTAACTTTTTAAGGCTCTTTTGTTCAGTGCAAAGGAGGTGCCATACAAACCTTGTGGGGTTGATTCTGGGGCAGGAATGGGCCACAAAAATCAGATTGTTGCTCTTTTCCCGGTGCTGGTTTAAAGGCACTTTGCTGATTACCATAAACTGTTCAATCTCTTTGGTTTTTCTATTCTGGCACTGCTGTAACCCCGTTCTAAAACGGGTTTCGTGCGCTGCCTCCTGCTAAATTGCAGAAGTTTTTGGGTCAGAGGAGGAGGAAAGCAGAGAAGTCACAACCACCCTTAGAACACCACAAATCCCGAAATACGGGAACATTCCTGCAGCTGGCTCTTAATCCCATCACCCTCACGTCCAACCGGAGCTTCCCAAATTGTGTTTTGACCTGAAAACCTGGGGTTTGGGGGGTTTTTCTGGAACTGATTCCCACACGGAGCTGAGCATTGTCCCTGCCCAGGTGGGATTTGCCAGGGAAATGACGCTGGGATAAAGATACCCCTGGGATAAAGCAGGAAAGGGAAGTTTCCTCTGGACACAAAGAATTCCCATTTCCTGCCAGGAAAAGGACTGCACTGAGATCAGGGCACGTTTCCTTTTCCTGCTGCAACCCCTCTGTGAGTATTCCTGGTTTTTTTTCATCCCGTGGGCAGGAAAATGGCTGTCAGAGTTCACCTGGCATCTCTGCTGGACCCCAACACCCAAAAAATGAGCTCAGACCTCCAAAAATCAGATTCCCTCTATCCCAGATTCCCTGTACCCCAGATTCCCGTTATATCGGACTCTCTCCACATCCCCTGGGCATTTTTGTTCAGGAATTTGGTTGTTTTGGTTTTTTCCCCACTTCTCCTCTTCTATAAAAGTTTTCTGCCACACATCCCATGGAAGGATGTGGATCCTTCATCCCAAAGAATCCATCCCCAGCCTTGCAGGGAGCACAAGTCCAGTGCAAGAGCTGTGGTTTCCTCTTCCATAGCCTCCAGAGCCAGAAGATTCCCTGGATTCTCTCACATCTCGGCAACATTCCCTGTGCCAGGACCCAGCATCCTGTGGATCAGCCCTGGGAAGGAGGAGGAGGAGGAAGAGGGGGAAGAGCCCACAGTGCCTCCATCCTGGGGCAGCACCATCCCGTTCCCACTCCCGGTTCTCCCCACAGCTCAGAACGGGCATCCCACCTTTTCCAAGGGAAAAGTAAACTGCTTTTCCTGGCTTCGGGGAGAAGCCTGGATCTGTCCTGCAGGTGCCATGGTGACAGACACATTCCAGGAGCAGCAAAGCAAACAGGGACTCGGGAATTTGCGCTTTAGGGGAAATTATATTTGGAACAACACAGGCTTGACATCTGTCACTGTTTCCCTCCCCTCATCCAGCCCAGCCCCAGCTGGGAATGCTGCTCCCACTTCCCAGGCTCTCCTGGAGGGATTTAACACATTCCCGCTGCCTTCCCAAGCCAGGCCAGCCTCCCACACCTCGCAGCCCGTGGGAGGAACCGGCCGAGCCCCAGGGCCCCACCAGCAGCTCCCAGGGCTGGGTGCAGGAGGATGGATCCGTGAGCTCTGGAGCAGAGCATTCCCTGCAGCTGCTGCTCCATTCCCTGCTTTCCCAGCTGAGGCCGAGCCCCAGATTCACCGAGCTGGCACATCGGTGCCTCTTGAATGATTTCTGCAGGGGAGGGGGAAAAGGGTCCCGTTTCAGCTGGAATGGTGCTGGGAACGGGAATGTGCCACTCACACGGGAGTGACAAGCGTGATAAATGTAAATATTGGGAATAAATCCCTCCCTGGGAGGGTGGGGAGGCCCTGGCACAGGGTGCCCAGAGAAGCTGTGGCTGCCCCTGGATCCCTGGCAGTGCCCCAGGCCAGGCTGGACAGGGCTTGGAGCAGCCTGGGACAGTGGGAGGTGTCCCTGCCCATGGCAGGGGGTGGGAATGGGATGGGATTTAAGGTCCTTTCCAACCCAAACCCTTCTGGGATTCTGGGATTGGATGATTCTGGGATAAATATTCCGGCAGAGTGGAATATTCCACAGCTTATTCACACAGAAAAGTTGTCTCCTCTTTAAAAATCCCAATAACATCCTGCAGTCCCGGGGCACTCCGATTATCCCAACCCCTGCCTTTGGGATTAGGAGCACTGGGATGCTGCATTGCTCCAGGTTTCCTGGCCCTGCATCCCTGAGACTCCAGCAACAAACCAAACACCACCCCTGAAACGCCAAACTGAGGCCGTTTCATGCGAAACCAGACACGGTGGGGACTCACCTGCAGCCCTGTGGGGGGCAGGGGCAGGATCCATCCAGCTGCATCCCCCTCTGGAATGCTGCATCCTCCCTCCGGGAGCTGGAGAGCCCAGGGCTGCCATGGCACAGCATTCCCGGCAAAACCCTTGTGGGCATTGTTTTCGTAGCGCTCGGATTTGCAGCTTTAACTCTTTAAATTTAGCAGATTAATCCTTCGCTTGGTTTAGAGGGGGCACGAGGGGGAGGGAAATCCCAGCAGGACTCTGAGCGCTGGCACTGCCACCAAAGCTCCTCTGGGGGCACAGGAGGGGACTGAGGTGCAGGATGGGGACACGGGCAGCATCCCAAAACCAAGCCCTCTTAGGCCATGCCCAGCATTTCGGGCTCTGGCAGCTCCCAGCTCTCCCAGCTGGGATTTGGCGTTTGCTGGGATGGCTCCACCTCTGCCAGGGCTTCCCTCGCTCCCAGAAGTTTTCCCCATGTCCTAAAGCACCCACAAAGCCCCCGCTGTCTCCTTTCCTTTGTAAAAACCGGAGGATGGAAGAGCTGCTCCTGCCCAGACTGGTTTTCCTCTAAATTATTTGCTCCGGGATGAATCACAGAAGCACGGAATGGTTTGGGTTGGAAAGGACCTTAAAGCCCATCCAGTTCCCTGTCCATGGGCAGGGACACCTTCCCCTATCCCTGCTCCCAGCCCCATCCAGCCTGGCCCGGAACAATTCCAGGGATGGAGCTGCTTTCCCTGTGCCTGTCCCAGTCCGGGAGCACAGGAGGGGCAGTAAAATTCTTGGAGTAAACAAAAGGAATCTCCTTAGCCTCTGGAATTCCGTGCAATCATCGAGGCCAGGGGAAGGAAAAAAAAAAAAAGCCCTTAAATAAAGTGCTTGGGAAGGCACGTGGGCAAGGAATGCGAGCGGGGAAATAGCTGGAATATTTCAAATGCAGGAATCCACAGAGCCCCGCTGAATCTCAATATTTATGTTGCTTCCCGTAAATGCATTAACGCCCGAATTCCAGGCGTGCGGAGAAGCTTTCGCAGCGTTTCTCCCCCGAAATTCCTCCTGATCCTTTGGGCAGGGAGGAACCGGCCCCTCAAGGAAGTCTCAGGTTAATTAAGGAGTGTGTTAATCACCTCGGGGGCCTCTGGTTATCTCTGGGAAGTCCGACAGAAGCGGGGAGGAGCGTGCTCAGCTCCAGCGGAATCCAGGAAGATCCATCCCACCTGCCGGAGCTGCAGCCGGGAATGTTCGGAGGGAAAACCGACATCCAGGAATTTCTCCCAAGTTTCTGCCGCCTCCGGGATGATCCAGCTCACTGCCCGACTCAGGGCTGAGCGTTGCGAATTTTCTGGGACTGTGCAGGTATTTTACAGTCGATCATTCCTCGTCCAAATCGGTCAAGGGAGAGGCACAGGAAACGGTTTGGGAAAACGAAGTTTGGATATTCCTCCCGTAGTCCGCAGCCTCGCGTTCCCCGAGGTTCCCCTCCCTGGCAGCACCGCCTGAGCTCGGCTCAGGGGTTGAGCCAGGTCGCAGATGATTAATCCCAGCCTAAAGCAGCCAGAGCCGGGGACACGGAGCGAAGCAGGAGAGGGGAAGGTGCAATTCCGGCTGGGAAGGGAATCGCCGCAGGCGCCCTTGGAAAGGTGGGATCGAATCCCAGCCCTCCGCCCCCTTACCGGCGAATTTTGAGCTGATTCCCGCTTCCCGTCAAGGACAATTCTCCCTATTGCCGCACCTCCGGGATCCCGTTCCCATCGGGATGCGGTCCGGCCCCGCACGAGGCTTTGCTTTTCCCGGACGATTTCTGGGATCCTCAATCCAGCCCTTCCCAGGAGCCGTGTGACCAGCGCGGCTCGGTGATCAGGCTGGGGGCGAGCTGCTCCGGCCCGAGCTTCTGCTTTTTCACTCTCGGTCCCAGGGCCAGGCCCAAACCCCCTGCGCTGCCTCCTCCTGCCCAGCTTCCCTCTCCTTCCCTGCCAGAGGCGGAGCTGGGTGTGCGGGATGGGCGCTGGGATGCCCACAGCGTTCCCTGGAGGTGTGGGTGAGATTCCTTGGCTGCCCTTCCTGCTTTGGGGCGTGAAAAGGTTGGATTGGATGGGCTGGGAGGGCTTTTCCAGCCTTGCTGATTCTGGGATTCCTTTTCCTTTATGATTTTGGGATTCTTTTTCCTTGATGATCTGGGATTTTTTCCTTAATGATTCTGAGATTCCCTTCCTTAATGATTCTGAGATTCCCTTCCTTAATGATTCTGGGATTCCTTTCCTTAATGATTCTGGGATTCCTTTCCTTAATGATCTTGGGATTCCTTTCCTTAATGATCTTGGGATTCCTTTCCTTAATGATTTTGGGATCCTTTTTCCTTAATGATTTTGGGATCCTTTTTCCTTGGTGTTTCTGGGATTCCTTTCCTTAATGATTCTGGGATTCCAAGGGCTGGTGTTGGGAAGGTGTCACTGAGACCCCTGACCCATTTCTGGTGGCTTCCCAGAGTGTCTCCCCTCAGTTATCCCCCGAATCTGGCTCGGGGTGTTGCACCTGTGGAACAGCCCCAAAGTCACGGAATTCCAGGATCACTGAGGTTGGAAAAGATCTCCAAGACCATCGAGTCCAGCCTGTGCCCCGTCCCCACCTTGTCCCCAGCCCAGAGCTCTGAGTGCCACCTCCAGGCCTTCCTTGGGCACCTCCAGGGATGGGCACTCCAAACCTCCCTGGGCAGCCCCTGCCAAGGCCTGAGCACCCTTTCCATGGGGAAATTCCTGCTGATGCCCACCCTGAGCCTCCTCTGGCCCAGCCTGAGGCCGCTCCCTCTCCCCCTGTCCCTGTTCCCTGGGAGCAGAGCCCTCCCCTCCTGTCAGGGAGCTGTGCAGAGCCACAGGGCCCCCCCTGAGCCTCCTTTTCTCCAGCCTGAGCCCCTTTCCCAGCTGTTCATGCCAGGATTTGCTCCCCGAGAAGCCGGAGGAGCAGCACAGGCGCCCGGGGAGCAGCAGAGGGTGCAGAGGTGCAGCTGCACGGGCACAGAGCCCGCTCAGGCGCTCCGGATTCGCTCTCCAAACTGAAGGAGCGTGGAGCAGCCACCTGGGAGGGGGGAATTGCTGCGGAAAGCTTCCCTCCCCCATCCCTTGGGATGCACGGTGCACGCAGGGAAAGGCCGGGAAAGCCGCCCCCGTTATCCCCCCGGGCACTCTGCACTATCCAAAGGCTCTTCCCTGGCTTTTCCCAGACGCACTGAGGAGCTGATGGGTGGAGGTTTAGGAACGAGCTCACCCGGCCCAGGGAAGTGTTTTTATCCTCGTTTATATTCCAAGAAAGAAACACAACTTCCAAAAGGACCCCCGAACTCCTTCGTGAGACGCGAATCCAGGGAAAATAAAATCCGTGGCTGCAGCAAACGGAGCGGTGAGGAAGGAGCTCTGCTCCCTGGTGAGGAATTGTGCTAAGCCTGCAACAGATGCGGCTCTTGATGTTTGGTTGCTGCATAAATCTACATTTTCGGCTGGGAGCAACTGCTCAGCCTTTGTCTCGCTCTGTTCCCTCCCTCGCTGCTCTTTCCAGCTCCGTGCCTCACGCAGACAGCTCCGCTTTGGGCTTTTCCAGCCCCAGAATCCCAACCAGGGAGGCTCTGGCCACGCAATAACTTTGCTGCAGGCCCGGTGGAGCTCGGGGTGTTCCTTTTTGCGCGGTTAGGAATTCCTGCCAGCAGGGATCAGGCCCGGGAGCAGCTTTCCAGGGAATAAGGCCTGGTTTTGTAAACCAGGTTTGCAAAGCCCGTGGGATCATACGATGATCCCACTTTATATGGACGGGAAAACCCAAAGGCAGCTCCCCAAACTGACACAGACGTGTTTTATAGATATAAATAATAGGAGATATAAAGCTGCTTCCAACCCTGGCCATTCCACGACTCTTCCCATCACTCCATGGTTCCTGGCTCTTACTGCAGCCAGGGCTTTGGGAATGGCCTCGTGCTGCCGGGTTTCCCCCTGGAACGGGAAGCCAGGGAAAGAGGAAGGGGATGATCCTCTTAGCGGGGCTGGCGAGGCCGTGCCGGGCTCCAATTAACTCCGAGGGCTCGGTGCTGATTACGGGAATGAGGGGGAATTGGGGATGTTAGTGCTGGGAGAAAGGAGAGGGCCCAAAGTAGCTCCCAGGGAGGGAAAGGGGAACGGCTCTGCTCCCCGTGGTGCTGCCTGCTGGGTGCATCCCTGCGGCTCCCACCGGGATTTGCCCCTGGAATTTCGCTCTTGGTGGCAATCCCGGACCTGCTCCGGACTCTGGAAATGGATCAAAGTGTCCAGAGGATCCTGTCTCCTTCCTCATGGAGATCAGTCGGAATCCGGGGTGCCTGAAGCTGCTCCACGGTGGCCGAACCTCAAATTCCCTCAGATCCGCTCCTCCCCGTGGAAAACCCCTTTCCATTGGAAGTGGGATGAGCAATCAGCTCAGCACTGACGCTTCCCTCGGCTCCCTCGGGGCTGGAAAAGCTGGAATTCCTGCCCTGTTGTCTGAGCTAAATGACGTTCCAGCAGCAGGGAGCTCCAGCCAATGGATTCCCAGCCTCAATTCCTGGCGTTTCTTATCCCTTGGATTCTTTCCCATGTTTAAGGTGGGCTTGCTGCTGCTCTGGGCTGTGTCTGACAGGAGAAGGGTGAAGGGTATCCCGAGCCATCCCAGATATCCCAGCATGGAATTCCCAGGCTCCTGCAGCTCCAGTTTATCCTAAATAGGAACAGAGCAATCCCAACAAATTCCCCTCGTTCATGGATTTTGGGAAGAAGGGAATATTGGGAGTATTTTCCCTACGGATGGGCTGTCCTTGGCTGGAGCAGGAGCCGGCTCTGGGATTGGGAACTCTGGGAATCTCAGAGTTCAGTGGGACTGGAAAATCCCTGATTTCACCTGGGAAAAATTCCCAATCCAGCACTGCTGGAAGCTGCGTCCTGATTCACCTGGAGGGGTTTGGAGGGGGATGTGGGAGCAGGACCTGGTGATTTATCCATAAAATCTGGTTCTCTTCCCTCAGGTGTTCCCCCCTTTAGCCAGGAGCAGTTTGTCCCTGGCTCCCCCGGTGCTCATTAATGAATGAATGAATGAATTAATTAATGAACTGTCCATGATGTGCTGCAACTCCAGGCACGGACAATTCCTTGGATCCCTGAATCCCCCCTTTCCGATATGGGATCAGGGTTTTCTCTGATGGGCTCCTGCGGATTCCTTATGGGATTGGCGCGCAAACACATCCCCGATCCCGCCATCCTCTTCCCGCTCCTGTCCTTTGAACACATCCCTTGGGAAAGGGAGCGACGGGAAAAGGGGGAATGGCTTCACAAGGACAGAGCGATTGATGGGATGTGGGGAAGGAGTTGTTCCCTGGGAGGGGCTGGGATGGAATTCCCAGAGCAGCTGTGGCTGCCCCTGGATCCCTGGGAGTGTCCCAGGCCAGGCTGGACGGGGCTTGGAGCAGCCTGGGACAGTGGGAGGTGTCACGGGAATGTAGAGCTCATCCAAGAAAAAAACCGGGAACATTTCTCGCAGCCAGCAAATTGCAGGAAGCTCAAAAATGGGGATTCATTTCCAAGCACCAATCCTCGAAATCTGTCCGTGGACTCCTCGTTTCCACAGGCTCTGTGGATGGCGGGGAAAAAGCGGGGAAAAATTCCCCCTTTTCCCGAGTCAAACCACAAATGAAGCAATCCCAGAGCAATATTCCAACCCTTCCAACCCTCGGTTCCGTTCTGCCTGATGCCTTTTCAGTGCCAGCGCGTCATCATCCACTTTTCCCTAAAAAAGCTTGGAAATCTCACCCCCACCAGGGGTTGTTCCCTTTAAATAACCCGTCCTGGCTTTTCGAATTCCCTTTCTTAATGGATTAAAAAGGAGCTGTGAAAGTTCCAGCGGCAGCTGCTGGGATGTTCTGCATCCTGACAGGAAATCCAGGCTGACGCTTGGAGCGGGAGAATCCCGGGAGAGGCGTCCTCAGAGCCCTCCTTGAGCCTTTCTTTAGGGAAATTGGGAATTTTTTCATGGATCCGCAGCTGAAAAATGGACACAGAGCGCTCCCTGCAAGTCTCCTTCAGGAAAAAAAAAATGATTAAAATAAAACCAGATTTCTTTTCCGTCAGTTTTTTATCCCGTTGCAGTTCCTCAGGGATGTGTTAATCCTCAGGGGATTCCTCCCAGGAAGAGCCACGAGGCAAAAAAAATTCCTTCGAGGTTTGAAGAAAGAAAAGGTGGGGATTGTTCAAGAGGGAATTTTTCGTGTTCGAGGGTTAAATTCTGCCCGGCTCAAACAAAAACAAGGAAAATAAATCCCAGGAAACTGGAAAGAAATCCCAGAATTTGGCATTCTAGGTCCATCTGCTGTTGGAAATCTGGAAAGATCATTGGGATATTTTGGCTGTCAAGTCCCTCCAGCAGGGGCAGAGGGTGGGGAACCCTCCTGGGCAAAGCTGGAGTGAAAATCACGCGGAGAGAATGGAGGGAAGTGCAAAAAATGGGGGGAAAATTATTTAAAAAGAAAAAAAAAAAAAAAAACGAAAAAATCAGTGGGGGTGGTGGCACGGGAGGCAAAAACCGGAGGAAAAATTCCCAAAAAAAATGAGATTAAAGGGAAGAAATTGAGCAGACAGGAAAAAAGCCCTGGGAAACATCCAGGTAGGGGCAGAGGGACAGGAAAAATACACCAAAAATGTAAAAAAATACACCAAAAAGGTGAAAAAATGCACCAAAAAGTGGAAAAAATGCGCCAAAAAAGTTGAGAAAATACAACATTCCGTTAAAAACCTGAAGTTATTTCCCACCTGGGCAGTGGTGGAGCCTGAGCAGGGGCAGGATCAGCCTCATTCCCTGCCCCTGAATCCCTGGAAAAAACAGATTCCAGAGCCAGTGAGGCCGTTAATTATTAATTAGCGGGGGGGAATGAAAAGGGAACGAAACCTTGGATAATTTAAAATAAACCTAAAGCAGAGCTGAGCTGCAGAGGGGGAGGGAGGGCTCTGGAAAAGCCGGGAAGAGCCGCTCCAGAGGGATAAATAATTCACAGGGCTTTTCATTTATTCAGCTTTCTTTACTTTCCTGATGTTCCAGGGAGGGAGGGAGGGAGGGATGGGGATGAGCGGCTCAGGCAGGAGGAGAGGGAATGTGGCGAGCCCGGCAATCCCTCTCCCGCAATTCCAGCCTCTCAGGACACGTTCCAATCCCTGTTTCACGTGAAAAGTGGGATCTGAGCTCTGTTTACAGCCATCAATGAAGTTGTTCCCGGAGCTGCGGGGATGTGCCTTTCCTGGTGCCTCTGGAATGAGCGTGGGATATTCCCAACCCCCTGCTCCGGGTTCCTGGCTCTGGATTATCATGGAATGATGGGTTAGGAAGAGCTCCAGGCTGTCCCTGTTCTGGAGAGGATACGGGACACGGGAGCAGAGGGAATGTGGCGAGCCCAGCAATCCCTCTCCTGCAACTCCAGCATTTCAGGACACGTTCCAATCCCTCTTTTACACTAAAATTGGGATTTTGTATCCATTTATTTCCACGAGGTGGCTGAAATCAGCCCCCGTTAATTAAATCATTCCCAGAGCCGCAGGGATGGTGCCTCTGGAATGAACATGGGATATTCCCAACCTCCTGCTCCGGGTTCCTGGCTCTGGAATATCATGGAATGATGGGGTTAGGAACAGCTTCAGGCTCTCCCTGTTCTGGAGAGGATACGGGACACAGGAAGAGAGGGATTGTGGAGATCCCAGCAGAGCTGCTGCTTTCCCTCCCCTGCAATTCCAATGGCACAGGACACATTCCAATCCGTATTTTACATTAAATTTGGGATTCGATCTCCATTTATATCCGCGAGGTGGCTGAAATCAGCTCTCGTTAATTAAATTATTCCTGGAGCCACAGGGCTGGGCCTTTCCCGGTGCCTCTGGAACGAACCCGGGGCATTCCCAACCTCCTGCCCCTAATTTATTCCCCACCCCATCCCGTGTTTATCTCTCAGGCTCCCTAATCAGGAGGAAACAAGTGATTAGGGCTGATGGGAGGCTAATCAAGAGATTATCAGCGAGGACAATCAAATCAGCACCGGGAGAGGAAAGAAATCCCTCCTGGAAATGCAAATTCCGGCTGGGACAACAACCTGATTTTAGGATCTGGCAAAGGGATGAATTTGGGGTTGGGAAAAGCGGAGTCAGCTTTAATTCCACGAGTTAATTTGCATTTTGAAGGTGACATCGCTCGGCAGCGGTGACACAGCAAAATCAGGGATTTCTTCATGGATTTGGGAGAACACTCGCTCTGGTGCGGCTTTATGGACAGGAGTGGGATGGGGATGATGAGGCTGAGCCCTGGGGCGGAGGGAAGGCTTGGAACCCACCCCAGCTGGGATTTTCCCGGTGGTAGGAAGCAGGATCAGCCCCAGGAATTGTTCGGGTGCCACAGGCGCCTTCCATTTTCCTTAGGAAGCTCTGCTTCCCTTCCACTTCTCCAACCAGCAGCTCTCCGAAAATACCCCGAGTCTGGAATCAACCTCCTGGGAAGCTCCCTAAACTTCAGGATCACCTTCAAGCAAAGCTGTCCCGAGCATGAAGTGATCCGAGCTTCACAAATTCCTCGTCTGAGAGCTCCCGCTGCCAGGCACGAGGGAAAAGCAGCTTGGGAATGGGGTTGCAGCCAGGGGATTGTCTGGATGCACAGGAATGAGCGTTCCCTAAATTGCTGGGCCCCCAAAGGCTCACGGATTGAGA
The DNA here is from genome assembly GCA_013397775.1 of Eulacestoma nigropectus. NCBI lineage: Eukaryota > Metazoa > Chordata > Aves > Passeriformes > Eulacestoma > Eulacestoma nigropectus. The sequence goes on from VZTE01000134.1 coordinate 278,888, forward strand.
GCTGTTTCCCTTGGAATCTGCTCCCTCAGGGTGGGAATGCTCTCATTTATTTTATTTAATTTCATATTATAGAAGCCTTGCTGGCTGAAAAAGCACCAAGTCCTTCACACGCTCTGAGTGATTAAAAGACTTCAAAATTTCCCTGAAAACTGGGATAAAAGGAATTTTTTAGGGAGATTCCACTATCTCGGTTGGCTCCAACCCGGCCTTGGACACTTCCGGGGATCCAGGGACAGCCACAGCTTCTCTGGGCATCCTGTGCCAGGGCTGTGGACTTTTGCAGGGACATTTCCCAGGATTTCCTATTTTTTAAGGATATTTTTAATAATCCAACCCAAACTCTCCCAGTCCTTTAGACGTGACGCAGAGCTGAGTGTCACAGGCATTAATTAACGTTTCTGGTTTAGCTTTTGTGATTAATTACGGACAGAAGCCACTGCAGGAAATCGTTGTGTCCCCACCTCTGGTTTTTGACTCTCTTTGGGATTCCTGCTGGCTGGCAAGGAGCAGGGAACGGAGGAACTGAGAAGGAATCCAGGAATGTGGCTCCATGCAGGGCCCGATCGGGTGTTTATGAGCTCATTTATTGAGTAGATCTGCGATAAGAGATAAGAGCATCACCCAGCAATCGCAGCAGATAAATACCTGCCCACAAAGCTTTGACTGCAGGCTGCCTCGTTTGGAGAAAATCATTGTTTTCCTTAAATAAGCAACCCATTAAACTGGGAAATAGCGGGAATAACTCCTGGAAGAGCCTCCACAGCCCTCCTGAGACTGATCTTTATCGGCAGCCAGGGGAGCGTGGCCCCGTAATGGGACAATTTAAATGCATAACAGCTCCAACAAACCCCTTAAAGGGTGTCCCCACATTCCTTACGCTGGCGTGGCTCTCCCAGAAAATCCCGGATAACTCACGGGCCTTTAAAGCAGGAAAAAATACTGCCCTGCCTGTCTCCTCAAGGAGTTCTGCTCCTCAAGGTGTGATGGATCGATCGTGTGGAAGGCAAAACCCAAATTCACCTTTCCTCCTATTTCAAACAAACCTAAAAAAAAAACCCCAAACTGCTTCTGTGACCACGTCAGCTCCCCCCCAAAACAAAGCAGCAGCAACCTGCAGTGATGGGGGGAAATGCAAAGTTTGGGAGAGCATCTGTGAGAGGAAAAGGCCTGGATTTTGTATTTTGGGAGAAAATTCCTTGGGCGCAGCAGCTCCTTTTTGTTTGATAGTTCGAAGGCCGCCCCAAATTGAACAATTTGGGTGTCCAGGCTCTCCTGAACACCAGGAGATTTCAATTTCTCCTGCTCAGGTTGTCCAAAACCAGCCCAGTTTTTCCTGCTCCTATTGTCCAGATTTCCCTGAGGGTGCAATTAATCTGTCAGGTTAGCTGGGCACTTCAGGGCTCTGGTTTTACTTATTTCATTTTTTCCCAGCTTTTGTGGTAACAATTATTTGGGATTTAACAGCACCTCCAAGTATTTGATCGCTCCCAATCTTTCCCCACTGGGATTTTGCTCCTCATGAACGTGGGCTCTCGGAAAGCCACGGCTGAAATGCCCAATTTTCTCCTGGAAAATTAAAAAGTAGGCCCTGGCTTTGCTCAGCAGCAAGGCTTGAGGTAAATTAACTTTCACTTTGGGTTTTGATGGATGCATAATGAACCCGGCGTTGTTCAGCTGGAAATCTTGGGGCAATTTTTCATCCCAAACTTCTCCTGAGCAGCGCCTCTGACAGGTTATTAAGATTTTAGTGTCACTGTGGAAACATTTTTCCAGGCGTCTTGGCTGTGATCAGCAGAGGTTCACTGCTCCTCGTCCGGCTGCTAAGCTCCCAAAGCAGCTACATCTAAAAATCCAGCCTTTTTTAGGAGTGCACAGGAAATATTTAATAAGGAAATACTTAATTTTAGAGGTGCACAGGAAGCATTTAACCCAGGATTTCCAATCCTGGATTCTTCGTCCCCATGGCCAAGCAAGGCTTTCGCAGCATTTAACTGAGGTGCTGAAGGGGAGGAAGTTGAGTTATCAGTCCCTGGGGAAGGTCAAGCTGCTCGGATAAATCCCCAAATTGTGGAGCCAGGGAGAGGCTCATCCAGGGACTGATCCCACAGCATCCCTCTGCCAAGGGATGCAGGAGCGGGGATGCAGAAGGATGCTGGATATTTGTGTTTTGCACGTGCCCATCCAGGTTTTACGGAACAGGAAAACACCCGGATCATGCAATTATAAGTGACTTCACCTATGGAAATATTTATATCAGGATACAGCTACATTTCCCAGTCATTTGCATCAAGGTGAATTCCCAAAAACTCGGGCGATTTCCAGGTTTTAAGTGAAATTCCACAGGAATTAAGTTTACCTCTGGCACCGATTTAACCAAGGAAATAAAAACACACTGGGACACCTTCCCCATCCCTGGGAGTGTCCAAGGCCAGGCTGGACACTGGGGCTTGGAGCAGCCTGGGATAGTGGAAGGTGTCCCTGTCCATGGGATGGGATGGGATTTAAGGTCCCTTCCCACCCAAACCATCCTGGAATCCCAGGAAAACACAGGAGGAGCAGAATATCCGACACATTGAGGGTTCACTTTTAGAAATCCAAGTTTCTGGCATGGGTCAATCCAGAGTATCCATTCCTGCAGCCAAACCAGTGTTGGAATTACAGACACAGCTCGTTGCCACTGCTTTGGCTGCTCCGTGACTGGAGGAGACACTAAAATAAACCTTTCAAAGGTAAAAACACCTATTATACAAACCCTATACTCGAGTCCCTGGCTAGCCCTATTCAAGTGGAAAAAGAACATCACGTTACGCTAAAAATGAATTTTAATTCAACTTCTGAAAAAATTTTGGTTTGATTGGAGTTTAGACTTGCACAAGGCTAAACTTTGACTCGAACATTTAAAAAAAAATCCCTCTTGGAAGAGCCAAACTTTGAGAGTTTGGGACTAAGCCCCGATTCACCCATATTAAACCTGCCCCGACCTGATTTGTGCTGTTGCACTCTAAGCAAGACCCTTCTCCAACCGTCCCTCTCTTTGTGCTCCTGTTGCTGTAACGAAATTATTTACTGAGGCTGGTGTATCCCAGAAGAAATTCCATGAGTTTTTAGGACATTTTCCCACTGTTGGCATCAACCCTTCCAGCACACAAAGCTCCGCTGTGTGGCCGAGGCTGGGAACAAAGGACAGTGGTGCTGGAAAAACCCAAATAAAGCCCTTCAGTGCTGCTGGAAAAGGCATCCATTGACAGCCAGGAGCTCTGACATTCCTTTTTCATGGAGAGAGGAGCTGGTGACAGCCTCCCATTCCTTCTCCATGATTATCTCATGGTGGGCATGGCCTTCAATAAATGGAATAACACTTTTTTTGTGTCCAAGAGCTGGGTTCAAAATAAAAGCGTGGAAAAAAATTAATCCCAAAGGCACGGACAGCTGAAAGGACATCGCCACGGAAGGTCTGAGTTTATGCTCCGAGGGACATGAAGTAGGAACATTTGGGATTAAAATATCTCCTCGTTGGAAAAAAAGATGTGAATATCCTTAATTTTCTGGCTCATCAAACTCCTCCTGGAGAGCGAGTTGGGAACTCTGGGATGTTGTGACAGCATCGAGTTGGGTTTGGGGGTTTCTGGTGATGTGATCGTTCAGGCCCAGATTTGCAGGGAATTGGTGCCCTCACAAAGATTTCTCCAAGAGGGAGCACGAATCCTTAGGGAAAGGTCACAATCCACGCACAAAGTTGTCCAATTCCCTTTCTTTTGGGATACGGAGCAGCAGAGGATCTGTTCCATCAGAAGGGAATGAAGGAGTTGCTGCAGATGGATTGAACAAAGAAGTGTATCGGGATTAAAGGCGTGGAATGGGAATTGGGACGTGGAAAAGCCAGACTGGGGTTTGTACGTGCAAATTCCGAGCTCCTCTGAGCCCCAGGGCTGTCCTAGAGGAGCTTCAGGGTTCAATCAAAGGTTTGGGGCTTTTTTTCCCAGAAATGGGAAGGGGCGGACAAATGTCCAGCCCTGCCCTACAGCCACCCATGGAACTCCACCCCACAGAGAGAATTTAGAATTGTTTTGGAAGAAAATCCAGGAAATATTTGACCGTGGGGAAGAGAAACATCAAAACGGGCTCCAAGAGGGCAGGAAGCCACACCAGCATTCCCGGTCTTGGGAAGAGGCACCAAGGCCACCGTTTCATGGAATCACAGAGTCCTTAAGGTTGGGAAAAACCTCCAAGATCAAGTCCAACCGTCAACCCAAGTTCACCACTAAATAACGTCCTCAAGTGCCACATCCACACATTTTTGGAACACTTCCAGGGATGGTGAATCCAGGAATCCATCACTTCCCTGGGCAACCTGTTTTAATTTCTCTGCATCCCAGAAAATACAGCTCTGGACTAAAAATACTGAATTCCCCACGGCACCTCCATATTCCCTTTCCCTTTCCTTCGAGGGAGGAAATCTGTCCCTGAAATTTGGCTTCAAGATTTCCTATTGAAGTTTGCATCCCAATTTTGCAAAATTAAACACGGGAGACAGGATAAATCGTCGGCATTCCAGAAAGCACAGCAGGTTTTTATGGGAGAGAGGGAAACAGCCCTGCAGTGTTCATAAACACCACGAATTCGGCACGGGAAATATTATGACATCTTCATCTGATTTACATAATTTACATAAAAATAAAATTACAGGGGAATGTTCTATTCCTGCATGCAAAACCTTCTCTTCCTTTCCCTCCCTGAATGAGATTCTCCTTTTGCTTCTCGGCAGATTCTATCCAATATCTGGGATTTCTGGACACTGCCATAATCAAATCCAACAATAATTTGATTTTCTTCCGAGCTCCTCAGAGCACCAAAGCCATTTTATTATTCTTAGGATGGTTTGAAAGCATCTTTATTGGAGGCCCATAAATGTCGTTAAAGCTATCGCAGTGCCAATGGATCAAGAATACTCCTGAAATTCCTTGTTGTGCCTTGTACCTGAAAAATCCATTTGGAACGGCTTCTCCTGTATTGAATTCCTGCCGGGAGCAGCTGATTTAAGCAGCTGATAGAGGATGGCAGGTGGCCCATTCATTGTGTTATCATTTTATACACTCTGTCCGTAAAACCCCCAGGAGAAGGATGGACTGTCTGTCCACGGAAAATAATCCACTGGCTGAGGTTTATTGGAACAGCAATGGAATTTTAAATACCTTGGAAAAGCCAAAGCGTGGCCGCTGACGCGACTGGAGCGGCGTTTTCCGAGCTCCGTGGCCACGCTCAGGCTCAGAACGAGAGGAGTTAACGCAATTAAAGCAGGGCCTTAATTAGGAACTGGAAACGAGGGTTTAGTTGGGAAAACAAAAGCTCTCGAATTTTCAAATAAGGAAGGAGCGGTGCACACACGGTGTGGGGGATGCGTTATCAGAACAGCGGGACCACGTCAAATGTGATAAACCACGGGAATATCCCACAGTTCACCTCTGGCTCTGGTGTTTCCAGATGGGAACCGCTCAGCTCCCGGCATTTCCCTGCCCTGTCCAACGGGAGGAGAAATATTTAATTCAATGATGGCAAAGAAGGGCGAAATAAGGTCAAAATTTCAGAAGTCACCAGTGAAGGAAGTTTAAAGCACAGTCCAAGGGATGAGGACACAACGGGGGCGTGAGATCATCCTGGCACTGATAAACAAAATCTTACCCGAGAGGAGAGCCTGAGAAACGGGAAACCCCTCCAAAATTCACTGTTATATGGGTAGGACAGAGGAATTTTGGGGAATACTGGGGAATTTGGGGGAATTTGGGTGTTCATAAAGGCTGGTATTTTAGAGCAAAGGGAGAAAGAGCTCAGAAGTCAAATAAAAAGGACAAGCAAGTGATGCCATCAAACAAATCATGGAAGTAATGAATAATCCAGAATAAATCCTGAAGTTCACTGCTGGGTTTGGATCTCTTAAAGGCCTTTGCTAAAGGGTGGCTTTGCCAAAAATTTTTGTTGTGAGAGACGGGGTTTGGAGAAAATCTGAAGACCTGAATAACTCCAACGTGGGAATCTCCATTAAAAGATGATTTAAGCAGATTTTGTTGGAGACCTGAATAACTCCAACGTGTGAATGTCCATGAAAACAGGATTTAATCCGGTTTTGAATAACTCCACCATGGGAATCTCCATTAAAACTGGGTTTAAGGAGATGTTCTTGAGGAGCAAAGCTGCCCAACCTTCCTCTCTAAAGCATCGCCCGTGGTGGGACTCAGCCCCAGGATGGGCACAGCAGGTGGGACATGAACTGCCACCACCAGGGCGCTTCCCTGCTGCTCACTTCGGACTCTTTGTTAAAATTAAAATGGCTTTTTTTGCCCCCGATGTGAAATTTTCACTCTCTTGAAGAAATTCCTGAAGAAAACACGGCTTTTTCCTTAAGTGCATCCCTTTGGCAGAACTGTTCAGCCCATTCCCCCTGCAAAAATGTCATTTACCTCTTCCTAATGACCTTCAGCTGACCCTAAGAAGTCAATTCACAGGCAGAAAATTGCCTCCAAAAACGGAGTTATTGAAATAGAGTCAGAATCTCCCCAAAACCAGAATAATGAGTATTATTTGCTTAAATTCCAAGCAGTGAAATAGCTCAAATCATATTTATTCCCACAAAAATTGTAATTTTACGGTGTATTTACTCTGAAAATTCCTTTTACAAGCAGGAATCAATACTCTGCCCTTTGGGAGGAGATAACTGGGATATATTTGGGAAGATCCAGTGTTCTGTAATAGACCCCATTAAAATGCTGCTGCCACGTTTCTGTGGTGATAGAGCCGCTAAAACAATTTCATGGCTCAGGATGGGCCAATTCCCATCGGATTTTCCCTTCATCCTGGCAAGTTTCTATTAAATATATTCTATACATCTAATTCCTCCTGGTCTAATCATGTCTTTATTGTCCATTACTTAAATTTCATACGTTTTCCCCTCTTTTTTGGTCCCATCAAAACAGAATTCATTCCAGACAGTGAAGAGAATTCCTTGTGGGAAACCTGCGGTTGGAAACCTCCCGGTCTCGAATGATTTTGTGTTGGAGACACACCACCATTCCCCCTCTTTCCTTTCCATCCCAAACCCATTCCCATTTCCTGCACTGCTCCAATATTTGACTCTGGATTGACCTATTGGATCTCTGTCATCGGCAGTGCCGGGGAAGGGTGACAACAAAAGGCCTCGGAATTTTGGATTAAAGATGGGATCTTTTCCAGCCTAAAGAGATCAGGCCATTGCCGTCATTCCCCAATGCCGTCAGCAAAACTCACTGGACACAGAGTGGAGAATCATGGAATGGCTGGGTTGGAGAGACCTTAAAGCTCATCCCTTTCCACCCCTGCCACATCCAGGGACACCTTCCACCATCCCAGGCTGCTCCAAGCCCCGTCCAGCCTGGCCTTGGACACTGCCAGGGATCCAGGGGCAGCCACAGCTGCTCTGGGCACCCTGTGCCAGGGCCTCCCCACCCTCACAGCCAGGAATCCCTTCCCAATATCCCACTGATCCCTGCCCTCTGGAAGTTCCTCAGACAAAGGAAACTCTGGATTTTCAATGTGTTGTCCCAAGTCTGGAGAGAAACCCTCCAAGAACCTTCTGCGTTGGTGCAAATCTGCTCTGCACCCCCCCTGCTTAATTAAGCATTAAGTCCTTCATTAATATGATTTTCATTTTGGAGCCTGGCTTTGTAAAAGGAAGGTGATGCTGTGGGAATAAATGAGATATTGGAGATTAAATTAGTTTAGAAAGGGTTTGTGAGGGATTCAGCCAAATTTCCTGAAGTGGGACTTAAAATAAACCTATTTTTGAGGCCTCTCAGCGGTACCCACCAGGGCCATCCCGGTGTGAGCATTCACAGAGCTAAACCCACCCTAGAACTCAACAAAACTGTTCTCAGGTGCCTCAAGCAGCCCAACATTCCCACAGAAACACCACCAGAAATGTCTTATCGGATGTTTTATCGTTGACCAAGATCATTCCTGGATTGATTTTGCTGCTGCTAAACCACAACAACTCAAATTGACAGCAATAATCCTACCGATACTCAGCCTTCAACACACACGACAAGAAAAAGAAGGAATTATTGGTGTCCTGCTCCCACCAGCAGAAAGGATCAAGAGGGTCCTTTTATATCGCAGCAGATAAAATCCGATGGGATAATGTTTGTAAGAGAGTTAAACCTGGACAATCATTCCGGATGAACACGTACACAAGTAGACACAAACTCCACAACTATTTCTCCATTAAAAATCCACTTAAAAGACAAATTCCACATTGGGCCACAAGCACTGTGAATCCCCTGCTCACATTTAGAGCTGGGATTATCCAAAGCCAATGGAAGGGGTTGAAAACAACGTTTTTTTTCCACGTTCCCTTCATTCCAAGTGCTATCTGACAGCCACATCAGCGTTAATGTTTCTCCCCAAACCATCAAATATTTGATTTCTAATTAAGGCCTTTCCACCTCAGCCTTGGATTTGTCTCCCTCATCTTTAATTATGTTCCCATCCACGCTGCTCAAGAGCAAGATTTGTGTTTTTGCATTATATAGAAATCACTTTGTAAATATTTATCAGATGGTTCCCTCTCTGCTGCTCGTGGATTTGGGAATCCGGGCTCACAGGGAACAGGGGATGCTCCCCGTATTAACACCCCGCTGCTTGTTAGGATCGCACCGCCTCCCGTACGTTGATATTCCCCCTCCCTCGACTTCCCATCGCTCCTGCAGGCGCAAAACACACCCGGGGATGTCACAGACACCAGTGGAAAAATAGGATTCTCCTGGGAGACCTAGGAACACCCAAAGGCTGCGGAGAGATTTCATTCTGTTTTAGAACCAAACCTTAGTAAATCACTGAGAAAAGTCACAGCTTTGAAGGTACCACACGGGGCAGGAATGACAAAAAAACGGGGGTTTGGGGGCAGAGGAGCTCAGTCCTGGCTCTTTTCCCCACTGGATATTTCTGCGGCATCAACCCATGGAGAAAGGGTGGGAAAATCACCACTCCAATCACTTTTCCCGTTTGGAAAAGCAGGTTTTGTGTGGCTACCCCTCTACAAAAAGCATTTCTTGGTAGAAAGTCACCTATTGGAGAGACTTGGCTCAAGCAAAAAAAAAGGGAATTTTACCGGACCGGTTCGTGCCATTCCCATGAGCATCCCAATGATTTTTGGGAGAGGAAAAGAGGTGCTTTGCCAGGATGGGAGATCGGGAGTGACAGGAGTGGGGAAAGAGCCCCATCAAAGGGCAGCGAGCCCCCAGTCCCGGCCGAGGAATGAGAGAACCGCACTTCTGTCCGCGGTGCTGAGCGGCCCCGTCCCCGCCGCTGCCCGCGGTGCTGAACCCCCGAGCACCGCCACCGCACCCCGGGGTGCTCCCGCTCCTCCCCCGGGCAGCCCAGCAGGGTGGGAGCTGGGATAACACATCCTCCTGGGCGTGGAATGCTGCCCGAGACCCCGCCTGGAACGCCGCGCCCGGTTCTGGTGTTCCCAACGTAAGAAGGGCACGGAACTGTTGGAGCGAGTCCAGAATGGGCCGTGAAGTTGATAAAGGGACTGGAGAACTTCCCCTATGGAGACAGGCTGGGAAAGCTGGGGTTGTCCAGCCTAGAGACAGGAAATTTGTGTGGAGATCTCAGAGCGCCTTCCAGGATCTGACTGGGGCTGTGAGGGAGACAAAGAGAGACTCTTCATTGGGAACGGGGGTGACAGGACAAGGGAATGGCTTCAAACTGAAGGAGTGGAAACTTAGATGGGATATTGGGAAGGAATTGATCCCTGGAAGGGTGGGGAGGGGCTGGGATGGAATTCTCAGAGAAGCTGTGGCTGCCCCTGGATCCCTGGCAGTGCCCAAGGCCAGGCTGGATGGGGCTTGGAGCAGCCTGGGATGGGGGAAGGTGTCCTTGCCCATGGCAAAGGTGGATGGGATGAACTTCACGGTCCCTTTTGACCCAAACCATTCTGGGATTTTGAAGGAAAAAAGCAGAACCCCATCCAGGAAGGGAAGTTTCGGCACCTTTCTACGCAGTGACAAAAATTACAACATTTACAAGGAAGAACATTATTTCAAATCTGTTCTATGTCTGCCTTCTAATTTATTTTAATTAAAACAAAACACGCAGAAAGAAAATGAAAGCAGGTGAAGGCAACACAGCTGCAGCCTGCGTGCTCCTCGTGCCAGAATCTGATCAGTGATCGGTAACAGATCTTTTCCAACAGTTAGGAAACTGTTTGTACTGCACACACACAAACCTTTCTGTGCTACAGAGCAGCAGCCAAAGAAGAATCCTCCGTTTCCCATCTCATCCCTCAAGCTCTGACATCCTGCCCCTTCCATCAGTTCTCTCCAGGGGGAAGGCCCAGGGGAACCCCGCTTCCATCCCACAAACGCTCAGGGATGGAGCCACCACTCTCTCCCCGTGTCAGGCGTGGTTTATCTGTGGGTAAAGGGAAAGCAGGATCCATCCCCTGATGAGCTGATCTGCCTGAAGGTTCTTGGATTCAGAGGGTAGGAAACATCCAGGAGCCTTGGGAACAACAACTGAGCCCAAATCCACGTCTTCAAACAGAGTCGGGAGAGTCCCTCTAGGACTGGATGAAGAAAGCCAAGTGGCAAGAAAAGGGGACCTATTTTTGTGCCAGGTGGGATGTTCCTGACATGGGAATTCTGGGTGAATTCAGGAGACTCCAGTCCCTGCAGCTCAAATGTTTTGGCCTCTCTTTTCCAAAGAAAATCAGTTTGTTGAGAAGATGAGATGAAGTCTCCGTGTGAACGTTCACGGACCTTTATCCTCCTAAATTCCCCTTCAAAATACTGACCAGAGAAATTCTGGATTTTATCAAGTCATGAAATATTTTTGGGGTTCACTTCATCCTCTCTGGGTGTGAATTTCCGATTGTTCAACACCCCACTTTACTCCTTCTCTGCCCCTGACAGGGGACTTCTAGTGCTTTGCATTGTGCCCTGTTTTATTTTGTGCCTGTTTTATGTCTCAGCCATCAGAGAGATTCCCTGCTTTTCCAGGGGTTATTAACAGGCTAAGCACCAGGGAAGTGTGGGGAAATATTCCCCTTTTCCTTTGCACGCGGAAGTGGGATGAGCGGGCGCCGCGTTAACACGAATTAAATCCCAATCCCAGCATCCAACCTTCGTTTTTCCACAAATACAGAACTCCCGGATGCCCTCATCGAACTCCCAAACATCCCAAAAGCATCATTTTCCAAATGAGATTAGCACTGGAGCAGGTCTGGATCATCCAGGAATGTCCCTGTGCAGGGCACGAGGGACCTCTGGTGGAGGCTGATTCCAGTGGCAGATAAACATTTATATCCCGTTTATTCCTCTCATTAAAGGCCCCAAACCCCTTTAATCCATGAAAATTCAGTGTCTAACCCGACATTCCAGCCCACTTTTATCCTCCTGCTCCCCAGCTCCCAGCTAAAAATAAACCGCTGCCCTCAGGAATATTGTATAAAATTCTGTCAGGCATCGCATCCCAAAATAAACCTGCTGGGAACAGCTTCGCTTTGGGCCTGGATCAACACTTGGATCAACATGGAAAAGAGTTGAATTATCCTCGAAATTCCAAGATGGGAGTTTTTAGCATGGAAAAGCTCTGTTGGATGAGAGCCCTGGGCTTTATGAGATTAAAATCGCTCTGACTTTGCAGCTCAAGGCGGAATTCAATTTATTCAGCTCGAAGAACACCACTAACAACGATTCCCAAATTTTTGTAGGGATTCAGAAGCCGCCAAGTGCTTCCTTATGAGTGGCAACAGCCGCTGACAGTGAGGATCCAACCCACCCGTTCCTTCCTCGGGAGCAGGGAGACACTTCCTGCACCACACACCACGGCAATTCCTGCTCCCGGAATTCCTGAATCATTCCACGCGCTCCGGTCTGTAATTCCCTCAAATCTTATCTTCTGTCACAAAGTCGAAAACAACATTTCCAGGCTCTGTATTTATTCATCGACCTGAAAACCCCAGTTCTGAGGCGGTCACAGAGCTGTTTGTGTTCCAAAAACAGGATCTGCGTTTGGGGTTTGTTCAGGGTCACCTTAAAAAGAGATTCAGCATCCAGCCACTGGTCAGGTGGAATATTTATTCCAAAATCAAATTTAATCTTGAACCCCTAAATCAACTTCTCAACGTCTCTTTTAGCAAATATGAAAACCAGCCAACCAACAAAAACCCCAACGAAACGAAACTAAAAATCAACCAAGAAACCACATCTCTTTGCTGGAAAAGCACCACAATTTGGGGTTTTTTGGGAACACAATGTCCCAAACACACAGGAGAACACAAGATCACTTGAAAGCACCTTTTTTTCCAGCAAGAACACCTCCAAAATCTGCTGAAATCCAGGTCCGATACCCATAGTCACACAACCCGATGAGCCTGGAGGTCGTTTGAGACACCCAAAAATCCCTTTTTAGCCCATTATCAACCCACTGAACCCACAATTAACCCATCCTCGAGCTTTCACTTATCCCAAATCCCAGAAAGGAAGCCAAAAAAGGCAAAGGGAGGGATTCCAGCCAGACTCACGGGGGTGCTGCCGTCGGAGAAGGTGTTCATGCTGACGGACCTGCTCATCTTGCCCGAGGCCGGCGGCGTTGGGGACGTCGGGGACGTCGGGGATGTTGGGGATGTTGGGGATGTTGAGGATGTTGAGGATGGGCTCCGCTTGTCCCGCGGCTCCGGGGGTGGGGACAGGTCCTGGCGCTGCAGGTGCTCACGCCACGCTCGCTGGATGCTGAGGGAACAAAGGAATTCAGTCCAGACCCCTGGCCCAAAACACTGGGATCGGGGGGTTCCTGGTTTTCGTTTTCCTGTCTGGGTGAGGATCCCGCGGAACCACCCCCGTGGGGTTTGTGTGAGGCACTACGGGGGTAATTCAGGGTGCTCGTTAAGGAGGATCAGGGAATCTGGGAGTGGTTGGGGTTGGGAAGGACCTTAAAGATCATCTGGTTCCAAACCCCTTCCACGTTACTCGGAGCCCAACCCAATCCCAAAACCTATGGAAGTGATTTAAATTTGAGACTGATTTTACACCCTGCAACCAAAATAAAAACACACATTTGTGCATTTAAAGGACTTCCCAACCCTCAACGCTTGACATTTACAGCACATTCCAGATTCAGATCAGGTGCATCTGGAAGACAAGAACCAGAGCAGTGCCATGGAATTATGGAATGGAATCATGGAATTATGGAATGCCAGGATGGTTGGGGTTGGAAAGGACTTTAAGGATCATCTGGTGCCATGGGCAGGGACACCTTCACCAGACTCAGAGTCCAACCCAATCCCAAAACCTACGGAAATGATTTAAATTTGAGACCAACTTTACACCCTGCAATCAAAATAAAAACACACCTTTGTGCATTTAAAGGAATTCACAACCCTCAACATTTCATACTTACAGCACATTCCAGATTGTAATTCAGATACAACTGGAATTTGAGAGCCAGACCAGAATTGTGGAATTATGGAATGCCAAATGGTTTAGGTTGGAAAACATCATCCCATTCCACCCCCTGCCATGGGCAGGGACAGCTTCCCCTACCCCAGGCTGCTCCAAGCCCCAATATCCAGCCTGGCCTTGGGCACTGCCAGGGATCCAGGGGCAGCCACAGCTTCTCTGAGAATTCTATCCCAGCCCCTCCCCACCCTCCCAGGGAGCAATTCCTTCCCAGTCTCCCATCCATCCCTGCCCTCTGGCAGTGGGAAGCCATTCCCTGTGTCCTGTCCCTCCATCCCTTGTCCCCAGTCCCTCTCCAGCTCTCCTCAAGCCCCTTTAGGCCCTGGAAGGCCACAATTTGGTCACCTTGGAGCCTTCTCCCTTTCCAGGCTGAACAATCCCAATTTTCTCAGGTCCACGTGCTTAAACATGGAGAACTCAGTTAATTTGCTAATTGGAAGCTCTTTTATCCAGTTGCACAGAAATCTGGGATGGATCCAGTGTGGATCCTGCAGCTCAGCAGCTGCACACCCTCAGCTGCATTCCAAGGCAGCCCCAACACTTTCCCTTACTCACATTTTCACTTTGGATTCCAAAGGCTGGAGGTTGATGGGATATTCCTGAATGTTATTTTCCTCATCCATGGCGAGCTGATGGCTACGGGAAAGGGAAGGAAATGAGTTTGCCGTGTCCCAGCCTGACATTCCTGCAACCCTGTGAATTAACCCCAGGATCGGGACAAGAACAAACGAGAGCTGCTGGCCACAAGGTGTTGCTGTCTTTGGAGGAAGTTCTCTGGACCTCTGTGTCCAACTCCCCAAAAAAAAGTAGGAATTTGGATCCAGTTTTCCAATGGGAACCTGTCTGAATCCCTGTTTGAAACCTCCCAGCTGCCACAGCTCCAGGGACAGGCACAGGCGGCAAAGGAGCTGCTGTAAACAAACCAAAACCCCGCTGGCAAAGCTAACAGATATTCCTGCTAGATGAACTCCCATCCCTGCGGCCCCGCCGGAAAAGCTGGAGAGGGAAATGGAAAGGAACAGTGGGAACGCTGGCAGCGAATGAGGCACAGCAGCAAAAGCCACGTGGGGGGTGAAGAATGAGTTCTTTGTGATAAAGGATGGCCCAGGAGCTGCTGCTGGGAACTGAGCGCTTGGAGAAAGCGAAGTGAAAAGGCTGGAATATCCAAATCCAGCATCTGGGAATACTGCCTGGGATGGGAGCAGCAGCAGGGGTTGAACGGCAGCTCTTGGCAGGGAAATCTGGGAGATCAAACCCCAACCTGTGGAGTTACTTTGAGACTTTCCTGGGCACTCGATGGCATCATTGTCAGAAACCATCCTCCCGTAACTAAATATAGGAATTATTTTTGGGACAAAGGCGAAACTGGGAATATTGCCCGTGACAAAGAGGATCCCTCAGGAAAGGTTTCACTCCTTAGGAAATCCATTTCACTTTATTACGGGTCAGACACTTTGGGAAAGGCACATTTACCTTTGGAGCGAGCCTTTGCCATCATCGACCTGTTCCAGGGTGTGCTGGAGCCTCCTGAGCTCTTCCTGCAAGGAGAGAGAGGAAAATATTCATTGTTTTATGGGAAGCCCTTGGATGACATTGGAAATTCCCTCTCGCCCTCCAGACAAAACAAGTTTTGAGTCGACCCCGAAACAGAACAATCCATCAGGTGCCACCTGTGAGATTTCAAACTTAGAAACCCCAAATAATGACAGAGAAACCAATATTTTATTGATAACCCAGCCCAAGCTTGAAAGGAACTACCAGAGCTACAAAAAGAATGCACAGAGTAAAAGAGGGAAGTTCCCTTTCCCATCTTGGGTGTCTTTGATTCCAGAGAGGGTTTTGGGAAGAGCACCAGCCCTTCCAGACTTTTTTTTTCTGCAGTCAAAAGCTGTTCTGGCTCTTAATTAAGAGATTTCCAGCCTGCAGCAGCTCCTGTTGGAGCAGCAGAGGTGGCACCAGTTTAGCATGGCAGATGTGGAGCTGGGAATCCCCACATCCTTGGTAATTCCCGGGAAAAATCCGCCCCCGATGTCCAGCGCCGAGGTTTGGCTTAAAAATACGGAATTTTGTGAGGGTGGCAGGGGTTTATCCTTCCAAGGGGGGGGGGTTGAGGAGAACCTGGCTGTGGGGAGTGCGATTCCAGGCTGAGCTTTCCATCCCCTCACAGATCCCACTGGGATCGCTGGGACTCGAACTCCACAAAGTCTGGAGGAGCCAACCCTGAACCCTCCAAAGCTCATCCCTGTGCTGGGATGGAGGGACATCACCACCCCAAAACTGGGAGGTGAATCCAGGCTGGGTTCATCCATCAGCTGCTCCGTGATGAAGGAGAAGATGAGAAACTGTGGAAAACAAGGATGTTATTCCTGGCTTTCAGCTCACAAAGTTGGGATCGAATGGAAAAGCATTCCCTCGCTGAGAGGGTGGAATGGGGACAATTTAATTTCCATCCCATCTACCTTCCAAACAGCATTCCCGGGAAGGCAAGAACATTTCAAAGGCAAAACAAAGACGCTTCCATCCTGTATTTTTCACCCGATGTGAGGGTGAACAAAGCTTTTGTTTCCAGCGAGCACTGCAGGCTCCAGGAGCGAAACCCAGCAGCTCCACCTCCTGCTTCCCAATTGAAAAAATTCCCAAATTCTGTGAAACGAAGACATTTTAGGCGACACTTTTAAAATCCTGTCTGAGATTCTGCCCTGTTCGACCCACCAGGATCCCGGCTGGTGGCTGAGGTACCTCGAACCCCGCTTTCGCTTCCCCCCAGCCTCCGAAGGACGATCACTGTCGAATACGTAACTTATGTACAAAATCGTGACAATTTAGACCTTTCCCCACTCTCTGCCCCTCTGGTCTCATTTCAGCCCCATTTTGGGGTCACACAGAGCTGCTCCAGCCCTGACTGGGATTTTGGGAGGCCGGGCTGCTCCCACTGGAAATGGATCCAGTCAGGAAATCTCGCTGTGTATTCACCTTCTTTTTTCATTGTCTGCTTCAGGGACATCCTCTCCCGGCACATGAAACCTGAGCCACTCCCAGAATTGTTCTCTTTGAGGCACACTCGGTTCAGAGATAACCACACAGCCTCTCCTTCTCCCACATTGTCCCTCTGGCCGTTTTTCCAGCCTCCTCCAGAGCCGTGTGCAGTAACTCAGAAGGTGAAAACAATTTTCAATCGACTTTATCCGCAGCTCAGGGTGCCAAGAGCTGCCTGGCTCCCAGAAATCCCTCCTGGTGTTTGACATCATTTTTTATCAACCCCGGGGTGAGGACTGAGCAGAGAACAAAAAAAGCAAAAGCCCAAATCGGTTGTGACGTTTTTGACGGTTCCCAATTGAACAGCGCTGGGCAGAGGCTCCGCGAGCCGGGATAAAAGGGATGAGGCAGCTCTGGAAGGGGCACGGCAAAGCTGGCATCGTCGGCAAGAGGAGGAGACAGGAAATCGATCCTAATTTCAGTTGGGCCTCGTTAACCGCGGAATATTGATCGGCGCTCCCCGCAAGGGGATTTACGGAGCTGCCCGTGGTGCTGTGCCCCTGGAAAAGGGGTTGGATGCTGCGGGGGCACTGAGGGGCACAGGGACAGCCAGGATGGTGCTGTGCCACCCCCAGCCCCACACCCCGCCCACAGCCACCCAGGGAATTA
>VZTE01000134.1:296052-312347 GCA_013397775.1 Eulacestoma nigropectus
CCCCCCCCACCCCCACCCCCCGCCCACAGCCACCCAGGGAATTAAACTGGAAGGGATCCACGCTCCTGCTGGAATCCAGGATGAGTTACAGTGCCTCTCTGGGCCCGGATAGAACACAAACACCACGGAAAACTTCCTGGGCTTTTCCTTCCCCTCCTTCAGCTGGATACAGACATGGACGGGGATTGGGCAGCTCCAGACACGGAGACACTGAGGGAGAGAAAGCCAGGAAAGCTTGAGGAGCACGCTCAGAGCAACCCAAAGTCTCTTTTTCCAAACCTTAATGTGCTTATCCCATTTATCCATTAATTATTTTTCAGCCTGAGCGTGCCCAGCATCCTGGGCTTTGTTAATTTTATATTCCTTCCTTTTTCATTGCTTTCTTTGCACGACACACTCGAGTCTGGATTACTTTGGAGAGGAACACGAGGAGATTGTAACGCGGGCAGGGTGAATTCCAGCACGGCAAGGAGGGGAAATCTCACGTGACAGATCCACTTCTGAATTCCCAGGGGAGGGGTTTTCCCCAGAAAAAGCAGGACGCTCTTTTTATAGCTCCTGAGCCTGTTAATTCTGGTGACAACAACAGAGGAGTGTTTGAAAACTGAGAGGAAATCCATTAATCCAATTTTCAGCTTTCCAGCACGGGGCACTGCCTGTGATTTTCACAAAAGAGGGATGAACCAGTTTGGGAATCAGAAGGTTCCTGTAGAAAATAACAATCTCATCTATGAGGAAACGTTATTTTTATATTATTTTCCACACTCTTTGAGGTCCCATTTAGGACAAGATGCGTGGGTTTGGAATATAAACGAAGGAATTGCTTTTGGGAAAGGGTGTGGGATTATCTGCCACACTGCTCTGTCCCCAAAGCCACCGGCAAGGGCCTTTCCTTGGATGAACCTCCGGGGTTTAATGCCAGGTCCTCCAACACTCCTGGGAATGCCCATCCCAGGGCAGGGCGGGCATTGCCGTGCCAGGGAGGGGAGGCAGAGGCATCCATCAGCTCCGGGTGATGAGTGGGGATGGGAATGTGTGGATTGGGCTGCCAGGGGTGATGGGCCCAGCCTGGCCTGGCCTTCCCACACCGGTTTGTCCTCGGCCACAGCTCCAGGGGAGGCTGGACAGGGCTTGGAGCAGCCTGAAATAGTGGGAGGTGTCCCTGCCCATGGCACTGGATGGGCTTTAAGCGCCTTCCAACCCAAAGTCCTGCACGTGTCCCTCAGTGACGAGGTGGGGATCGGTCACTGGTGGGACTCGGTGATCCCGGAGGGCTTTTCCAGCCTCAGCGATCCCGGGATTCTGGGCACGTGCGCGAATCACAGCACCGGAGAGAAAATCCCTGCCAGGCTTCCCAGGTGAAGCGAGCACGGACGGAGAGATGGAGCTCCGGAGCTCCTGAGGAGCGAAATCCCCGCTCCTAGACGCTGCCACGGCTCCGAAGACATTTTTAATTGTGGGCATTGCTCGGCAACCGCATCCCGTGTGGCAGCGCCGCTTCCACCTGGAGCTGGGAAACACCGGGATGGCTCCTCAAAAACACCGGGGTGGCTCCTCAAAAACACCGGGGTGGCTCCTCAAAAACACCGGGGTGGCTCCTCACCTGGAGCAGGGAAACACCAGGATGGCTCCTCCCAAATAAACATCGGGATGGCTTGTCGCGGTGTCGGACACGAACACGCAGATTCAGACAGCAGGTCGGGACCACCGGGCAGAGCGAAGGACTCTGCCCACCTTTATTCTCACCTTTTTATACCTCTCTTAAAACAACCACACATTGGTAGATGAGGTGAACACCTCTGCAATTTTACAGGATGGGAACATAGTCTATCATCTTTCTCCGCCTTGGAGAAAGGAATGAACAACAATCCAGAAGATCAGAAAACATCCTAGGCCGGTTAGAAAAACAAGAGCTATGTTTATAGAAAATGCATGAGAACTTCTACTACAAAAGTAAAAACACAGAACAGTAGAAAAACCAGGGCGACAATGGCTCTTCCCAAACAAACATTGGGATGGCTCCTCACCAACAAACATTGGGATGGCTCCTCTCAAGCATCGGGATGGCTCCTGCTTCAGCTGCCACTCAAACCTGCTTGGGTTTAGTTGTGTTAAATAGGATTGGGAAAACAGACCCAGGGGTGGGAGAACACACCCAGGGTTGGGGAAACAGACCCAGGGTTGGGAAAACAGACCCAGCATCGGGAGAACACACCCAGGGTTGGGATGAACTTTGGTGTGTGCTCCGAGGCTTCCTTGGTGTTCCGTGCCCCGCCAGCCTCCAACATGAGCGGCATCTCCCCATCCCATGGACACCGGGGGCAGTCTCGTGTCATGGAATTCCAGACTGGTTTGGTGGGAAGGACCTTGAAACCCATTTCATTCCATCCCCTGCCTGGACAGGGACACCTGCACTGGCTGGGATGCTCCAGTACATCTGACACAGGCCCTGGGAGGCACAAGACCCTTAAGTCAACAGAGCTAACGTAATAAACGCTTCTGCCTCGGAGGTCGCACCCCAAAGTCAAAGCAGAACCACGGCATCATTCCCAAGCTTTCTCAGCTCCTCAGTTGCCCCATTCCCATTCCCACCGCTGCCTCGTGTGCTGCGGGAAGCGCCGGGCACCGAGCACAGGGCAGGTTCTGAGCGTCTGACTGACAGAATCCCCCAGCAGAGCCCTGGGATAAAGGGAGCCCCAGGAAAACCCGAAAGGCAAATGGAAGAAGCAGCACAGGAAAGGCTGAGATGGAACCCGCTCACATTCAGTGTGGGAAGGCAAAGAGCTGCACTTGGCATGAATAATTCAAAACCAGCCTCAGACAAACGATCTCGGGTCTAGAAGGAAATGGGAAAACCTCCGGAGGCTGCAGCTCTTTTTATTCCTGCCTGGTTCCTGCTGAATGCTCTTTTCTCTGGGGTTATTTTTTACTCTTTTTTTTAAAAAAAAAAAAATATATATGGATATCTAAACAGTCAGCTCGGATGTTCAGAGAACACAGCAGACCCCGGAGGAATCCTTTCATTCCACATCCATCTCTGGCTGGTAAATTATTCATCAGCAGGGATCGCGCAATGGGGGGAGAATTAAAAATTGGCAAATTAGTTTTCATTTGTCAACGTTAATTATTCAGTGTTCTTCCCTTTCGTTAGAGAGAACACAGAGGGGGATTGGTCTGGTCCTGACACTGAGTTTGCTCCCCAGACAACTCCCAGGTCAGCATTGCTGGGGCTACTTCCATGGAAAATCCATGGAATTGTGACTCCAGCGCTGAGATGTTGGGGCAGAGCTGAGTTTCTGAACTCCAGGTTAACTTCCGGATATTTTTCAACAGCACTTTGGGAAAAAAATATAGGCTGGTGGGGCTTTGTTTCCAGATACCACCCCAGCCATGGCATTAACGGGGATCCCATTAATTAACCTCCCTGAGCTCAGCCACAAACCCCCAACATTCCCATCAGCCTCGTTAGTGTTCGGCTAACAAAGAAACCTCCCGATGTTTAACGGGCAGGGGAAATGGAATTGTCTCCGGAGCAGTTTGGTTTGGATTTTGCGGAGTCGCTGCTCTGAAGAACAAGAGGCAGGAGAATTTAACCAGACTGAAACTGGGCTTTGCTTCCCAAATCTCCAGCTCTCCCCAGTCCTGCTCCTCAGCTCCCAGGAGCTGCCAGGAGAACTCATTCCACACCTCATCCGACTTTTCTTCCTTCGGATTTCGGTGGCTGTTCCTCCATCCCGAAAAGCTGGAAAAGCTTTGATTCCTCCCAGCTTTTCTACCCAGGCAGCCACACAACTCCCAGCCTCAACTCTTATTTTTCTGGAATACTCTCTGAGTGAAACCTGCCACGGGGCCACTCTTTTAGATAAATATGTATTAAATAGTAATTAAATCATGATTAAAACCCCGCCTGGCTTTGTGGCAGTCCCCATTCTGACCAAAACAAACCCATTTCAAGTTTCTTAACAAGTTCCTGAGAGAGAAAACTGCTCTCGCTGCTGCCCGGCTGAGAGCCTGAGAGCAAATAACCCCAGCTGAGCCTTCCCAGGGAAGTCGGATTCTTCAGCCACAGAGCCAAAATCCCGGTTTTCTGCAGCAGCTGCTCCTGCTCCCCTGAATTTCCTTGCTGGGAAATGTGCAGGTGACCCCAGGACCTGCAGCATCCTCGGTTAAATCGCTCAGGTGGGGTCAGCTCATGATGAACTGAACGAAACAAAGTTGGCTCGGTTGGGGTCGTTCATTCTGCCCTCCCTGGCCGAGGTTTTCCGTGCGTCTTTCCCGAGGGAAGGGGCCTTTCCACGGCCCCGCTTTCCTGCAGACACACATCCCCGGGAGCATTGCACAGGCAGATCCACCAGGACAGGAAATTAAAGGTCTCGACTCCCAGACATCACGAGATCAGATAAAAAAACCGAATCAAATCCCAGCGTTCACAAACAAAACCTGGGAGCATGAAAGGAGGCGCTGGCCACGGCACGGGGGTGGAACCACATCAGGTTTCAGTTTAGGATCAGCAGGGCTGGGTCTTACTCAGCTCAGATAGAAAACAAAGGCTCAGCCTTGCTCTAGAGCTCCATATCCATCTTTTATAGTCACGGAATGGAATCCCAGGATCACGGAGGTTGGGAGAGACCTCTGGGACCATCGAGCCCGAGCTGTGCCCCATCCCCACCTTGTCCCCAGCCCAGAGCACCGAGTGCCACATCCAGCTGTTCCTTTGGCTCCAGCCCTCCCTGGGCAGCCCCTGCCAAGGCCTGACCCCCCTTTCCATGGAGAAATTCCTCCTGATGTCCACCCTGAGCCTCCCCCGGCCCAGCCTGAGGCCGTTCCCTCTCCTCCTGTCCCTGTTCTTAGGAAAACATCCCAATCCCAACCTGGCTGCCCCCTCCTGTCAGGGAGTGGTGTAGAGCCAGAAGGTCCCCCCTGATCTCCCTTTTCTCCAGGCTGAGCCCCTTTCGCAGCTGCTCCTTCCAGGATTTGCTCTCCAGACCCTTCCCCAGCTTTGTTGCCCTTCCAGGACCTGTCTCCAAAGGAAACCAAAATGCTGTGTTGTTATTCAGAGTCAAAGAGCCCCCAGATGTGACAAGAACCCCCCTTCCCTCACTGGCTGCTCTCCTGCAGTCTCTGCCATGGAGGAGTCTCTGTTTCAGGTTTCCAAGACCAAAACTGAATTCAAATGTCAGAAAGAGCAGCAGCAAAACCCTTCCTTTGGAATGCCTGGATCCTCCCTGCATCCAAGGCGTGGAAAGGACAGAAACCCGATTCACCAGAGCTTTGAACTTTCCTGCCACCCGAAAGCGAGGCAGAGCCCTTGGGCTCCCCATGGCAGAGCCTCACGGGTTAAATCTCTTCTTTTCCAGCTGCTTCTGGAACACTTTTAATTTCCCAAGCTCACCCTGACACCAAAGAGCTTTCACGGCCGAGCCTGGGAGCGAAACATCCCATTTTTGCCAGGCTTGATGCTGCAGGAATGTCAGGAACGCCACTGGAACACCGCACAACCGCTGCCGAGCTGCGCCGAGGCCACAGGGGCGAACTTTACCCGCTGAAAAGCTGCAGAAAAGGTCAAACGGGCACAAGGAGTTGCATCCCCGTGGATTCTGTGCGTGTGGAGGGGTGAGGGGGCGGCTGGAAGGAAACGTCCTGGAAATGTTGTGTTGGAGATGCTGCTCTGATGCTGGGCTTGGGCCTCTGGCAGCTGCAGCACTGGCGGGAGGGATCCGTCACGGCCTGGAGCTCAGGCTGAAAGAACCACGAACGCTGGTGCCGGGCGTTCTCCTGCTCCCGCTGTCAGGGACTGCTGGAGCCGGTAAAGGTCAGATCACGGCTGCCACAGGAAAGGCTTTCCAGGGAATTCAGCTTTGGCCGTGAGAGGGAAAGGTCAGGGGGGGAGATGCTCGGTGATCTCCGTGAGCCGGGCAACGCTCGGTGCTGCAGATGACGCAGAGGTGCTTTGGCTGCTGGGGTGTTTGGGTGCATTCCTGCCCCAGGGGAGGAACTCCATCCCTTCCATCCCTGTGCCGGGCTGTCCGGCGGGACACGGAGCTGTGGGATGGGGGAGTTGGAAGCACCTCAATCCTACATAAAGCATCTGCATCTCCTGTGTAAAGCTTTACAAGTCCCCACAAAACACCAGCCCTAAATTTAGGGATTAAGCCCAGGAGTATCAAGGGGGTCCCTGGTTCAGTGAGCACTTCCTTGTTGGAAAATCCATTTTTATGGACAGGGGAAGCCAAGAAAACACTCCAAAGCACCAGGACTCCAAACCTCTGCCATCCCAATCCAAGGAACTCCTGAGAGCCAAGCGCTCCTGCTGGAGAATCCCAGGATGGTTTGGGTTGGAAGGGATCCTAAAGCCCATCCAATTCCACCTGGGACACCTCCCACTGTCCCAGGCTGCTCCAAGCCCCAATGTCCAGCCTGGCCTTGGACACTGCCAGGGATCCAGGGGCAGCCACAGCTTCTCTGGGAATTCCATCCCAGCTCCTCCTCCCCACCCTCCCAGGGAAGAATTCCTTCCCGATATCCCATCTACCAGAACAGCTCACTGGAAGGAGGAAAAGCGCTCCCAGCTTAGCGATGAGGATGGTGAGCAGAGATAAACCAGCCCTGAAGCGTTTCTCGCTCCATCACACGAATAATCGGGAATACTCGAGGTCGCGTGATGCTTTTTAAACAGGGCCTCGTGCTGCTTGGGGGAGTGCAATTCCGCGGCAGTGGTTTATCCCGGGAAGTCAGCTCGGCGGGGTCGCAGCGTGCCAGGTTTAAATGGGAACCGTTTGTTTCCCGGCTGCAGTGCAGCAGGAGCTGGCGGGGTGTTTCTGGAGCGCCCCTGGCAGCCTCCGAGCGCCGCTCTTGCAAACTAATGCCGCGCCCGCGGAGCTAACGGGAGCGCAGGCAGCGAGGGGTCTCTCCACAGCCCTGGCACCCTACTCAGAGGGCCAAATCTGACAGAGCTCTCTGCGATCGCCGCTCTGCTTCGCGGGGCGTCACCCCACGCACCCTGAGCCGCTCCGTGGCAAAGGGCACGGTGCCAGCGCCGCCCCCAGACCGAGGGGCACAGAAAGGGCTGGGGGCACACGTGGAAAGGGGATTGGAAAGCCAAGAGGTTTTATGTTTGTGAGGGTGTGGAGAGCCAAGCTCTGCCTTTCCGGACAGTTCCACAAGTCCTCGACCCCACCAATGTTGATTTCTGGAGAGGGCTCTGCAGGATTTTAGCTGGGGACGACCTGGGGACGCAAGGGAGGGCAATTCCTGCTCCTAAACGGAGGGATTGCCCAGAAAACTCACACCAGGCCATGCAATTCCAAGGTGCCCATTCCTCCTGCCATGGGAGCTCTGGCTTTGGGAGAGAAGGAGTCACACAAGTCTGCTCTGATGGAAAATAAAGAATCCTGGAATCTCCTGAGCTGGAAGGGACCCACAGGGATGATCCAGCCCAGCTCCTGGCCCTGCACAGACCCCCCAACAACCCCACCCTGGGCATCCCTGGCAGCGCTGTCCCAATGCTCCTGGAGCTCTGGCAGGTTTAGGAATGTGCCCATTCCCTGGGGAGCCTGGGCAGTGCCCAGCACCCTCTGGGGGAAGAACCTTTCCCTGATATCCTGCACTAGAGAGACAGCAGATCCTGCATCCTTCAGCCTCTCCAATTCCCATTTATTACAGGAATATTCCATGTTGGATGGCTCCAGGACTTATCCTGTGCCCCAAAAGTTCCAGGGCACATCTCCTCCCTCAGCCCCACCCTTTCACTGCTGACCCCTGCCCACCTCCAGCTCTGGAAGTGCCACCCTTCCCTTGGGCTCCTCCTTTCCCTCCTAACCTGCGTTTTATCTCTCCTGGATAACAAGGAATTCTTCCAGCCCCAAAGCAGCTTTAAACAATTATTTAATCCCTGCTATGTTAGTCTGGCTCCTACGGAACAGCAGCTTTGCCACTGGACTGGAGCAGGGGAATCAAATTTCCGGGAGCAGATTGTATTCATTCCACCAGCTCTCCTCCCGTCCTCGTCCCTCGCCTTGCCCCGGCAGATTTCTGCATGCAGAACTTTTTCCAGATGGCAGATCCGGTGCAGACAGCAATTTGCATAATTTGAATCTGCTTCCTGGCATAAATTACAGCACAACACACCGCGGGCTTTGATTTCCAGCTCCTCACAGCCAGGGCCGGGCAGTGCCCGGGAATTGCAGGTGTCTCTGGAAAACCCAGGCTCAGCCACGGCACGCGGCAGGGGGAAGGGCTGAAATCAGAAATATTTCCTCCTGGAAATAGTAATTCCCAGGGGAATGTGCTCCAAATGTGTGGGATACAGCGCCATTCCTGTATTCCAGTGAACTCCAGCAGCTGCTCTGGAGTCAGAAGGTCAAGGAGAGCTCCTGGTGACACAGTTGGGATTTCCCACAAGGAAAACAACTTTGGGGGTGTTCCAAGAGGGCTGAATGGAACACAGGGCCAGTGAATCCCTTTTTCCCAACCTCCCAGTCCCCAGAAGCCGGGCTGAGAGCAGGAATCAGCTCTTTGGGGTTCACAGCACACACTGATCCCAAACGTGCGAGGATTTTGGGATGAGGAGTCTGACACAAATCAGCTGCTGGAACGCTGACCTAAAACAGACCTGAGAGGGGCTTACACAGGGACCTTCCCCCCTTTAGGCTGAGCTCAAACCCCACCAGCATTCCCAGATTCCCTCGGCACCTCTCCCTTTGCAAGAGGACATTTTCCATCAGGATTCCGATCGATGCCCACCACAACAAAGTCACCACCCGATGGAAAATTCCCATCAGGCACTGCTGGCCTCACCGGATTCCTCACGGAAAGAGGGAAAGGGATGGGATAAATGCTTGGGATGCTTTGTGGAGAGGGAAAACGAGATGGGAGAGGATTTGAAATCACCCTGAAATTTGGGCCCCTGGAAAAACGGAACGCTCCACGCTTCTCATTCCTTCAGTCCTTAGCACGTAAAAACCACTTCAAACACTTGATAAAGGAAGGCATTTAAAGGATTAACAGGAAATTAATTAATAAAAGACCCTCCTCTGCATCTTTCTGGAAGCAGCTGCTCCACGTTGTTTCCAAAGGCGCCAGGTTGAGCATTCCCCAGCTGCTTTTTAAAAAAATGGAAATAATATTCCAAAGCAGGGACGAAACTCCGGCGGCCGAGGGGCGGCTGAGCCATCCGTGGCACGTAAACGAATTCCCTGCCTGGGTATCAGGACGTGGACGTGCAGCCTTCGGGAATCCAACGAGCCAGGCTTGCACAGGATGGCAAAAGGAAGATCGAGCTCGGCTACCCCCCGGGGCCGCAGGAATGGGTGGGAAAAATCCGTGCCAGGAAATCTGAGGAAAAGCTGCAGGAGATGGGAACAGGCCCGGGTTGGCTTCATGCTTATCAAGGATAAACAAGATGCTCTTAATTAACACACCCGAGCCAGGACTCGCTATCGTGGATCAATGTAGGGGAGGATTTGTGGAAATGGAGGGGGAAAAGGTCATTCCAAAAGGATTTTCCTCATTCCCGGTCATTCTCAGAGTGAGCACAGCTGTAAAATGTAGGAAATCCCTTTTTTTTTGTATTCCAGCATTGTACAAAGATGTTTCTGTTCCTTAAACAAAGCTAGTTCAGAAAAAAAACCCTACAAAATGGTCTGGTTTTATTCCTTAAAAAATTCAAGGTATCTTTCAGTTTCCTGCAGATTTATCCTCCTTTTCCTTAGGAGCTCCTCAAAACATTCCTATCAGACTAGGAATGGCTTGTAATTCCCACAACCAAAAATTCCTGACTTCACCCACGGTTTGGAAAGAGCAGAACCAGGAATTTTACACGATGAGAACACCAAACAGGCCTTGCAATATCTCCAGGTGCCAAAACCCTCTGACACCGCGGTGCGAGCTCTCTGTCCCTTCCAGATCAGATCCCAGCCCATCCCTGGAGGGTCCTGCTCCATGGGGAAAGAGGGATGGGACCTTCCTCGGTGCCAGCTGTGCCCAAGAGGCCCTGGCAGCTCCCCTGATGGGGACCGTGGGCCAGAGCAGCATTCCCAACATCCACACGGAGCAGCTCCTGGGCGTTGGAAGCGACCAACAGAGGGCTTTTTAAAAGCCATTATTCTATTCCTCCAGCTTGTGCTCAGAGGAATCTGCTCCCTCTCAAAGCCTGGGTTTAGCAAATACCCATCCCCACAGAAAACACCCCATCGTTCCCTCAGGGAGACAAACGGGAGCAGCAGCACCGAGCGCTTCCCTCCCTCCGGGGAAGTCTGATCCAACACGGCTTTAAACCTGGGAACGGCGACACAGCCAGGCCTGGATCATCCTGCTGACACCACCCACGGGGAAAACACTCCGGGCTCTGCGGGGATAATTCGGGTGCCAGCCCCAAACCCCAGCGCAGGGAGAGCTTTGCCCTCACAGGGTGGTGTCCCGCTCCTGCTCACAGCAGCGGGTTCTGCCCGGCAGCTTCTCCCCAGACATTCCCGGTCCCACCTCCCCACAGCCTGGGGACAAAGGTGGATTTCCAGGGGTGCCTCAGGCCCTCAGGCAGCTGCGCAGGCTCTCCAGAGCCTGCAGCTTATTCTGCAGGACAAGTTCCACCTTTCCCTCCCCCGCCGTGCCACGTTAATATTCCTTCTTTTAAGGAAACGGGAAAGATAAATAAGAATAATAACGATCATAAATAACCCCACATCCCTCTTGTGAAGAGGAACAGCTCTCACCCCACAGCCCTCCAAAAAAAAAAAAAAAAGAAAGGGGACTAACACTTTGCTACCTGTTTTTCCCTGCTCCAGGACAACAGGGAAGCAGAAGGTTGGGGATGGCTGGAGTGTCTGCTGCTGGAAAGGCAAACCTGGATCCCCGGAAAACCCTGGATCCCAGGAAAGCCCTGGATGCCACCCCAGCGGGGTGGGGCTGCCAGCACCTCCAAACCGGCTTCCTGCTCCCTCAGCCAGCCAGGTTGGGGTTAATTACAAATATTCCAGGCGCAGCCCGAGTTAATTACAGCAGCAAATGCTGCAGCAGAACCTGAGCCTGGTTTTGGCTCCACGCTCTGAGGTCACACACAAAGCACTGGGAGTGTTCCAGAAAAGCTCAGAATCCTGCAAAAACTGAACTCCCCGGGAGCAAATGAGCTCAGAGAGCTCCAACACCTGGAATTCCTTCTTCCTGTGCTGTTTGCTGGGTGGGGAGGGTGCAGAAAGCTCACCGAAGTCAGGATTTTGTGCTGCTGGGACTTGTAACGATACCACAAACTGCTTGGGAAAGGAATTCCGGATAATTCCATGAAGTGCCTGGCAGCCTCTCCCAGAGGAGCAAACTCGGGAGCACTTGCTCCAAATGCTTTTGGTTTAAGGAGCTTCCTTATTTTCAGGTATTTCGGGGAAATCTGGGCGTGGTGGGGTGGTAACAACAATCTCCATATCCTGCTGGCTCAGGGAGCATCAGATCCAACATTCCAAGGGCCGGGCTGGAATTATTGGGAAAGTTTCCCATGTTCCCCCGGTTTATTGCCCTGATTCCTTGCCAGAAAGGTTGCCCGGTGCTGCTGATGCTGAAATTGCGTTGAACAGTCCTGTTAAACACCCACATTTTATTGGTGTCTTAAACACTCCCCATTTAACAGCCCCATTTAAACACCTCGGTGGAGTCTGGAAAGAACTCCGGGTTTTACCGGGAATTTCCCCTGTCACAGAATAGCAATAGGGATTTTTTTTAATTTAAAAAAAAAAGGAATCCAGTCCCTAATCCAAGATGTGCCAGAGACATTCGGGCGCAGAGCTTGGCACAGCTTTTTTTCGCGGCTCAAGGAGTAAAACTTCCTTTGGCTCCCTGGAGGGGTTGTTTTGCACCAAAACAACCATAAAGAACCATTTCCATTAAAAAAAAGCCCCTCCAACAGGAAAAATTCCCTATATTCAGCATAAGCACCTTCAGCATCTCATCCATCAGATCTCTGCCTGCCCCAAGAAATAATTCCAGGTAATTCCCTTCCTTGAAAGCCCGAGTTTCACATGGGGGAGTGCTTTATACTCCCGATCCTTTCTCATTTATGGAATTACAGATATTTCCCTTTTAGCACCGGGAACTGGCTCCTCTGAGCCCTCCTGGACTGACTGGGATGAGGTCAAACCCCGTCTCCACCTGCACTTTGAAGCCTCTCTGTCCCTTCCAGGTGTTCCTAAACCCATCAGAACTGCCTGGGGAATCACCACCCATTCCTGAGGGATGGGAGCTCCTCTCTGCTTTGCTCCCAGCAGCTCAGCCTGGATCATCCAGTCAGATTTACTGGCCCAGTTCAGGGTCAGGTTGGTTCTCCAATTCCCACTTTCCCACAGTTTTCCTGTTTCCAGTCTGGGACCAGCTCTGTTTCCACCCCCTTGAGATCCCTTTCAAATCGCGATTGTCCCAGTTCGGTCTCCAGGTCTCACGGAGGAGGAGAAGGGCTGAGCATTCCTTTTCCTCATGGACAGCACTTCATTCCTCATTTTCATTTCCAAAATTCCTCATTTTCCCAGCACAGTTTTTTCCCCAAGAACACTTTTTAGACCCTTCAAAGGCTCTGGCCTTGCTAAATGGAAACGTCTCCACATCAAGCTCCTGCTGAGAACTTGGGATGAGCAGAGCTGCCCAAACTCCCATTAAACCCCAGACAAGATCCTTGTTCCAGGAGACATTCCCGTGTTTCCTCTGGCGGATCTCACTCTCCGTGTTTACTCCTCCAACCTGTTGTGAGGGAGTGAGTTTGAACTCAGGTCCCAGCCCCTGTGGTCAGGGGACAGCTCAGAAATCTGGGACAACACCTGGGGGTGTCCCACTTCTCCTGCCCACCTGCATCCCGGTGCTCCAGGATACTGCAATCAGGTTTCCCAGCTGTAGAAAATGTGGAATATTGGCTTTGCTGTGTTTTCCCAGCTGGAATCAGGGCAGTGAGAGCCACAGGCCCCCAGAAACAGGAAGATTTCCCCTTCAGAGAGCTCATCCCAACCAGTTTGTCGTTTATTCCCCTGTTTTCTTTGGCGTCCAGGGAAATTGCTGGAAGCACAAGCATTCCCTGGCATTTGATCTCCTCCCTGTGTTTCAGGTCTGTACAAGCTTTTGCACACAAAGCCAGGCTTTAGCCCTTGGGCACAGAAAGAGCCTCCCTGGTTTTACTGGGATTCCAGGAATCCCCAAACCGCCAGAGCAGGAACCTGCAGGAGCCTCGGGTGACAGCAAATCCGAGTTTGAAGAGATTGAAAGCGGGGAAAGGACTCCAGCTCTGTCTGTGCTTTGGAATGCTCAGGGAAAGCAGGGAGGAAAAGTATTGGACACAATTCCAGAGGTCTGACAGTGCTGCACTGGGAACACGAGGTGAATCCCAGCACCTCCAGCTCAGGGAAATTCTCCTGGATTTATTTTATTTATGAGACCCTTATGGAGCTTCTCCAGCCTTTTGAGAAGCTGAAAAACTCGGACCAGCAGAGGGAATCCAAACCTATTCAGCTCCACGTGAGTGAGATATTCCCAATCCCAGCCTTTTTATCCCTGTGCGGTTTAAAAAATGAGTTTCCATCGCCTGACAAGTTGTCCTGGAAAACAGAACAGCTGGGATTAATCCCAGCTTGGGAGAAACGAGAATTCAATATTTGCCAATTTCCAGGCACCCGCTGGAACTCGGAGCCGTGGAGGATCCATCAATCCCAACGTGTTCATCCTCCTCCTCCTGTGAGGATTGGGATGCGCAGGATGGATCCTCGCCTGAGGGTCGGCTCCCTGCCTTTGGAATGCCTGAGGAACCATTCCCGGTTCCCTGTGTTGCCTCTCGCTGCCTCAGAGCGTCTCTCGCTGTTTTATTTCCACCCCCTGGTGTCTCTACACGGTCACTCCCATCCATCACATCCCCGTGGAAAACCTTGGAATGAGCTTTGGAAAAGCCTCGCGGGCTGCCTGCGCCCTGTGCGCCGGGGATGGAGTTTGGGATGGAAGGATCCACCCTGTGGAATCTCCTCCCGGAGGGAAGCACAGCTCCAGCGTGCTGGGAAAGAGCCTGGATGCCCAACCCCGCCGGCCCTGCTACCAGCGCTCGGGCAGGAATGCCAGAAATGAGCCATCACCCCGGCACGGAGGAATCACCCCGGGCCCCTGCCCGCC
This sequence comes from Eulacestoma nigropectus, assembly GCA_013397775.1. Lineage (NCBI taxonomy): Eukaryota > Metazoa > Chordata > Aves > Passeriformes > Eulacestoma > Eulacestoma nigropectus. The sequence goes on from VZTE01000134.1 coordinate 310,174, forward strand.
GCCAGGGCCCGGCTTGGTCCCGCAGCATTCCCGGGATGACTTCATCGGGATCCAGCGCCGGCAGCTTCTCCGTGCTGACAAACAGCTGAACTCTCGGCTCCGGGAGCCCTGCGCCGACCCGCCAGGGTCGCCAGGGGCTCGGGTCGCCAGGAGCTGGAATCCCTGCGGAATTCCGAGGCTCAGAGCCGCGGGCTGTTCCCCCCAGGAAGCACAGCCGCGTTTTTCCCCCAGGGAATTGCACAGCCGCGTTTTTCCCCCAGGGAATTGCACGGCCGAAAGAAAAAAAGGCTGTGAAATCCAGGGAAATTCTGCCATGGCAGCCCGGCCGCTGCTGGGCAGAGCCCTGGGAACCCTCAGGCGTCTTTTCCAAGCGCTGTTTGGAATTGTTGTCACCCGGAGGCGATTCCCCCCGAGCCGAGCCGAGCCCAAATTCCCTTAATAAACTTCCAGCACGCCGGGAACCGCATCGCCTTTGCTCCAGCCTCCTTCCCCCGAGGCAGAAGCGCTGCTGGATCCCAGATTCCTCAGGGAAAGCTGCCCGCGCACCCCCGGCGGGCGAGTCCCTCGCAGCATCCGCGCCCCGCGGGCACCGCACACCCCCGGCACCCCTTCCCTTCCTCATTCCCGAGGGAGCTGCTCCATCCCAGAGCCGCGCCAGGGGGAGGCTGGGGCATCCCGTGGGAGATGGAATCCCTTACCAGCCGCATGGCGAAGTTCCCCGGGAACAGGAGGCAGGAACGCGGCGCCTCCCGGCGCGGAGCAGCGGGAGCCGGGGCAGCCGCACGGCTCGGAGCCGAGCTCGCTCTGTGCGCACCGGGAAAACCTCAAGGAGAGGGGGAAAAGGAGAAACGGGAAGGGGCAGAGCGGGAGCGAGCAGCCCGCAGCCAGCGGGATGGGGACCTTCCGGCACGGCTCCAGCGCGGGGATGGATCCGCTGGCATCCCGAGCCGCGCAGCCACGGGAACGGGGGAAACTCGGATTTGCGGGCGGGCAGGGAGCGTTTCATAGGGAATCCAGCCGGGAACGGCGCTGGGTCCAAGAGGGAACGGCGGGGTGGGTGTGTGCGGCACACACAGAAACGCACCAGTTAGAGATTCTGCGTTAGGGATTCCGCTCTCTGGATTTTATTTTAGGTATTCTCTTTTCTGTCGTCTATTTTCTATGTTTTATTTTACAGATTCTACGTTCTATTTTCTATACTCTATTTTCTGTGTTCTATATTCTATATTCTATTTTATATTTTGTATTTTGCATTCTGTAGTTTATATTTTGTCGCTTATATTCTGTGTTTTAGATTTAACATTTTCTATTTTTTATTTTGTATTTGGCATTTTGTGTTTTATATTTTGTATTTTGTATTTATTTTCTATTTCATATTTCATATTTTATATTTTATATTTTTGCATTTAATAATTAATATTTTATATTTTGCGGTTTATATTTTGTAGTTTACATTTTATATTTTATATTTTGTGTTTTACGTTTGTAAAGCCAGGTGCCAGCACAAACCCCGAACAGCTCATTCCATCAGCTCCTCGGTGGGAATTTTATCATACACAGCTCCAACCCCAAATCTGCATCCAAGAGGCTTCGCTGGGGTTTATGGTGCTCTTCAGGCACATCAACAAATTCCTTAAGGGGTTTTTCTCAGCATTGCCAAAAATCCATTGTCCAGAGGTAATTCCAAGGATTTCAAGCTCGTGGTGAAAGTGCTCTGAGCCTGAACTCGGGCAAACATTCCTGCTTTGGCAGGCAATGAAAGGAAAAGAAATAATAATCCAAAACAGTAATAGTTGCCAATTTTTCATAGGCCAAAAGGCCCAGACAAACAACCAGGATCACTAAGGAAGTGTTTAAATCTGAATTTATAGCAAATGCAAAAATTTGGGGGTTTTAAGTGCTGGTAGGGAATATATGTTTAATATTTTAAAATATAATTTTTTAATAAAAAGATAAATTAATTTCAATCTATGTAATAATAGAATTTAATAATATAAATAATTTGCATATATTGAATGTGGGGGCTTCCTCCTGAACCCCAGCGCCAGCAGGGCTCAGGGATGTGTTCTGATATTCTCCAGCCCTCTATGCAAAGGGAATGTCAGCGCAGGGCTAATTTGTAAATCAACATTTTCTTGGCATGACAAGGGAAAAAAAAAAATCCCAAAAAACTC
>VZTE01000137.1:19252-35410 GCA_013397775.1 Eulacestoma nigropectus
GGATGGAGGAGGAGGAGGGCGGCGGCTGCGGTCAGTGCGGGCCGGGGCTGGGCGGGGGGCTCTGGGACACGCACCTGGCCCGGGACGAGGCGCCGGGGTGGTCCGTGATCCACGGTGGGCGGGGGCGACTCTCCCGGGCGGGCGGGTTTGGGCCGGGCCGCTCCCAGGTGCAGGACCGGGGGCGGTGGCTCCGGGACGGGCGGGGACTTGGCGGCGGCGGCGGGACCTGTGCCCGCAAGTGACAGAGCGGCCGCGGCCTTCGCGGCATCGTGCGTGCGGCGGCGGAGGAAGCGCCGGAGGAACTGGCACCTGGTGCCTGCCGCCAGCGCGGGGGGCGGGCGAGCTGCGGGGCTGCCCTCCCCGGGCCCCCGGAGCGCCGCCACTGCCGTGGGAGCTCCGTGGCCCGCTGCCCGCACGCCTTCCGTCGGCCGCTCGCACTTCGCTCAGGTGCTCCCGCGGCACTGCCGAGTCCCGGCCCCGCAGAGCTCAGGGCAGGTTCTCGATGGCGCCTGCTGAATGTCACAACCCCCCCGGTTCGGGAGCTGCAGGCGTGTGCCCTGGACCCGCTCCCAGGGCGGGCCACGGTGGCTCAGGGGTTGCAAGGTCTCCCCTCTCATGCCCGTGCATTTTCCTCCCGCTTCCTTCCATCCTCCGTGCCCGCAGAGTGTTCCCTCCCGGTGCTGAGGGCCGGGACTGGGCAGGGAGACCCTGCCTGTGCCTGGTCTCTCCCAGGCAGGTTTCCGTGTGTCGGCAGGTGGTTTTGCCTTGAGCGGGGACTTTGCTGAGGGGAGACTGGAGTCTGGGTGAGATCTGAGGTCACGGCTGCAGTGCTGGAGCCGTGCTGGTGACCATTCTTCCTGGGAGCAGCTGGTGCCAGCGAAGTGCTGCTGCCGGCAGTGCTGGTTCACGGGCCAGTTTCCTGCCCAGCTGTGCGACGCAGCCGATTAGGAGCTGCTGTTCCACCCCAGAAGTGACTGTGCTTGGCTGCGAGGACTTCAGTGCGTAAGATAAGGAAGGTGCCAGCGGCTGCAGCCTGGCTCGGGTGTTGTCAGATACAACCCATTAGCAGGAGAGCGCTGTGGGGAGTGGTTCTGCGAGCGGCCTCTCCTTGCTTCCTGGAATCACCTGGAAGACATCCCGGGTCATCTCTCAGCATCAGAAATGTCCCGCTCATCCCGCCGTGGGGGATGCGGGGAGTGGCACAGCCACCTCCAACCCCTGCCACTGTTCCTGTGCTGAGGGCAGCACAACCCACAGCTGCCCTGAAGCCCCGAAGCTGAGTTGGTGTAGCAAAGGACATTCTGCCGAGGCTGTAATGCGGTGGGAGCTGACAGGGATTCGCTTTCTGGTGGGATTGTGCTGACGCCAGTGTCTGCCCCATGGCTCACAGCCTCTCTTCAGCCATCTGCCTCAGCAGAGAGCAAATCCCAGGGCGAGCAGCTGGCGGCACAGATGTGTGCTCCCCCTGCTCCTGCCTGGGTATGGGAATGCACTCCCACCCCCTCCCCAGCATCTCACCGTGGGGACAGCGGCAGGACTGAACCCATCCCTGACCGGAACTGACCGTGAGCAGTGGTGTGGGTCAAACGCCTCTGGACCGTGGGGAGGAGGCATCTTGGCAGGGAACCATCCTGGCTGCTCCTGCCTTGCCAAGCTGCAGCACTGGTGAGAGGATGTGGGGAGCACAGTCCTGTCCTGGCACCATGTCCTGAGCTGGGCCCCATCACAGCTCAGGCCTGGCCCCATGGAAAGGGGGATTGGGCAGTGCTGGTAATCCCACTGCACCCAAGAGATTACTGCTGACTCTGGCCTAGAGATTAAGAGATTTCTCTAAGCGGGGTTGATGCAGCCTGCAGCAAAGCAGCTTGTGCTTGGGGGGCCTCGCTGTCTGGAGCAGGATGGGTGTGTGATGGCAGGGTGGGCTGAGCAAGGTGTGGGGGATCCCCAAAGGAGGGTGGGCTGAGCAAGGTGTGGGGGATCCCCAAAGGAGGGTGGGCTGCCAGGTCTGCAGCAGGCTGGCTGGGGGGTTCCTCACCTGAGTAGTCCCTGCCCTCCTCGCCAGCGGCCTGCAAAGTCCTGTTTTGCCAGTGGGTGCTGGCAGCCCTTTGGCAAAGGCTTAGCTGTTTCGGAGGCATCCTGGGACCACGGCATGCCCCTCTGCACCGGGGAACACTGCTGCGGGAGCTGCTGCTGATGCCCCAGCCCCTTGCCTTGCACAGTGTGGGGTGAGCCTGGGCAAGTTGTTGAGCCCAGCTTGGGGAGCAACTCTTCCACAGAGCTCAGGGGTGGATGCCCAGATCAAAGGCAGAGAGATAGTGCAGGGGTAGCACCAGGCTTGGAGAGCAGAGCCAGGGGCTCAGGCAGAGGCAGTTGTCCAGTTCCTCTCCTGAGGTGTTTGGGGCAGAGAACATTGAGCCCTGCTGCTGACACTTGCAGTCATGTCGGGGCTGTAGCTATGGTTTGTAAACACCCCACCTCGCCCAGACAGGGTGCAAGGACCGAGCCAGGCATCCAGGTCGCTCTGTGTGGGAGATGCCACCTGGCCCTGCCTCATCCCAGTCAGAGCACCCACGTGCCTGTGTCACACCAAGGTTTCTCCAGATGCCAGTCCAGGCTCAGACTAGTACAGCACATGCCCAGCTCAGCCTCCCCTGTGCCCCTGCCTCCCTTCGCTGCCCTTTTGCCTCCCAGTGATGTGGCAACCACTGCTCTGGCCCCTGGGAAAGGAGAAGTGGTGTTGAAAGCAGAAGGTCAGTCACAGCAGCAGTGAGTGCCTGGCTGCCCTCGCAGCCCCATCAGCTGCCCTTCTCCACTGTCTCTCCTCCTCTGTGCAGTCACACTCCTCCTGGGATCAGGGACTGTTCCTGCCTGCCAGGGTGTCCTTCCCCTCTGCCTGCCCCGTCTGGGCTTCTGCCTGCCCCGCTCAAGTTACTCCTGGCTCAGCGATCCCAGTGGTTGCAGGGGCGGGTGAGCGGAGCTGTTGAGCTGCTCCTGCCCTGACAGGCCCTGGGGTTTGTTACTCATGGCCATGCCCTGTGCTCAAGATCGCTCCTGCTTTGAGGAAAGGAGCTGTCGGTCCGGTTTGGGTTTGCTCGGCGCCTGTGGGGTTGTAGGGTGGGAGGGTTGTGCATTTCCCCAGCTCTACGGCTGTCCCCCAGCCTGGGATGCCAGGGCAAGCCCCCCGGTTCCTGCTGCAGGAGTCCCCCACACACCAGGGCCGAAGCAGAGTGGGCAGTCCCTCTGGGGCATGACCAGGGCTTGCTGTCTGCTGGTGCTGGCTGGCTGAGCCTGTCAGGCTGGGTCAGGGTTGGGACCCGGGCCCTGCGCCCCAGGAGCGGGGGCCGTGGTGGCACCCCCACGCTCGCACTGCCGCGCTTCTCTGGGTGCACCTTCCCTCATGCAGCGCTCGTTGCTACGCGACCGCCGGCTCCTGATGCTTAATGCTCTAATACGGAGGGATAAAACCACTCTAAAAATACCCCGCTGCCGGCCCCCCGCGGGGGCAAGGGGGCTGCCGGGGGGCAGGCGGCCTGGGCAGGGGGGCTGCTGGGGAGTTCCCAAACTCCTCGTCCTCTAAGTGGCTTTGAGCCGCCCGCTGGGGCTCCGGCAGTGGCACGGACTGGTGTGCCGGTGCGGCGGGGATTGGCTGGGGCTGGCGCGTGGGCTCCTGCGACTGGAGCTCCCCTACCAGAGCCAGCTTCAGCCAGAACCGGGAGTGCTCCGGCTCCCCTGCTTGCACCCTGCCCCACAGTACTGGCGAGCTGCCCCAGGTACTGGCTACCTGCTTAGTACTGGGGAGCCCACTGCACAGCCACGTGCACCTGCCTGGCCTCTGTCTGCTCCTGCCTGACCTCTGCCTGTCCCTGCCTTGCCCTCCCGGAGCTGGTGGCATCCTGCGTGGGACCCCCGCAGCATGGGGACAGTCAGCGAGCTCTGCGCCTCCAGTTTCCAGGCATTCCTCTGCCCTTCGGTGGCTGCCAAGGCAGGTAGGCACTGCGTGCCCCTCTCCCCTCTGTGCCGTGGGGTTCCCATCCCCCAGCAGACATGGCTGTGCCCATGGCTCCGGCTCCATATGGCTCCGGCTCCATATGGCTCCCGCTGACAGCAGCACAGAGTGCCCTCGCCGTCTCACCGCCTCCTTCCTCTGCCACCCTTCCCAGGCTTGGGCATCCATGAGCACTGAGCCCCTGCAGGATGGACGGGCACCCGGCCCCTTGCCTGGCATTGCCCTGTGCTGGAGCTGGTGCCGTGCTGGGACAGTGGTGGTGTGGTGGCTGGGAGGTCGCAGGCAGCGCAGCATGGCCATGGCATGTCCTGCCCCAGCCCCTCATCCCCCCCCGCCCCAGAGGATGTGTGAGCACTCGGTTGCCCTTGTCACAAGTTCCTCTGGCTACAGAGGAGAGGGTGGCACTCTCCAAAGGAAATTCTGTGTGGGAAAGCGCAGCTCTTGCCACGTTGTGGGTGTGCTGAAGGTCAGCCCCCAGTGTGACCTGCTGCTGTCTGCTGGTTCCTGCCCAGCTGTGGGACTGGGGGGCTGCACAGTGGGGCAGGGGATTGCAGGACCTCCTCGGCCAGCCCTGTGGCTGAGCAGCAGTGGGCTCTGCTCCTCTCAAGGCCTGGCACCATAAGCAGTGCCAAGAGAGGCGAGATGCCTGCCTGGCTGTATTCCTTGCACCTGCACAGTGCCTGTGGACATGGCTGAGCCAGCGCTCGCCCAGCCATGCCGGAGGCTGGGGGTCCGTGCGTGGGAACGGTGGAGCCTCGAGCCACTGGGAGAGAGGCAGTGGCTGTGGAGGGGGTTCCGTGATGAGCTCTGGGTCAGGGAAGCAGGGTTGATGGGGTGATGGGCAGGGCTGCACAAAAGCAGGACAGTGTCCTGGGCACAGGGTTCAGCAGCCTAGGAGGGCCTGTCCTGGAGCTGCCTGTCCCGAAACCCTCCTCCTGATGCACCTCAGCTGTCGGTGGGGAAGGATGGGGCTGACGCAACCCAGGGTGCGCACGCGGCCATGGTGAAAACAGGATGTGGTATGTGGAGACAGGCAGGATGTTTCTGGGGGCCCCACGGGACCCCACCAAGGGCCACAAGGGGTAGTGGCACCCTCAAGCAGCACGCAGAGAGAGACCCTGGGCTCATCCCCATGGTCTGCCTGACCCCAGGGCTGTTGCCCCTCTGGTGTGGTACAACGTGGACCGGCAGCAGGGCTGGCTGCTGCTGCAGCTCAGGGGGCAGAAGGACACCCCGAGGGTTCTGAAGCCCACCCTCCCCTTACTCCGTAGCTGGCATTCTGGGTGCCGTGTCTCCATCTCGTGCTGCTGAGCAGGATTTAGCTGAGTCAAGGCAGCCGAGGCTGACGCAGCCTCTCCAGGCGACTGACGGGGACAGGGATGTGCTGGGGTCGTTCCTGCTGCAGGCACGGCCCCGCAGCACCCGGACCCGCCACACAGGGGTCCTGCACGGAGCAGTGGGGTCCCTACGGGCACCCCGTAGCAAGGGGGCGAGACACTGGGGAATAACATTCCGCGGGGTCTGGCATGGCTCCTAGCCCTTCTCCTGCTCCCAGTTCTTGTCCCAGCCAGCTGTGGGAGATGCAGTGGAGCCTGCGGAGGGGAGCAGGCACCAGTGGTCCCCACAGCCAGGACAGGCCCTGAGCCTGCAGTGGGGAGGTCTGGCAGAGACGGGGGGAGCTGCAGGGCTGGGGGGCTGCTGGCGTGTGGGGGCCCAGCTGGTGGAGGGGAAGGGTGGGGACCCCGGCATTGCGCAGTGAGCTCAAGATGTGCCGGGTCGAGTGTCCTGGCAGGTCCCGAGGAAGGAAGGGCTGGGCCAGCCCAGGGCCTGCCTGGCTGGGACCCCAGCACATCGCGTCCACCGGCCCTGAGCCAAGCAGGGGGAGCAGGGCCCTGGCGCCCCATTTCCCACCCAGCCGGGAGCACAGGAGTTAAGGTGCTGACGGCTCTGGCTCATGGCGGCAGGAACAGGGTGTTGCTGCTGCTGGCTCTCGGCGAGGCCGGGCTGACGCCCAAGAGGCCCCGGAGCTCATTGGTACCGCGGCCCTGAGTCACCGCGGAAGCACCGAGGCTGCAGGTGTCGGCACCCGGCACGGCAGCACCGCTGCAGAGCCCCTGGCAGCTCGGGCACGGCCAGCGGGCCCGGGGGAAGGCCCTGGCAGGATGGTGCTCAGGGCAGAGGGCAACGGTGAGCCGGGCCGGGGCGCTGGGGGGCTGGGTGAGGGTGGCCGGTGGCTCCGTGTCTGCCCCGCTTCCCTGCCGCCAGCCCTGCTGCGGGCCTCGGGCAGCGGTAGGACAGAGGACGAGGCAAGCAGGGCCCTGTGCCGCAGGGCTTTGCTTGGGGCGAGGTGCAGAGGGGGCATGTACTGCGATTGCTGCTCTGGGGTGCCGCAGGGCCCAGTGAGCCCAGAGCCCGCAACAGATGGACAAATCCTGCTGGCGGCCCTTGCTGCCCCTGGGCAGGTTCCTCGGGTCCTCCTGCTGCTGCGGGAGCTGTGGGAACCCGGCTTCCTGTGCTGGTGGGGAGGCCCAACCACGATGGGATCCCGCAGTGTGGTGGGTCGCTGTGTGACTTCTGTGCCAGGCTGAAGCCAGGGGAAGTGTCTGTTCCAGCCTCCCGCCCCCGGCACTGCTGTGCCTGTGGCCAGGCTCACTGGGGCTCTCCAGGGCAGCTGCTGTGCAGAGCCAGCGAAGGGTTAATGCTGCCTTCCTTCCCCAGAAAAGCTTCTGCGTCTGGGGTTTCTCTTCCTCTGGCTGCTGCTGACATGGCTGGGCTGCTTGTCACGAGTGCTCAGCCTCCACCGGGGAGGGACCTTCCGGGGCTCTGGAACAGCCCCGCCGCCGTCCCTGCTGCCCTGCAGCGTCTCATCCTGCACCACACCTATCCCGGGGCCACCGGGACCCCTGCTGGAACCCCTACCCCCTCCCAGGTGGGCAGGAAGAGGCAGAGCTGAGGGCTCACCTAAGGCCGGCTCCAGCCCTGGCACGAATTTGACTTTCCCTGTGGCCAGATGGGGGAGGTCGGGCAGCTGGACTAGAGGGTCCTGCAGCTAGGCAGGAGGGTCCTGTAGCACATGCAGCAGCCCAGGGATTTGGGGGTTTCTGTGTCTGATGGGGGGGTGTGACGCAGCTCATCCCTCCCGGAGCGAGCCTGGGCTTGCTGGGCACCTTGGGGGCCTGGCAGTGGGGGGCTGGTGCCGGTGGGAATGGTGGTGGGGCATGCAGAAGGTGCTGGGATGCATCAACACAGCTCTGGCACTGTAAGTAACTTTTAACCTGGTGCCATGAGCCAACTTGTCTGGCTCAGGCTTCCTGACATGGGAGACTGAAAGTATTGGGAAGTGTTGGCATCGTGTCTGAGGGACGGTGTCGCAAGCTGAGGTGCCTCAGCCTTGGAAACAAGGAGTTGTGAAGGAGGAAGCTCGTCAGACCCCAGAGCAGAGCCGGGGAAGTGCTGAGCTCAGAGATTCAGGGTGCAGGGTCGCTGTCACCCAGGGAGCTCCCACTAAGGCAGCGGCAGTGTGGGGAGAATTGATGCACAGCTGAGGACAGTGCTGGTCCAAAGGCACATGGTGTCTGGGCACTGGCATGGGGCAGTGACTGCGCTGGGAACACTGGTGAGTCTGAGCTGGTGGCAGCGGTGGCTGGGAGCCTGTGTGCATGGTGGCACATGGGACCTCAGCGGGTCAGAGGGTAATGCTTAGGGCAGGGGAGGTTGGTGACAGCCCTACAGACGCCTGTTCCCAGCACCCCAGGGCGGGAGGTGGGGGTGACACAGGAGCTGAGCTGGCAGATCCTGCTGCCACCTCCCTTGGGGACAGCGCTCTAGAGGGATGGTGCTTTGGTGTCCTTGCGGGCGACCTTGGTGCAACACGCAGGACCCGCTGGCAGAGGTGGGAGACGTGGGCATAGTAGGAGGGCTCAGAGCACTCTTGAAGGAGCAGGTGACCTTGGGCACTGGAGGGAACAGGAATGGGATACCTTGTCACCGCGAAGCAAGGAGGTCACGTGCCAAGGAGCGCTAGGAATGTTCCTGGAGCAAGGGGACCATGTGGCGGCCCTGGGCTTGAGCCTCAGAGATGGTGTTGGAGAGGGGGTGTCTGGCTCCCCAGGGTGACAGCAAGCTGTAGATGTCACAGTGTGCAGGTGAGGTCTGTCTGGAGGGTGCACCAGCTCCAGGCTCTGCCCCAGAATAATGAATCCACTGTAGAGGGAGCTGCAAGGGTGCCCAGGAGCTGGTTTATGTTTGGGGCTGACCTGGTGCAGCAGAACAACCTGCAAGGCTGCGGGTTGGTGTGGTGTCTGTGCTGTAGGGCACAGCAGAGCTGCCCAGCCATGGTACAGACTGGAATGGGCACCCACAGCAGCCCAGTTGGGGTAGAGCAGAGTGAAATTGGACCTGGGGGGGCAGCAGGGCCAGGGCTGGCAGAAGCAGCGCCGGAGGTCATCCGAGGGCCGTGTTGGTTCTCACTCTGCAGCTGCCAGAGTCTGAATGAGCAGATGTCCTGGCCCTGGAATTCCTTTCATGCCATTGGTGCCACTTGGCTGCTGTGTGGGGCTGGGGACACTGCTCGCCAGCCCAGCTCCTCCTGCTGCCCGTCACCACGTCCTGCCTCCACCCAGCCCACATCTGCTGGCTGGGAGCAGAGGCTGTGCCAGGAGCCTGGCGGGCCTGATTCCCAGGACCGCACGTGCTGACCCGATCGTGTCTCTGCTCAGTGCCCAGTGACCTGACCCCAGAGGAGTGCCAGGAGCTGGAGAACATCCGCCGCCGAAAGCAGGAGCTGCTAGCTGACATACAGGTGTGATGCCAAGGGGCCCACACAGTCCTCTTGTCCCAGAGACAGCAGTCTGGGTGACACTGGACAGTGTCCCTGCCCATGTCACTGGCAGGGTCCCTGGAGCCCCATCCAGGATCCCTCATGCTGCTGCCGCAGCTCTACCTCCGAGGGGCTCTGGGAACAGGGAGAGGGTCCCAGCTGGATGTGATCCCAGGTGGCAGCCAGTCGTCCCTGTCCTGCCAAAGCAGCCATGTCTTTTCCTGTGCCCTGCAGAGCTCCAGGCTGTGCAGTTGTGCCATTCCCTGGGGCACCAGTGTCTGTGCCAGCCCCTGCCTGGCACGGGCAGGGACCATGTCTCTGGGCCAGGCCACTGCCCTGGCCAGTGCCTGTGAGGTCAAGGCTCATCTGGGACACTGTCAGTCGTGTCCCTGATTAAGGCAGCAGAGGCTAATTACTGCCATATGCTGGGCATGAGCTGAAGGGATTAGGGGTAATTTTGTTAACCTCCGAATCTCTTCCTTCCTGCACGCTGGGAGCACGGCAATGCTGCAGGGATTAGCAGCGGGGGGCAGCCATCCCTACCGCCAGTGCCCTCCGAGCTGGTTCAGCCCCTGGGCAGTGCTTGGGGGTGGGGGGAAGAAGAGAGGAAGGAAGGAGGGGCTGTGGGGCCTCTTGAGGGAATGGGGTTGTCTCCAGGGCTGGGGGCTGGAGGGTTTGTGGGGGAGGCACCTCCTTGTCTCAGTGCCCCCTCTCCCCACAGCGCCTGAAGGATGAGATAGCAGAAGTGACGAATGAGATCGAGAACCTGGGCTCCACGGAGGAGAGGTGAGTCCCCAGCGCCATGGAGCCCCCTCGGGCTCACCTACACTGTGCAGGAGCCGACGGCAGCTGAGCCTTGGTCCACGAGTACTGGTGTGAGCAGCTTTCCCAGGCGCTCTGAGCTCCTGGGAGTGGGATCCCAGGCTGATCTGCTGCTCCCAGGTCTATTTTTCCAAGCCCCAGCCCCTCTGTCTGGCCACAGCCACTGGCGGGCTTTGTTATTCTGAGCTGGTGCAGTCAGTGCCAGCCAGGATTAGGAGGGTCCCGGCAGCCGGTGGGAGCCGACTCCCAGCACCATTCCCAGTTACCCGCTGGGGCATGAAGACTGTCCCCTTCTGCCAGCCCTACTGCTCTCCCCAGAGCCCTGCCACAGCCAGCCTGCCCAAGCCTCCCCGTGTCCGGGTGACCCGACAGGTGCTGTGCCTGCACCCCCTCTGCTCAGGGTGACCCCAAGGACGTGGTACGGCAGCTCTGCTCTGTTCCGGGGCCTGGCAGGCCGAGGGCAGCCCCAGGCCGCGGCGTGGGGCAAACACAGAGCAGTGTGTTGGTTTTGCCCTGCGTGGGTCCAGCATGGGGGCCTGGCTCCCTTGGGTCCAGGCTGACGCTCCCCACAGTGCACTGCCCCAGGGGCTGGACAGAGGCAGTGGGGCCCTGCCAGGTGCTCAGAGCAGCTTCATGCCTTGCAGGAAAAACATGCAGAGGAACAAGCAGGTGGCCATGGGCAGGAAGAAGTTCAACATGGATCCCAAGAAGGTAATGTAGGATGGGGAGCAGGGCTGGTTACCAGCCTCTGGGGGTGTGCAGGTCTCTGCCACCTCCCAGTCCAGGTTCCTGGGGCTGGGGCAGAGCCAGCAGCCAGGGCAGGGGCTGGCGGTCAGGGGACAGGCACAGACCCCCAAACACCTCTCTTGCACTGCTCCAGGGCATCCAGTTCCTGATCGAGAACGACCTGCTGAAGAACACATGTGAGGACATCGCTCAGTTCCTGTACAAGGGAGAGGGCCTCAACAAGACAGCCATCGGCGACTACCTGGGCGAGAGGTGCACTGGGCTCAGGTTTCCTGGGGGTGTTCTGGGCTCCTGCCACCTGAGAGATGGGACACGGCAGCTCTGAGCTCACAGGGCAGCCAAGTGGGGGTACCTGGGGTGCTGGGGGTATTCAGTTCATGGCTGACACTTGCGAGTGGCTGATTTGTGCAGACCAGACCAGGGCTCGAGCAGGGGGTAGCAGCAGCTTTCCTCCATGAATGAGTAGAGTCTGGAGCAGGGCAGGGACGGTGGAGCCACTCAGCAGTCACAGGATTGCTGATCATGCATCCCTCGTGCTCTGGCTTTGTTCCCACAGAGATGAGTTCAACATCCAAGTCCTGCACGCCTTCGTGGAGCTGCATGAATTCACCGACCTCAACCTTGTGCAGGCCCTGCGGTGAGTGAGGGCTGGGAGCTGAGCGTGGCCCGCTGGGGGTGGCGGGGGACCGTGGAGCCCCCAAATCAGCGCCACAACTCACTCTCCACAGGCAGTTCCTGTGGAGCTTCCGGCTGCCGGGGGAGGCACAGAAGATTGACCGGATGATGGAGGCCTTTGCCCAACGGTACTGCCAGTGCAACCCTGGTGTCTTCCAGTCCACAGGTGAGTGCCTGTCCCAGACAGTCTCCCTGGCATCCTGCCCCACAGCTGACTTTCCCCTCTGCCCCTGCAGACACCTGCTATGTGCTGTCCTTTGCCATCATCATGCTGAACACGAGCCTGCACAATCCCAACGTGAAGGACAAGCCCACAGCAGAGCGATTCATCGCCATGAACCGCGGCATCAATGATGGGGGGGACCTGCCTGAGGAGCTGCTCCAGGTGAGGGCCGGGGTGTGGAAGGGCCAGGGCCAGGGCTGCAAAGCTGGCCCAGAGCAGGGCCCACCGCCTGGCCCAGGGCTCCAGGGCAGAGCAGAGATGATTCCGTATCACTGTACCAGAATCTGTACGAGAGCATCAAGAATGAGCCCTTCAAAATCCCTGAGGATGATGGCAACGACCTCACCCACACCTTCTTCAACCCCGACCGCGAGGGCTGGCTCCTGAAGCTCGGTGAGTGCCAGCAGCAAGGGAGGGCAGGCTGTCCCCAGGGTGCAATGCCCCTGGGCTTCCCACACCTCTCCTGCTGGCCTGGCTCTTCAGAGCGTGAGGAGGCTGCAGAGAGAGGCACAGCCTTCACGGGAAAGGCATCTGTACATCCAGCCCTCCGTCTTCCCTTGGCTGGGCAGCAGGAGTGAACTCAGAGCTGATGAGGCCCTGCAGAGCGGCTGGGTGGGTGTCCTGGGGGATTCTGCCTCTATGCTGGGCAAGTCCCTGGGGTGCAGAGCTGGTACCAGGGTCTGGCGTCAGAGCACAGAGACCTCGAGGCCCTTCAGGTCACCGAGTCACAGCAGGGTGTGTCGGAGCAGGCCCCCGGGAGCGAGCGGCGAGCTGCCCCAGGCTGCGTGTGTCCCCCCTCCATACCACAGACAGCCCCTGCCTCACCTTCCCACAGCATTATCACCTCCGCATCCCGGCTCCACATGCAGGCAGCGTGCATGGCATCCCTGCTGCACCACCCGGCTCCGGAGCCGGAGCCCTCCGCGCCCTGGCTCCTGTGGCTTCTCTTCTTGGCACCTCTGGGGAATCCTCTGCCTGGGTTTAGTGAGGGGGGATGGGTGTTGGCAGGATCGGGGTCCAGTGGGGCGTTTCCCCAGGGTTCTGGCTGGGGTCAGAACTCCTGGTACATGGCCAACCCCTTGGGAGGGGAGAGCAAGAGCAGCCTGCTCTTTGCCCTGGGCTGGGGGGACACAGGACAGCTCCAGGCTCTCCCTGCCCCGGGCTGGGGAGACACAGGACAGCTCCAGGCTCTCCCGTCCCTGGCTGGAGGGGCCCTGCGCACCCAGGTTCAGGTTGGCACCACCAGTAGGGTGGCAGAGAGGCAGCAAAGTGGCCATGGGCCCCATGGGGGGACAGGGAAGGACCCTGCCAGTCAGCCATGGGGTGGAGGGAGCCAGGCCCTGTGCTCAGCAGCCAAGGAGCCCCATCCCACAGAGCCACAGTGAGCCAGGGCAGTCAAGCCCCCACGGCCCTGCCGCTGGCCCAACCCCTCACAGCTTCCCTGCTGCAGCCCGGCCCCACTGACCTGCAGGGCAAGGGGGGGCTTTGGGGTTCCTCTTTTTATTTTTTTCCCCTTTTTTTTTTTAATTTTCTTTTCTCCCTCATTTATATGTTTCCATGATTTTGGCTCTTCCTTTCCTTGCCCCCAACTCCAGGAGGTACGTACCCCTCTTCCCTGCTCTGCTCACACTGCTGGGGCTTTGTTCCTTTGCGTTTTTAATTGCTGGTGATGAGTCTCATTGCTGCTGCTGCTGCTGCTAACCCCACACCGCCCGGGGACCTCGCCTGCTGCAGGACAGCCCCTCTCCACCTTCAGGCAGGGACGTGGGGTGCCGGCCCTGCCGATGCCGCACGCTCCCCAAGGCCTGCGGCACCTCTGCCAGCCCGGTGGAGGACGGAGCCACAGTGGCACCTTGCCACCTGCCCGGCTGTGCGTCGCCATGTCCGCAGACAGCTCAGCCTGGCCAATGGATCTTTGCCTCTGGTGCCACAAGGGATGGGGACAGGTTTGGGGTCTCCTTGGGAGGGGCCCCAGCCTGTGCACGGGTGGTTAGGGTGTGCCAAGTGCATGGAGCTGGATAGGAGCAGGCAGGATCCATCTGCGTGGTACCCTGTGCTGTGCTAAGGGCTCCCAGCAGTCCCCACGAGGGCACCAGCACTGCTCCAATGCCTGCACCCCGAGGTGTCGGGGAGCAGTGGTGCTGGCCCTCAGAACTGCTGTGGGGCAGGGACAGGGGTGGGCTGCCAGCTGGCACGGGGGAGCAGGGGCCACAGGGCCTTCCTGGCAGGGGAAGGAGATGAGCAGGACCCCCAGCGTACACCGTGGCTCCTCGTATCCATGCTGGATCCAGCCTGCAAGGGTGGGTGCTCATCCTGCATTCAGCACTGCTGCAGTGGCTTCGGTGGAGGGGAGCTGGGCCCGGGGGTGAGCGGGGCCTGTGCCCAGGGACCGGCTTCTCCCACTGTGGTGGCAGCTGTGGAGCTCGGCCTTGGCCTTGGGTCCTGCCTTGCCCAGGCTCCAGGCCGAGTGGGACCATGGTCAGTGTGGACAGAAAGTCCCAGGGAGCTGCCTGGCCGCAGTTTCCTCTAGCTGTGCTGAATCTGTGTTTGGGTGGGAACGGGCACAGCACTCCCAGCCTGGCACTCCCACCCTCGCCTCCATCCTCATCCGTCCGCTTCCCGCTCTGGCTCGGTGCGGTGTGTGCTGCCTGCTGCTGCTGCCCGCCGCTGCCTGGCTCTGCTTGGCTCTGTGTGTCCGCCCGGGCCCTGTGCTGCTGGAGCCTCTGTGTGTCCCTGCGGCTCCCGCGCTGCCGAGCTGCCGTGTGCCCGGCTGTGCTCTGCAGAGCTGTGCCCGACTGTCCCTCTCTGCTCCCAGGGGGCAGGGTGAAGACGTGGAAGCGGCGCTGGTTCATCCTGACCGACAACTGCCTTTATTACTTTGAGTACACAACGGTGAGTGGGCTCCGCGCAGGGTGAGCCGAGCTGGGGCAGGGAGGGGGCTGGACTGGGGGTGTCCACCCCACAGCTAAACCTCTGCTTGGCCGCACCAGGATAAGGAGCCCCGTGGCATCATCCCCCTGGAGAACCTGAGCATCCGTGAGGTGGAGGACTCAAAGAAGCCCGTGAGTGCTGTGGCAGTGTCCTCTGGGGTTTGGGGGCAGCTTTGGCTTGGGCAGGAAAAGCTGGGAGGTGTTGAAGGACCCTGAGATGTCCCCAGGAGAGACAGGGGGCCCCAGAGTGGTCATTGCCTTCACCATCACAGTGGCTGGGTGTAGATCTGGGGCTGGTCACCACAGGGGCACATGAGGGGCCAGGGAGTGACAATCATGGCATGTCTCTCTTTGCCATGCTGGGGTGGCTGTGCCAGGGGTGCGTAGCTCTGCCTTTTCCCTCCCAGTCGAGGTCCCCTTTTGAAGCGGGGGCTGCCTCTGAGCAATCTCTCCCTCGCAGAACTGCTTTGAGCTCTACATCCCTGACAACAAGGACCAGGTGATCAAGGCCTGCAAGACGGAGGCAGACGGGCGTGTGGTGGAGGGGAACCACACCGTGTATCGCATCTCTGCCCCCACGCCTGAGGAGAAGGAGGAGTGGATCAAGTGCATCAAGTGAGTGCTTGGAGGAGCATAAGGGGGCAGGGGCACAGCAGGGACCTGCCTGCTGCCCTCGAAGGGGACAGTGCTTCCCAGGGCATCCTGCAAGGGTGGGGGAAGAAAACTTCCCCAGGGATATAAAGGGACCTGGCCAAGGCCAGGCCCGGCAGGTCGCACCCATCACTGCAGCAGTTTGGGCTGACCCAGCCCTTGTTCCCCTGCCAGGGCAGCCATCAGCCGGGACCCCTTCTACGAGATGCTGGCTGCCAGGAAGAAGAAGGTCTCCTCCACCAAGAGGCACTAGCAGCCAGACTGGCCCTGCGAGGCCAGCGTGCCCCTGGAGCGGACCAAGCATCCCCCCGTCATGGGGGCCTGTGGGGCGGGGGCCACGCTGCAGGCTGGCCCTCGAGGCCCAGGGCCCAGCTTCAGCTTTGCCATTTCTTTACTGTGGGGGGAGGGAAGGGGCACGGGCATCTCAGTGCTTCTGGCCCCCCATCACTGCCTCATCGCCGGACAGCGTCTTCACAGGCTCAAGCTGGAACACAGCACCCCTGTGCGCCCCTGGGAGCCTTGGCCTCAGCACCACGGGTGCCCTCCCTGCCTCTGACCCCCAGGAAGCCTGCAGCCACATGGCACTGAGTCCCCCCAGCACCCGTGTTCAGACGCTCTTGGGGTGTCCCATCAGGAGGGGGAGCAGCTGTTGCTGAGCAGCTGGTGGTTTTGGGGGACCGCACGTGCTGGGGTGCAGGGTGTCAGCCCCAGGGAGGCCCTACAGAGATACGGCTCCCGGCCCTCGTTGTAGCGGGCCTGGGTCTGTCCTAGGCGTCCCCACGCTGCTGCCTTGGACCCTCCCAGCCACCCCTGCACTGGAACGGTCCCCACAGACACAGGAGGGATGAAGGGCAGGGACTGTCACCGGTGTGATGAGCAGTGGTGCCACGCAGGGCAGAGATGTGCCCTGACCCAGCCGTGGGGGTTGTGGCTTGGATGTGGCACTGGGTGTCACGGCCCTTGTGCCAGGGTGGCGTGGTGCCAGGGTGGGACATGCCCAGAGCTGGAGCCTGCCCTCGGCATGGCTGCTGGTGGGGATCTGGCTGGCTGGGGGCTGTGGCCCCCACCTCTGCCTCACAATCGCCTGTGTCTTGTCCTGTCCCCATCCCCACGCACGGTCTGGAGGCGCCTGGATCAGTATTAGTCTATTTATCAGAGGTGTAAATACTCCTGTATAGTTTTCTCCTTGTAGATTATTTTGTATGTGGGTGGTTCAGTGCAGAGGCCTCACAGGAGTGGGCCAGGGGGGGCAGGATTTTTTATTCTAACCTTTTTTTTTTTTTTT
>VZTE01000137.1:35494-85186 GCA_013397775.1 Eulacestoma nigropectus
TTTTTTTTTAATTTGCCATGGCCTTGTAAACTAGTGCTGAAGATCAGCAGCAAATAAACACTTGCACCGCGCTTCGCGTGGCCTCCTGTGCTCTGTGCAGCTTGGGGTGGGCACGAGTCCCCTGCCACTGTCAGCCCCTGCCCTGTGCCCAGCCTTGGACTGGGCTCATGCTCCTCCCAGTCCAAGGTCTCGGTGTGCTGGGGGTGTTTGTGAGCCTTGTGCCTTCACCAGCTGCCCCCAGGACAGTGCCTGGGGTACCTCACTGCAGAACACAGGGTGGCTGTTGCAGACTGGGACAGCTCTTGGTCCTGCATCCTGCTGAGGGCACCAAGCTTGGCTGGGCAGGGCGTGGCTGCCCACAGCAGTGGCATTCACTGCACCCGGGAGGACCTGGGACGATGGGGGTGGTGGGGTACCCTCGAGTACCTTGTTCTGCATGGGGCTGGGGGATTCGTACCCAGCTGGTACCAGGTGGGAATGGGATCAAAGCCAACTTGGGGCTGAGGGCAAGCTGGGGGTGCTAAGCCTGTGCCAGCTGTGTGGAGTGGGAGTTGTCCAGTCATGCGCACTTGTGCCATGGTGGGGATCTGCCAGAGCCAGAGCATTTCCTGCTGCAGCCCCTGCCCATCCTGTGCCTCGGATGGGGCAGCCTTTGACACTGCAGCCCGAGTCTGGCCAGGGTGGCAAACAGCCCTTGCTGAGGGGTGGGGACACTGGGGGGTGTGGAGGGGAAAGGGCAGCTGCTGCCCGTTGGGCTGGTGCAGGGTCGGTTGGGGCACAGGCTGTCGGTTCAACTGCTGACAGTGTCAGTTGGGGTGCAGACAGTGGCTGGAGGCTGTCGGAGGGTTGAGGGGTGCGACAGGGAAGCAGTAGAGCCAGGTAAGATTGGGGTGAGCCAGGGCAGTGATAGGGCCAGGCAGGGATGGAGCAGGACAGAGGGTGATAGGGCCGGGTGGTGACGGGGCCAGGCAGGGATGGGGTAGGCTTGGGGCCACTGGCGCCAGGCAGGGATGGGACTGGCAGCTTCCCCTACGACTGCATGTGCAGAGGGAAGGCTGAGGGCAGTGGAGGGGGTGGGATGGGCAGTGTCAGGAGGTCAGGGTGTGAGGTCTGCACCGCGCCTGGCTGAGCAGGGTTTTGCCCACTGGACCACCCCAGGTGCTGGGGAGCTGCAGCTGAGCCCGGTGCTGGTACGATGTCAGCCACAGAGGACGAGCGGTTAGGCCTCCTCGAGGGCTTGGCCACGGCACTGCTGCGTGTCCGGCCGGACAAGTGGGACAAGTTTATGGTCAGCGAGGAGACTTCAGTCATGCTGGACAAGTTCTTCAAGCAGCCGGAAATGCTGGAGCTGGTGCTGGGGCTGAGCCCTGCTGGGCAGCCCCTGCCCACTACCTGCTTCCCACCCACCCTAAAGGGAAAGGGAATCTACTTCGTGAAGAAGAAGGGGGAGAACATCACCGGGGAGAACTGTCGGAGCAGTCTGCTGGTGGGAGACATTGGCCCCTCACCCGTGGAGCAGCTCATCACGGTGCTGCTGGAGGTGGGTTGCCCATGCAGGCACAGGCTTGGGGCAAGCAGGGTGAGCTGAGCTCCCCGTGTACACTGCTGCGCTGGGACCCCTGCTGTGGGCTGCTCTAGCCAAACTTCCAGGTGGGCTCCAAAATAAACTAAAATTCATAGAAGAAACTTGCCCCAGGCACTCGCCCTGACCTTGTAGCGGCTCCCATCCTTTGTTGAATGAGCCCCACAAGGACAAGAGCTGGGTGAAGGTCACCAACCCGGTTTTCTCCTGGTCCCAACTGGATCACTTCCTCCTTGCAATTTTAGAAACTCATAATGCCCACTTACCTCCACCCTGCAGCTGGGAAATGTCTAAGTGGATTTCTCTCAAACTTCCCATAAATATTCCCACTGCCAGTCCAGAGCAACTGAAAGCTGCATCAGGTCCAGGAGCCCCCACTGTTCCCCCTCAGTGCTGGGGGCTGTTGCTCCTGTGCCAGCCCCTGACTCCACTAGATGCACTCACTGTGCCACTTCCAGCACTTCCCAGCCCATGAGGGCTGGAAACTCAGAGCAAGGGGCCTTTTGGTCATACTGATGAGACAGACATCAGCAAAACCCATCTGTGGCCAACAGAGCCGTGACTGCGCTGAGACTGTGCTTCAATGGGCAGCGAGAGGGAAACACGGGGGTGCCCACTGCCCTGTGTACGGGAGCTCATGACCAAGTGCCTGACCTAGCCCTGTCTCCCAGGTTGTGTGCCCCCTGCTCCTGAGCCAGGATGAGGGCTGGCCCCGGATGGTGATGGAGGATGTCGTGCGACACACTCACCAGCTGCAGAACAGGATGTTCATGATGAGTGGGAAGTTACAGGGAAAGCCGCTGCTCCCGCTGCCCGAGCACCTGGTCAGATGGGATGACTCAGGCGCTGTCCTGGACTGGTGGGTGCTGCTGGCACCACTTGGTGCCACAAAAGCCTGGCAGGGGCCCAGGACAGCATAAATCACTCGGGGAGGGACGGGAGCTGGGACATGGGCTCTGTCCCTGCACAGAGGGGCTCATGCCAGGCATCTGCAGTGGCAGAGATGGCCACAAGCAGGCACGAGGGGCTTCCCTAGGGCTGTTTGGAGTTCCCCTGGGGCAGTTCAGGGCTCCCATGGGGCATAACCCATCTGCATTTCAGCCTGGTGGGGCCCATAGATGGTTCAGTGCTGCACTCCATCGAGACCGTCGTCATCGAGTGGTTCCAGCAGGTTGAAGAGATCTTTAGCCAGAACTCAGCGCAGCCACTGCTGGAGGGGCTGCACCCCCTGCCCAGGGTCGAGTTTGAGTTCTGGCAGACCAGGATGACCAACTTGGAGTGCATCAATGACCAGGTACTGTCTCACCCACGGTGGGCACGTGTCCTCATGCCGAGCCCCCCATGCTGAGCTGCCCGTGCTGATCCTGACACCTCTTCCCTGCCAGCTGCTCTCACCCCAAGTGACGGTGCTGGCCAAGACGCTGGAGAAGGCTGACAGCTGCTACTGGCCGTCGTTGCAGAACATGTTCAGGGCCGTCAGTGGTGGTGAGGTCCCATGACATAGTGGTGGCTGCCTCCAACAAGGTGTCCTCATCCCAGCACAGAGTTTCTCCATGTCCTAGGTCTGGAGGAAGCCAATGATGTCAGCATCCACCTGCAACCGCTGCAGACGCTGCTGGAGGAGATGGAGCAAGCAGATTACTCCCAGGTAAGCGATATGTGGCAAAATAACCGGGCACAGCCTGGTGGCCTCATCTGGGCAGCAGCAGAGCCCCAGAGGCTTCAGGGAGGACACATCCCCCTGGCTCTGCCACGGCCCCGCACTGACGAGGCTCTGCCCCCACAGCTGCGCTCCTTCGTGCCCAAGGTGCTGTGCACCGTCTGCCTGCTCCGGGCTCACTGCGTGCACTACCACTCGCCTGCCCACATAGCCCATGTCCTGCAGGAGATCTGCAACCTCTTCATCAGCCTGGTACAGCCCCAGGGCCAGCACTGACCCACCCCTGTCCCCTCCAGTTGCCTCTCTGGAGCAGATGTGGAGAGTCCAGTTACGGTGACACAGATACACCCCAGAGAAGGGAACAGCAGAGCCCCCATAGGGCTGGGGAGAGTCTGGGACATGCACGGGCTGCAGGCGACCACCAGCAAGTCTGTGGGGGTGGAGGGGGCAGGAGGAGCCTCCATGTCCTCCTGACAATGGCCCCTGCCTGTGTCTGTCTGTCCCAGACCTGTAAATTCCTGAGCCCGGAGGACTTGCTGAAGGGGCTGCAAGGAGAACCCCAGGAGAGCCTGGAGGGAATCAGACTAGCCATCTCCACCATGGAGAAGTTCTTCCAGTCCTACAGCACTTACTGCTCTGACCTAATGCCCACATTGTTCCCGGTGGGTGCAGGGATGGTGCAGGAACATCTGACCCCCTCCACACCAGCACCAGACTGACAGCCCCTCTCCCCTCCCAGGAGCAGCCAGAGCTCTGGGAGTTTCCCCCCACACACATCTTCAGGAGGATGGACATCTTTTTGCAGAGGCTCAAGACCATCAAGGTGACAGCACAGCGTTTCAGGGCACAGTGCCAGCCTCAGTCAGGCCTTCCCTGCCCTGGGGATCCTGGGGCGGGAGTGGCACAGGGTGAACTCAGCTGCAGCCTGGGGTGGGCTGGCGCAGTGGGACATCACTGGGAGTTCAGTGGCACCATTCCCAGCACAGTTTCCCCCAGACCTGAGCCCCCATGGCAAGATGAGCACACCCCAGCCGGGCCGGGGAGCATCCCTGTGAGGATGCTCCTCAGGACTGCTGAGCTGGCAGGATGCAGCCCTGTGCTGGTGCTGCAGCTCCTGCACATGCAGCTAGGGACAGGGGAAGCCAGGTAAAAGGGGATTTATGCTTGCCAGGAGCTGTTCCAGGCAGCCATCGACTTTCTGAAGCTGGAGAAGACGGTGCTGGGAGGGGTGAGAGGAAACTTCCTTGGGAGCTGGGTGTTGCAGATCTCTGAGGAGGTCTGTGAAGCCACCAAAGCTTTTGCCGAATGCAAATATGACCCCTTGGATCCTGACGAAGAGGTGAGCAATGCTGGAGTGGAAATGTAATGGATGCTGGAATGGAGGTGTTAACAATGGCTAAGTGAAAAGAAAAAAATCTCTCGTGAGAACACACTGCAGAGGGACACATGGGACTGTCCCACAGCAGCACAGGGCTGGCTCTGGAGTGGGTCATGGGGATCTGGACCCCCTGGGTTCAGCAAATCCTTCCTGAAGGATTTGGGAAAGAGGCACAGGGGCTGTGCCACTTTAAACCATTTTGCTCTCACTGGCAGCAATGGAACAGAGACTTCACAGAGTTCCAGAAAAAGGTTGAGGATGCAAACAAGCAGCTGGCTGCCATCTTCTGCCAGGGCTTTGATGACTGTAACCGCCTGTCAGCTGCCGTGAAGGTACCTGTGCCCCAGCTCGGCAGCCTGGCACGCAGCTCCCGCAGGGACTGGGGGTCTTGCCTGTCCTGGGACTGCTCCAGGGTGCAGGAACCAGTGCCTGCCTCTCTCTCCTGCAGCTGGTGCACATGTTTGCCTCCGTGCTCGAGCGACCCCTGATCAAGGCTGAGGCTTCCCCCTGTCACTTGGCCCTGCTGGGAATGTTCGAGGCCGAACTGGAGAGCGTGAAGGCGCTGTATGACACCCGGACCGTGTCCCTACCACCCCCTGGCGGGGCCCCAGCCGTCCACAAGAACCTGCCGCCGGTGGCCGGGCAGCTGAAGTGGGCTCTGGAGCTGCAGCAGCGCCTGGAGGGGCCACACAAGGACCTGTTGGCCATCGACCACCCGTAGGTGCAGGTCCCCTGTCATCCCACGGGGACACAGGGCAGCAGTGGGGCAGGATCCGGCCTGGAGCGGGTCCCCTCCCACGTCCTGCTGCAGCGGTTGCTGCTTTATTGTGGCTCTGACAGTGCCATGGTGGGTGCTGAGGCTGAGTTGGTGTCTGGGAAGTACGAGGAAATGATGGGGCTGCTGCAAAGTTACAGGAAGAGGATCTACGAGGAATGGGCATCCGGACCTGGCCAGGAATGCCACTTCAGCCTGGAGCAGCCCCTGCTCCGGAGGGACCCCGAGTCTGCCCTCCTCAGCGTCAACTTCAGCAGAGAGGTCGGTGCTGGCACGGGGAACACCAGCAACCCCTCAGCCCGGTGTGAGCCCCGCGGTCCCGGGGGCTGCCTGAGGTGCAGGGGGTGTTGCTAACGAGCCCCTTCCCGGCTGTGGTGTCTCGCAGCTCTCTGCCGTCCTGCGGGAGGTGAAGTACCTGCATATCCAGCAGCAGCAGGACATCCCAAGCAATGCTGAGAGCCTCTTTGCCCAAAATGAGACTTTTCAAAAGATAGGGGACAACTTGGAGCTCATCGTGGGCTGGTACAATGAGGCAGGTTCTGAAGGGGAGATGACCCAGCTGCTTTTCCATGCCCTGAGCCCCAGCCAGGCTGAAAGGGACTGGGGGGGTTTGGGTAGCACAGGCACATCACCGGCACCTTGGGTCCCTGCCCATCCTGTGGCTAAGCCAAGCTGTGGCTGCTGCTGTCCACTTCCTGCCCCCCACCCTGTTCCTTGATGCTCAGCTGGAGCAGGGTCCCTGCTCCACCTGAGCGCTCACCTGTGGATGTGCTGGCTCCAGGTGAAGCAGCGGCTGATGCCAGTGGAGGAGCCGCTGCTGGCAGGGGAGCTGGGAGCCTTGGACATCCGTCTGGCCACCGCCGAGAAGTCTCTGTTCTGGAACCATGAAGGTACAAACCCCCACCTTGGCCATCCAAGGCTGGGGATCCTCCTTATGTGTTTTGGGAGTCCCTGGTCCCCAGCACCAGCCGACCTCCCACTGCCCTGGGGATGTCTCCACAACGTGCTATTGTGCCCATTTCCCTCCCAGGTGTCATGGAATACATCCAGGAGATGAGGGAGACGCTCCATGACCTGCAGAGGCGGGTCCAGAGAGCAAAGCTGAACCTAGAGAGCATCATCCAGCTGATGGAGGTAATGTTTGCTGGCACTTCGCAAGCATCTTTCCAGGACACATCTAGCCAGGATCGTCCTTTCCCTGGCTCAGCAGAGCAGCCCTGTTCTCCCCTCCCGGCAGGACTGTTCAGCCACTCCCTTGTTTGGAAGAAAGGACAACAAGGCAACCGCCCTCCTGGACCTGGATGGGAAAGAAAATGCCTTAGCTCAGCGCCGCAGTGTCATTGAGAATACAGGCGTGAGGATCCAGGAGATGGTGAAGGTGAGACATGGCCCTGGAGCACTGGGTGGCTCACAGGCTCATGAGGAAGGGCTTGCCAGCAATGTCAGGAGCTGATGCCTTTGCTGGGTGTTCACTGGCAAACACCGGCTGGTTTTCCCGCGGCAGGAGAATGCAGATCTGTTCAAGGCTGACTTGTCCTCGCAGACGTGGGTGGCCTATGTGGGACACATAGACAGGATCGTGTTGGATGGGCTCTGCAGACTCGTTCACAAATCCCTGCAGCTGCTGCTCACCAACATGGCCCCTGACGTAGGTCCCAGTGTTCCGGCAGTGGGTGTCCCTGTGCTGGGCTCGGGGTGTCCCACCGCTCGCGGTCAGTGTGGTCAGTGGCCAAACGTGACTGTCCCCGTGCTCCCTGCAGCTTGCGGGGCTGTGGGACGTGAAGCCCCACGCCAGGCACTGACCTGTTTCAGGCCCAGGTGTCCCCGCTGTTCGAGGTGCAGATGGACCTGTGCGAGGGCCAGGTGCAGTACCAGCCCTCGCTGGAGGTGGGGGCCGGTGACAGCTTCTTGGTGCTGGTGGAGGGGCTGCTCGGGGACACGGAGGCAGTGGCAGCCTCCATGCCACGGCTGCTGGCGGGGGCAGTCAGTTACAAGGTGAGTCCATCACAGGCAGCAGCTCCCAGCTCAGCAGGAAGTGGGTGAGGGTGGCCGGTGTCCCCAGCCAGCCCCTGAGCTCTGCCTGTCCCTTCAGACTGCGCTGGAGGAGCAGGCGGATCTCGTGAGACTGCAGGAGAAGCTGATGTCACTGGTGGTCAGCACCATGGCAGAAGGTGAAGAATTCAGTGCCAGCTTTGAGGAGCACTCCCACCTGTGGGAGGAGAGCCCCGAGGAGTTCCTGCAGCGCTTCCTCATCTTGGGCAGTGCCCCTGGCCCTGAAGAGAAGGAGACAGAGCCAGAGAAGCCCCTGGCACCTGGGATACCACCCCTCCAGCTCTTTCAACAGGAGGTGTGGGATGGGTGCCTTGAGATGTGCCGGGTGCTCGGGGTGCCCCAGAGGACACTGGGTGCCCAGGGAGGTGCCAGCCACAGACGATGACCCACTCTCGTCCCCAGATCGACGTACTCGAGGCACTGTATGAAGAGGTGTCGAGGTTTGCCGAAACCAAGGTGTTCGGGGGGTGGCTGCAGAGTGACTGCCGCCCCTTCAAGAAGGCGCTGCTGGCTGCCATCAAGGGCCAGAGCCTGGTGCTCCGGCAGTACCTCTCCCACCACGTCACCACCAGGTAAGGCCTGGTGAGCCCTGGCACAGGGTTGGGGTGCTGCCGGTGACTGAAGCCCAGCTAAGCTGTGGCACAGGCACCACTGTGTGCCAGGGCAGGGCTAACCCTGGGAGATAGAGCCCCGAAAGTGCAGGTGAAGGTTCCAGGCACCTTCGGGGGTGAGTCTCTGGGGAGTCATGCCCTGCAGAGTGAGCCCCGAGCCCCTGGTGAGCACCATTGTCCTGCCAGTCTCCAGGAGCTGCAGGATTTCATCCAAGAGTCCACTGCCGGCTTGAGTAAACCTCTGGAGGAGGGAGACTATGAAGCACTGGTGGAGGTGATGGGGCACCTGGCAAGGGTCAGGGAGAGGCAGGAGGTGACTGACGGCATGTTTGAGCCCTTGAAGGAGACAGTTGCGCTGCTCAAGACTTACGGGGACAAGATGCCGGAGGAGATCCACCTGCAGCTCCAGGCAGGCTGCTTAGCGTGTGGGGGGCTGGGCAGGGGCTTACTGGGGCCAGGCTGGTGACCCCACCTGGTGTCCACTGCAGAACCTGCCCGAGCTCTGGGACAACAACAAGAGGCTGTGCCTGCGGGTCGCGGAGAATGCGGCACCCCTGCAAGCCGCCGAGGCCGCCATCCTCCGCCAGAAGTGCCAGGACTTTGAGGTGCCTGCGTGGGGGCTGCGGGCAGGGATGCAGCTGCTCGGCAGCTTTGGGGAGTCTCTGCTGCTCTTCCCGACTGCCGGATCCTGGCTGCCCCCATGAGCCCCATCCCCCCACACAGGTCCAGCAGCTCGCCTTCCGGGACACTTTCCAGGAAAATGCCCCTTTTTCGTACACAGACCCAGACCCTTACAAGTCACTGAACAAGGTAAGGAGGGGAAGGACACCAGGGCCACTGCTGTCCCCACTGGCACTGCCGGGCCACCCCTGACACTGGATGCTGGGGAGGGACAGCCGCTCCAGTTCTGGCTCCAGCTCCCAGGCTGACGGGGGGGGTCTGGCTGTGTAGCAGGGAAGGAGCCACTGCTGGAGTAGAGACATGTCCCTGGCACACAGTCCCCGGCTGAGACCTTTTCCTTTCCTCCATCCAGCAACATAAGAGCATTGAGGCCTTGGAGATGGACATGGCAGGCCTGGCCACCTCAGCTGTGCTGTTTGAGGTGTCGCTCCCAGAGTACAAACAGCTCAAAACATGTCGCAGGGAGCTGTGCCTGCTGAAGGAGCTCTGGGACATGGTCACCCTGGTACGTGCTGTGCTCTAGGAGCCAGGGCACAGTGCCCAGTGCTGCTTCCAGGCAAGGGCTGGACAGAAGGCTGCTCTTGGCTGGCATGGGCACTTGGCACGGGCACCTGGTGCCAGCTGGGCGTTGCCAGCCAAAGGTGCAGAGCTGTTGCAGCTTCTCAGGGAGCTCATTGCCATCAGAGGGAGGATGAGACGTGGGGCAGGTTGTTAAACTTAGAGCAGGTGTGTGTGGCGTGTGCATGTGTGGGGGGCCCGGTGGGCATACAGGGCATGCGGGCACTGGATGTGCTGCTCTTCTTCCTGGGCAGGAACGCCTCTGCTAATCACATGCTGTGAAAATGTATTCTGCGCCCAGGTGAACTTGAGCATCGCCACCTGGAATACAACCAGGTGGTCGGACCTCAACGTTGAGGATATGGATATTGAGTGCAAGAAATTCGCTAAAGACATCCGGAGTTTGGACAAGGAGGTGAAGAGCTGGGACGCGTTCACAGGGCTGGAAAGCAACATGAAGAACATGATGACATCCCTGCGCGCTGTGAGCGAGCTGCAGAACCCAGCCATCAGGGACCGGCATTGGCAGGAGCTTGTGCAGACAACCAAGGTGCTCCCGAGTCCTCCTGCCCATCCCTGGCCCAGGAAGCTCCAGCCCCTGGCCCAGGAGGCTCCCAAGATCCACACCCAGCAAGGGAAGGGTGCCATTAGGTTTAAATCTGGCCACATGCATATATTCGTGTAGGGTCTCTAAATGTGGGTGTTAATGAGCTTGTTTGGGTGAGCTGCTGGACTGGCTCTGTGGAGGGGAGTCCACAGCCCAACCATGCCGGTTCTGCTCCAGGTGCAATTCACCATGTCCGAGGACACCACCCTCGCGGATCTGCTGCAGCTGAACCTACACAAGTTTGAGGAGGAGGTTCGTGGCATTGTGGACAAAGCATCAAAGGAGGCTGGGATGGAGAAGGTAAACGGGGCTCAGCTCCTCCCCTGCTTTGCTGACACCCCTGTGCCAATGTGACTCTGTGGCTGTCAAGGGCTCGTGTTCCGGTTCCTGGGGCTGGAGTCCAGAGGGAGCACACGGAGCTTGTGGGGCCCATGCCTGGAGCAGGGATTCCTCTATCCTCCTGCTTCCCCGCAGGGGCTGGACCCAGCACCATGGCATCCAGCTCATCCTCGTGCCCCAACTGCAGGTGCTGAATGCCCTGGACACTACTTGGGCAACACTGGAGTTCGAGTATGAGCCCCACAGCAGGACCCAGCTCCCACTGCTCAAGATGGATGAGGTGCTCATTGAGACGCTGGAGGACAACCAAATGCAGCTGCAGAACGTGTTGGCCTCCAAGTACCGAGCCTTCTTCCTCCAGAGGGCACAGGACTGGCAGCAGAAGCTGTCAACCACTGACACTGTTATCAACACCTGGTTTGAGGTACAGAGGAAGTGGAGTCACCTGGAAACAATCTTCATAGCATCCGAAGACACACGCAGTCAACTGCCAGAGGAGTCAAAGAAATTTGATACCATTGACGAAGATTTCCGAGTGCGCAGTCCATTCCCCCTCCCATTTTCCCTATAGCTCTCTGCCGGTTCAGATTGGCTGAAGTGTTTTTCCTCTTCAGGAACTAATGACTGATGCAGTAAAAACTCCCAACGTGATTGAATGCACCAACAAGCCCGGGCTGCACACCCGGCTGGAAGCGCTGCAGGACAGGTAAGAGTCAAGCCATCCTGGTGAAGCATTTGGGGTGGCCAAAGGAAGGGATTAATTCCTCCAAAGAGTCAGCAAGACAAGGGCTGAGCAAAGAGTCAAACCGATATGTGGGGGTTAATGGCAGGTTTTTCTGTTTTCTGCCAGGCTGGCGGTCTGTGAGAAAGCCTTGGCTGAATACCTTGAGACCAAAAGACTGGCTTTTCCCCGGTTCTATTTTGTCTCCTCTGCGGACCTACTGGATATTTTATCAAAGGGGACCGAGCCCCTTGAGGTATAGGCTGTGTGTGAGCATGGGGGTGAGTCCTGTGCCATTTCCCTGCTAACTTGTTCGAGCAGTTTTAGAACATTTTTCACTCTTATGGGCAGAACACCATCCCTGATCCCCCTTCCTGGGGGTGCAGTGGCCAGGGAGCACCTGGGGGTAAATCCAATTGCTGATCACACCTCTGCACGTGACAGGAGTCCTGAGAGTGGCTGTGCCTCTGCTCTCAGGTGTCCCGGCACTTGACAAAGCTGTTCGACAGTTTGGCCAAGCTGAAGTTCCAGGAGAGCTCAGACCAAAAACCTCAGAAGGTGGCCCACGGGATGTTCAGCCGGGATGGGGAGTACGTGCCCTTCGATGCAGACTGTGACCTGTCCGGCCAGGTCAGCTGAGCTTCGTGGAGTCTCTGCATGCTGAGGCGGGGGGCAGGTTGAGGATGGGGATGAGCCTGTTGCTGGTTGCGCTCTAACAGCGTGGCAGGAGTATAAAAATGCAATTACAAAGATTTTTGGCCAAAAACCCCAGAAATGAGACCTGCATTGTAGGTACAGAACAGCACAGTCATGTGAACCTGCTCAGCCTCCCAGTCCCTGGAGGGTTGCAGGGTGGTTGCCCCTCGGCTGTTTGCCCTCAGACCACCCCCCATCACATGCCAGGGGATGCGCCCTGCGGGCCCAGCACCAGACTCTCTCCTGTGGCGTATTGCGATGTGCGGGGAGAGGTTTGGGCAGCCTGAGCGGACGCGGGCTGGGAGCCGCTCGCTCAGCTCTGCCGAATGTGACCCTCCAGGTCGAGGTTTGGCTGAACCGGCTGCTGGAGCGTATGCGCTCAACGCTGCGAAACCTCATCCCCCAGGCCCTGGGCACCTACGAGGAGAAGCCGCGGGAGCAGTGGGTGTTTGACTACCCGGCACAGGTGGGTGCTGCTGCCCGGGGCCAGGCTGAGCCAGGTCTGAGTGGGACAGGAGGAGGAGACAGAGAGCCCCAGGAGGCACAGGCGCCCACCCTGAGCCGTAGCAGGTTCCTCTTTATGGCCATGTTGTTCCCATGGTTTGCTGCAGGTCGCTCTGACGTGCACCCAGATCGCCTGGACCTCAGAGGTCGGTGCTGCCTTTGCGAGTCTGGAGAAAGGTTACGAGAATGCCCTGAAGGATTATAACAAAAAGCAGGTTGGCATCATCTTGACCTGACCTGGAGCTGGCCCAAGCCTCTCTGCCAGGCCAGCGGTCACTGAGAGGTGGGCAAATGAGGGCATCATCTCTATGTCCATTATTTCTGTCCTTCCGCAGATCGCTCGGCTGAATGCCCTGATTTCCCTGCTCCTTGGGAACCTGAGTGCTGGAGACAGAATGAAGATCATGACAATCTGTACTATTGATGTCCATGCAAGGGACGTTGTGGCCAAAATGATCCAAACAAAGGTATTTGGTACCAGAGGGTATTTTTGCTGCACCATCTCTCAGATCATCTCTTTGGAGCACAGATTTCCTGCCATTCTATTATTTTTGGGCTGGGCACCTTGGTTGGCAGGTGTGGACTGGGCTGGGCCGTGAGGAGGGACAGTCCTCACCCGCCCCAGTGTGGCACCGGGACCCGTTTGCACACTCTCCTTACGCTGGGAGGTGGCGGACGGTCCCGAGGCACGGGTGCGTCACTGTCCCGGCGGGCCAGGGTGGGCAGTGCCAGTGCCCACCTGCCCTCCACGGCCGGCTGCTCCACAGGTGGAGACCTCCCAGGCGTTCGCCTGGCAGTCCCAGCTCCGGCACCGCTGGGATGACGGGGAGAAGCACTGCTACGCCAACATCTGCGATGCTCAGCTCCTGTACGCCTACGAGTACCTGGGGAACACCCCCCGGCTGGTCATCACCCCCCTGACGGACAGGTTGGGCTTGGCTCCCTACACTTCCCACTGCCCGTGGCACGGTGGCCATGCCACAGCCCGGGCCCCGCTCAGCCCCAGAGTCCTCCCTCCACAGGTGCTACATCACCCTGACACAGTCCCTTCACCTCTACATGGGGGGGGCCCCCGCTGGCCCCGCAGGCACCGGGAAGACAGAGACCACCAAGGACCTGGGCCGGGCAGTGGGTATTATGGTCTACGTGTTCAACTGCTCCGAGCAGATGGACTACAAGGTAGGGCACGGGGCAACAGGACGGTGGCACCAAGGTGAGAACCATGGGCTGTCCAAGACAAGGGGGCCCTGGTTTTGGGTCTATGGGAGCCCAGGGGAGCCTCGGCAAGGGGGCTTTATCACTGTAGGAAATTTCCCTAGGGAAGAGCACAATCCATAAAGCACGAGCAGCGCTCAGCACTCGAGTTTTGTCACCAAATCCCCCAGTGCAGCTGCCGTGAGGGATCGCAGTGCCTGAGCTCTGTCCCGCTGCTCTGTTTCTCTCCAGTCCTGTGGGAACATCTACAAAGGACTTGCCCAGACAGGCGCCTGGGGCTGCTTCGATGAGTTCAATCGCATTTTGGTGGAGGTCCTGTCTGTCATTGCGGTGCAGGTGCGCGCTGTCCCCACAACCCAGCGGCACTGGGTACCAAAGAGACTTCCCAGCTCATGTCCTGGATGCTGCCCCAGTTAAACCTGACTCACAGGACAGTTTGCTACTGTTCTCTCCACTGTGCCCTGTTTGGACACAGGGTGGGGGGTGGAAGCACAGCAGTGCAGGGGATTTGGGCCCAGCTGTGTCCCATCCTGGTGACCTGTCACCCCCTGGCTCTGCTATCCCCTGGGACAGGGAGTTGGGGTGATTAGGAAGGAGCTGGTTTAAGGCCAGCTTTCCTGCTGCTGTGGCTTCAGCAAGATCTCAGTGTTATTCCTGGCACAGCCGAACCCTCCGGCTCACCTTGCGGGGGAACGGTTAGGGCCAGCCAGAGCACTGGGCAGGGAGCTGGGAACTGCCAGCACCAACACCTCTGCTCACCTGGCAGGTAAAATGTATTCAAGATGCAATCCGTGCCAAGAAGAAAACATTCAACTTCCTTGGGGAGACTATCTCCCTGGTCCCATCGGTTGGGCTGTTCATCACCATGAACCCCGGTTACGCCGGGCGCACAGAGCTGCCGGAGAATCTAAAAGCTCTGTTCAGGTGGGTCAGTGTCACTGCAGCACTTACCTCGGTGCTGGCACTCATGTGCCACGTCCAGTGTGACCTAAGCCAAGGGCGTTTGTGTGCACTGGTGGCCCTGGTGAGGGAGCCCTTGGCACCATGGCACAGTCCTGTCACTCCCCAGAGGTGCCAGGTGAGGTGAGCTGGGCTGCTCAGCAAGGGGAGAGGGTGCTCGGGTGGGTTGCCACCCCCAACTGAAAATCCAGTTGAGAGTAGAACAGAAAGGTGGTGAAGCACTGGAAGGGGAGGCACAGGGATGCTGTGGGACCCCTGTCCTTGGAGAAACCCAACCTGTGACTGCACAAGGGCTGGTGTGCTCCAGCCTGGTGGGGCACGAGCCCCGCTTGGAGAAGGAGTCTGGGCAGGAGACCCCAGCAAGTGCAACTGCAGCAACTGACTGTTGGTTATACTGGAAACTTGGGGGCAAAGCTTGGGAGCTGTGCGAGGGTAAGGACGTGGTAAGCAGCCCTGACAACTGTTGCTGCTTCTCTCTAGACCCTGCGCTATGGTGGTCCCTGATTTTGAACTGATCTGTGAAATCATGCTTGTGGCAGAGGGATTTCTTGATGCCAGGCTCCTGGCAAGAAAGTTCATCACTCTCTACACGCTCTGCAAAGAGCTGCTGTCGAAACAGGTAATTAACAATATTACACAGTGCTGTGAGAGGAAAGAGTCCATTTGATCACCAAACCTGACACACTGTAGTGGGATTGCTGGTGGTGATACACAGAGTGACGGCTCTGCACAGCTCAGGTCTATGGCTGGACAAGATCCACTTCTACCTGGTGCATCATGTGGCACCTTTCTGCATTAAGAAAGGAATCAAGAAGCTCAAAAGTAGAATGGCATGGAATTAGAATTAGAATTAGAATTAGAATTATTAGAATTAGAATTAGAATTAGAATTAGAATTAGAATTAGAATTAAGCCAGGTAAGGTGAGAGCATTCAGATATTATTCATCCCAAGAGAGGTGATTTACACTATAAACGTGTCTCCAAGAAGGAAATCAGATTCCTAGTTCCAAACCACCCCCATGACTGACAGAGGCTTCTCCTGTAAATAAGCTATTTAGGTCCAGCCCCCTGGGTGCCATGTGGATGACCTAGCTGGGGGCCAGTGGACAGCGTGTTCTCTGCAGTGCTGTTTGAAGCAGTTCTCCCTCACCAAAGTGAAATGGAGATTCTCTGCTTTCTGTCACAGGACCACTACGACTGGGGGCTGCGGGCCATCAAGTCTGTGCTGGTGGTGGCAGGCTCCTTGAAGAGGGGGGACCCTGGCTCTGCAGAGGACCAGGTTCTGATGAGAGCTTTACGAGACTTCAATATACCCAAGATCGTGACAGATGATTTGCCTGTGTTCTTGGGGCTGATCGGAGACCTGTTTCCAGCGCTGGATGTTCCCAGGAAGAGGGACCTCAACTTTGAGAAGGTGCAAGCTCAGGCACAGCACCCTCGCCAGAGATGTCCCAGTCCTGGCAGGATCTGGAGGCTGATGGTCTATTCAGCACTTCTAGGGGTGGCTGGCTCATCTCCAGGGTCTTTCCAAGGCTGCTGGTGGTCAGTGCCTGCTCTCCCTCCCAGGTCATCCGTGAGTCCGTGCTGGAGCTGAAGCTGCAGGCAGAGGAGAATTTCGTGCTGAAGGTGGTACAGCTGGAGGAACTGCTACAAGTGCGACACTCCGTCTTCGTCGTCGGCAATGCCGGCTGCGGCAAGTCCCAGGTAGTGGCCAAACCATCCTGAGGACATGGGGCCCCTCTGGCCTCGGCCAAGCATATCCCATGGCCTCCCACAGCTTCTTGGTGAGGGCCGTGCAGACCCCAGCTCTGCCAGAGCAGTGTTTGGGCAGAGGACAGCAGCACAGCCATGGCCATGCCAGGCCCTCAGGCACTGTGTGAGCCCATGCAGCTGAGCAGGTCTGGGAGGCACAGCTCAGGGCTGCCCAAGACACCCACGAGCAGAGCAGAGACAAAGACAGAGCAGACAGGGGCACGCTGTCACGATTGATCCTGTGCGTGCTGTGGTGCCAGCAGGATAACAGGGCCTGGGCTTCCACAAGGCCCTGTCCAGGAGCTGGCTCTGAGAGGGAGGTCAGGTGCTTTGCCAGAAGCAGTCCAGGTGGGAGCAGGGCTCCACACCCCCCACTGCAGGCAGAGGCTGCCGAAGGCTGTGGTTGCCCCGGTGGGATCAGCACCTGTGGCTGCACCATCCCCTCTCCACAGGTGCTGAAGTCCCTTAACAAGACGTACCAAAGGCTGAAGAGGAGGCCAGTCACTGTGGACCTCGACCCCAAGGCTGTGACCTGTGATGAGCTGTTTGGGATCATTCATCCAGCCACACGGGAATGGAAGGATGGTGAGACACCAGTGCTGTGAGCTCAGTTTATGGGATGTGAGATGGAATGGGAAGACTTTTCCTTGGGGCTCTTTCCTGAAGTGGGAGGGAGAAGGAATATGTTTCATGGGAGCACCAATCCCACGTGTCCTCCAGCAAACGGCGATGTGTGGGAAGGAACAACCCGTGTCTCTCTGTGGGGCAGGTCTGTTCTCCACAGCAATGCGTGACCTGGCCAACATCACACATGATGGACCCAAATGGATCATCCTTGATGGAGACATTGATCCAATGTGGATCGAGTCCCTGAACACAGTCATGGATGACAATAAGGTTGGTGCTATCACACCTCAGGGGCTTTGCTCGCTTGTTATCTTGGGGGGGACCAACTCCAGGCATCCCCTACCATGAGCCACTTCCCCCAGGTTCTCACCTTGGCCAGCAACGAGCGCATCCCCCTCACTCCCACCATGCGGCTCATCTTCGAGATCAGCCACCTGCGGACGGCCACACCGGCCACCGTGTCCCGGGCCGGAATCCTCTACATCAACCCCACAGACCTGGGCTGGAGCCCGTGAGCCGGGGAGGGAGAAGGATGGGATGGGATGGGATGGGATGGGATGGGATGGGATGGGATGGGATGGGATGGGATGGGATGGGATGGGCGCTGGCCCCCACATGCTCACTGCAGCCCCGCTTTTCTCTCCCACAGCATTGTGGCCAGCTGGATCGAGACAAGGACGGTGAAGTCCGAGAAGGCCGCTCTGATGATCCTCTTTGACAAGTACTTGCCACCATGCCTGGAGAAGCTCAAGTCTGGGTTCAAGACAATCACCCCTGTTCCTGAGGTCACGGCCATACAGACAGTTCTGTCCCTGCTAGAATGTTTCTTGACACCAAAAAATGTCCCACCAGACTCACCCCGGGAGCAATACGAGCTCTTCTTCGTCTTCGCCTGTACCTGGGCCTTCGGCGGGGCCTTGTTCCAGGACCAGGTACAGCCACGGCACTGCCCGGCACCTGCCACCCCTCTCTGCATCCCATCATGTGGCTGGGGTCTGAGTGTCTCTGTTTTGTCCTCCAGCTGGTGGATCACCGCCAGCAGTTCAGCAAATGGTGGTTGACGGAATTTAAAACCATCAAGTTTCCTAATCAGGGGACAATTTTTGACTATTACATTGATCCAAAAACGAAGAAATTCAATCCCTGGGATGAAAGAGTGCCAGAGTTCGAGCTCGACCCCGACGTCCCCTTACAGGTATTTCCCACAAGCTCTATGTTTATATGGTTTATTTGACTATCACTCCACAGTCTTCCCCTCAGCAATACCTGGAGCATCATCAGGATTTGGACTGGTAGCACCCAGCAAACCCGGTGGCTTCCTATGCTTCTCTTTACCCCACAGAAGCCTCAGCAAGGGCTGCGAGTTCCACGTCTCCTTTACCTTCAGATTAACCTGCAGCTTCAGAGAGTCTTGCAAAATAGCCGTGACTATTGTCTGAGTGCAAAATACCCTTTAGCACTCAATTTGTGTTTCCTGCAATGGCATCTTGGGGGTGTTTTCTGAGCTGTCAGGGAAAAGAGTGAGGAGCTGTGGCTGTTTGGTGGTTTCAGGAACTGTCCACCTTGTTCTGTGTAGTAACTTGGTTTTGGTCAGAAAGTCTTTAGAATAATAGAGCACTTGAGACCTTTTGCTTTAGAGAGGGACCAGGTTTGCATGCAGAGAGCATCGTCCACTGGAGCTGCCAGGAAGGCTATGCAGGGCTCTGGCACGCTGCCCGCTGCCCCGACAGAGGATCCTGCTTCTGCCAATGCCAGGGCAAGTGCAGGACTGACAGTGCCTCTCCCCAGGCTGCCATGGTGCACACCACAGAGACCATTCGCCTCCGCTACTTCCTGGACCTGCTGATGGAGAAGCAGCGGCCAGTGATGCTGGTGGGGAACGCAGGGACAGGAAAGTCAGTCCTGATGTGGGACAAGCTGGAAGCACTCGGCACTGATGAATATCTGGTGCAGTCTGTGCCCCTCAACTTCTACACAACCTCGGCCATGCTGCAGGGTAAGGCTGGCAGAGCCAGCAGCCAGCCCCGCACTGGGCTGTGCCACAGGGTCCTGCAGTGCTGACCCCCCACCCACCTACTCCTCTCACTGCAGCCGTCCTTGAGAAACCCCTGGAGAAGAAATCAGGAAGAATTTTTGGCCCACCTGGCACCAGGAGGCTGATCTACTTTATCGATGACATGAACATGCCAGAGGTGGACAAGTATGGCACTGTGGCACCACACACGCTTATCCGGCAGCACCTGGACCACGGGCACTGGTGGGTGCTGGAGGGGCACAGCATGGTGGGGGGAACCTATCCCCATCCCTGGGGAAAGTGTCACGGTGCTGGTGCCTGCACAGGTACGACAGGAACAAACTGACCCTGAAGGACATTCGCAACTGCCAGTACGTGGCCTGCATGAACCCGACCGCGGGGTCCTTCACCATCGACTCACGGCTGCAGGTGCGCAGGACCCACGGGCAGGGCTATGCCTGGCACCTTCACTCTCCTGGCACCAAAGCCCAGAGGGTGGAACGAGGCAGGGGACCCTGCAGTGCCAGTTGGCTGCATCAGCCCCTGTGGGGCAAAGCGCCCACCTCGATTTCTGCCCCTTTCTGCAGCGCCACTTCTGCGTCCTCGCTGTGTGCTTTCCCAGCCGGGAGGCTCTGCACACCGTGTACGGCACCATCCTGGAGCAGCACCTGGCCCAGCAGAACGTTCCACCTCCTCTCCGGAAGATGCAGCCGCAGCTGGTAGCAGCAGCGCTGGGTGAGCCTTTGCCACACTGGGGCAGGACAAGCCCCTGGGGAATGCATTGTTGGGGAGCCAGGCTCAGGGGTCTCTGGGCACCTGGAGCCCGCTCACCCCCTGTCCTGCCAACAGCCCTGCACCAGAAGGTTGCCTCCAACTTTCTGCCAACAGCCATCAAGTTCCACTACATCTTCAACCTGCGGGACCTCTCCAACATATTCCAGGTAGTGGGAGAGCCATTTCTTCTAAAATATCCTTATTCCTCCCATTCCTCATCCCACATCCTTGCAGCATACCATGTCCCTGAAAAGGGCCTTGTCCTCTTCCCAGAGCAAACCTTTGCAATCAGCTCTGAGCAGCACTAAAATAACCCTGAGGCCTGTGGGATTTGTTTGTCAGGGGCTGCTCTTCTCCACCCCCGAATGCCTGAAAAGCCCTGTGGACTTGTTGCGCCTCTGGCTTCACGAAGCGGAGAGGGTGTACGGAGACAAGCTTGTCGATGAAGAGGATCAGTACAGCTTCAAGAAGCTGCTGGCAGACATCTGCAAAGCCTCCTTTCAAGTAAGTTGTGCTGAAAAGTAGAGTGCTCCAGCCCAGTGGTGCCCCCCAGGTGCCCCACAGCTGAGCCCCACGGCTGGAATTGCCTCTTCCAGGACCTCAACGAAGACGCGGTGTTCGCCAAGCCCAACATCTACTGCCACTTTGCCCAGGGCATGGATGAGTCCAAGTACATGCCAGTGGCAAGCTGGGCAGCTCTGAGCGACCTGCTCGGGGAAGCCCTGGACAGCTACAATGAGGTGAATGCAGCGATGAATCTGGTGAGTGCCCGTGGCAGGCAGCTCTGCCCTGCAAAGATGGGACTGAGGCATTGCACTGCTTGGTTGGGTTGGCACATTATGGGGCACTCACTGCTCTTTCTGCCCTGATCCAGAACACCGAACCTTCCCCTCCTGTTTTCTTCAGGTGCTCTTCGAAGACGCAGTGTCTCACATTTGCAGAATTAGCCGGATCTTGGAGTCTCCTCGGGGCAACGCGCTTCTGGTGGGGGTGGGAGGCAGCGGAAAGCAGAGCCTGGCACGGCTGGCAGCTCACATCAGCAACCTGGGCGTGTTCCAGATCACGCTGAGGAAAGGCTACAGCATCCCAGACCTGAAGGTGGGAACAGCTTTGGACCCTGGCTCAGTGCCACCTGCCTGGGATGGGTCCTGCAACTGCAGCGACAGTGCCTGGGGTGGGCTCACAAGGCTCTGCTCTCCCTGCAACACTGCGTTTGCACACCAGGATCCGCCCGCAGGTGACACCCCTGGGTCCTGCCCCAAGGGGCCACCGTGTTTCCCCAGCCAGGCATGGGCAGGAGCTACTGGTGACAGCAGGTGTGGTGGTGTGGGCAGCCCTGGTGCTGGACCTGAGCCTGGGCAGAGCACCTGGCACCAACTCCTTCCCAAAGGCTTCTTCCCAAAGGCTCCCTTCCAGCTCTCCGGGGCAGCCCAGGGCTGCTCCAAACTGGTTGCTTTGGAGAACACTTCATGGGGGTTGAACTGGGGGGTGACAGTTTCTCTCTGTCCCAGCTGGACCTCGCTTCCCAGTACATCAAAGCAGCTGTGAAGAGCGTCCCCACCGTGTTCCTGATGACAGACTCCCAGGTGGCTGAAGAATCATTCCTGGTTGTGATCAATGATTTCTTGGCGTCTGGGGAAGTTCAAGGCCTCTTTCAGGATACTGACCTGGAAACCATCATCAGTGCCATGAGGCCTCAAGTGAAGTCCCTTGGATTGGAGGATACAAAGGAAAACTGCTGGAAATTATTTATAGAAAAAGTCAGGCGCCAGTTAAGGGTGGGTGTTTGCTCCCCAGGTTGGTTTGTCTGTGCCCCTGATTTGCCTGATCCAAAACCTCTGCAACAGGCCACAGAACACCGAGGTTTCACCCCAGGATGGTGTGTTTGAACAAAAGGTGTTTTCAGAGACTCCCCAGGTGTCCCCAGCCCCAGAGGTGCAGAGCAGAACAGCCCCGGATTGACCTCCCTGGGGGCAGAGGGGGGTCAGTAGCTTCCACAGCCACACACCATGCTGGGCACTCACAGGGACACCCACACAAGCACTGTGCTCAGCTGCTGACTGCAGCCACCAAAGGGGACCCAGTTCCAGCCGTGGTGAGAGGCAGAGGGTGCACAGCCACAGACCACCTCCTGCACACTGGGAGTTAATGGGAAGGCAGCAAATCTCTGGTCTGCAGCAGAATCCTTGCAGACATGTGGAGCCCCCGGAGACACTCCCCCCACCCCGACAGCGGGGACACCCCACTCAGCAACTGCTGCTCTGCCCCAGGTTGTCCTCTGCTTCTCCCCTGTGGGCTCAACCCTGCGTGTGCGGGCCAGGAGGTTCCCTGCTGTAGTCAACTGCACGGCCATCGACTGGTTCCATGAGTGGCCGGAGGATGCTCTCGTGTCTGTCAGCAGCAGGTTCCTGGAGGAAACACCAGACATCGAGGTGAGCTGGGACCCCAGCACAGCTGCTGTCCTAGGACACTGCGCTGGGCAATGAACTGCACCCTCTGCTGCTCTCCGTTCTTAGTGTGCCCAGGGATGGGGGGTCTGGCATGACCCAGGGGGCTGGGAACAGCAAGCTGGGAATAGGTCTGGGATAAGTTTACAGCTGGTTCCAGCATCAGAGGCTGCAGCCCTGCACTGTGCTGGTGAGGATGAACCTTCCCTTTCCATTCTGTCCTTAAAACACCCCCACAGGCAACAGCCTAGGGACAGCAGCTCCTCCCCACGCAGGGATGTCAGGGACCCAGAGCTGGGCATGGGAACCAGCACCAGTGCCTTGACCACCAGCGTTCTCAGCCCTGCGTAGTGCTGCTGATGGAAAGGGTCACTTTGCTCTGGCCTCTGTGGCTGGACACAGAGCCAACATTGTGGGAGGGCTCAGTGCAGCCACTGCACATCACCGCAGCCGCTGCTGCAGCAGCTCCCTGTCTGTGCTCTCTGTGCAGCCAGAGGTCAAGGCCTCCATCAGCCGCTTCATGTCCTTCGTCCACACAAGCTCAAAGGAGATGTCCAAGACCTACCTGGCCGTGGAGAGACGCTATAATTATACCACGCCAAAGACCTTCTTGGAGCTGATAAAGCTCTACCAAAACCTGCTGGCGAGTAAAAGGAGCAAGCTCTCCGCCAACATCGAGAGGCTGGAGAAGGGGCTGATGAAGCTGCAGAGCACGGCATCACAGGTGCCTGCCCATAGCCTCTCTCGTGCATCGTGCCTGTACTGGGTCTGGCACAGAGGGAGAGAGCAGGCACGTCCCTGCAGGATGGCCACAGTGTCTGTGAGGTCCCCAAGCCATACCAAGACACTGCTGCTCCACCAGGCAGGGCTTGGCAGGATGAGCCCTTTTATCTGCTCTGTTTCTTCCCTCATTGAGGTGGACGACCTGAAAGCCATGCTGGCAGTCCAGGAGATGGAGCTGAAGCAGAAGAATGAGGACACGGACAAACTGATCCACGTGGTGGGTGTTGAGACAGAGAAGGTCAGCAAGGAGAAAGCCATTGCTGATGAGGAGGAGCTGAAGGTCGAGGCCATCAACAAGGTGCGAAGTCCTGAGCTGCTGTCCAACGTGGGACAGGGCAGCGTGAGCTCTGTGGTTACAGCCACTCACCCCATCCCATGTCCTCCCTCCCCAGATGGTGGCTGAGAAGCAACGAGCCTGCGCAGCCGACCTGGCAGAAGCAGAGGTGGTGCTCTCCGCCGCCCGCGAGGCTCTCGACACACTCAATAAGGTGGGTGAGCTCTCAGTGGGAAGCAGGTGCCCAGCTGGTGCCGGCAGCCCTGGGCTGCGGTGATGCTCAGTGGCCCTGCGGTCCCTTCCCAGTACAACCTGACGGAGCTGAAGTCCTTTGGGGCCCCACCACCAGAGGTAGTGAATGTGATGGCAGCCGTGTTGATTCTGACGGCCGAAAAAGGCAAGATTCCAAAGGACAAGAGCTGGACAGCAGGAAAAGTCAAGATAGGAAAAGCAGACACTTTCCTTGCAAGCTTAAAAAACTTTGATGGAGAAAACATCCCTGAGCCCTGTCTCAAGGCATTTGAGTGAGTCCATGGCTTGTTCCTGCCCCTTCACAGCCCCTGCCACCAGCTGCCCTGAGCAGGGAGGCCAGGGGGGACCCTCACCCGGGAGCACAGTGGACTCTGGGGACAGGAGTTGGGATCCAGGTGTTGGCCTTGCTCTCCCACCCTGCCACCCAGAGGCAACCCAAGCCCCGGGAGGAGCGGGACGGGGTGTTGGCAGCTGCAGTGCCGTGCCATAGCGCGGCGTGTGCTCCCATTCCAGGCCATACCGGACAGACCCCGGGTTTAACCCAGAGTTCATCAAGTCCAAGTCAACAGCTGCAGCAGGGCTGTGCTCCTGGTGCCTCAACATGGTCCGCTTCTACGAGGTGCACTGCACGGTGAAGCCCAAGAGACAGGCGGTGGCTGATGCTGATGCCGAGCTGGCAGAGGCGCAGCAGAGGCTCAGTCGCATTAAGAGCAAAATTGTCGTAAGTGTGTGTCCCCACAGCCCCCAGCCACAAGTCCCCCAGTCACCAAATGAGCAAAAGCACCCTGTGAACCCAGAGCCCAGCCCAAGTGCTGGGATGGGGCTGCTGCGGAGCTCCAGGACCATGGAGCCTCCCATCTGGGCAGGGAATAACTCTGGGGCTGTTCTCTTCTAAAGACCCTGAATGCAAATCTGGCGACTCTCACTGCTCAGTTTGAGAAAGCCACAGCAGAAAAGATCAAATGCCAGCAGGAGGCTGACGAAACCAACAAAGTCATCACCTTGGCAAACAGGTACCGTGCAAATGCAGGCTCCGAAGCATCAGGGCAGGCTGCTGCTCCCTGGCATCACCTGATGGCCATGACGCCAGGGCCATGGGAGCAGCAGAGCCTCCTATACCCTCCCCAAATTAAAACATTCTAAGATGAATTGGGCCAGACATTCACGGGGAGAGGCAGCCATGGAGATGTTTGGTGACAACACCCCAGGTCACCATGGCTGAGTCCCCACGCACCCTTGCCTGGGTCACAGCAGCCACCATCCCCTCTGACCCCCTAGGCTCGTTGGGGGCCTGGCGTCTGAAAATGTCCGCTGGGCTGAGTCAGTGGAGCAGCTCAGAGAGCAGGAGAAGACGCTGTGCGGGGACGTGCTGCTGGTCTCCGCCTTCGTGTCCTACATCGGATACTTTACCAAGAAGTACAGGGCTGAGCTGATGGACCAGCACTGGATCCCCTTCCTCAATGGGCTGACGGTGAGAGGCCACAGGTTCCATCCCAGAGTGCCTGGGGCTCCTTCCCCCCTGCCCACCAGCACCAGGGGCTCCCACCCCTCTGCGGCCAGGCAACCAACAGCCCCTCCCTGCAGGTGCCCATCCCCATCACCCCAGG
Organism: Eulacestoma nigropectus; assembly: GCA_013397775.1. Taxonomy (NCBI): domain Eukaryota; kingdom Metazoa; phylum Chordata; class Aves; order Passeriformes; genus Eulacestoma; species Eulacestoma nigropectus. The sequence continues at coordinate 60,364 of VZTE01000137.1, forward strand.
CCTGGACCCCCTCAGCCTCCTCACGGACTCTGCCGATGTGGCTGCCTGGAACAACCAGGGGCTGCCCAGCGATCGCACTTCTACCGAGAACGCTGCCATCCTCTGCAGCACCCAGCGGTGGCCACTGCTCGTGGACGCCCAGCTGCAGGGCAGCAAGTGGATCAAGAACAAATTTGGGGAGGACCTGCAGATCGTCCGCCTGGGCCAGCGAAGGTGGGCCAGGGGCTGTGGGGTGGGCACAGGCTCAGGCTGCACCAGCCCCCCTTTCCCTGCCATTGAAGGGTGCAGTGTCAGGGCAATCACGTCCCCCATGAGACTCAGGGCACCCACGGGCAGCAGCGCTGTTGGTGCACCTGACACCTCCGAAAGCTCTGTGGGGGCTGGGACTGGCAGAACACAACAGGGTCCCAGTAGGGCACAGCAGGTGGAAAGCACTCCGTGAGCCCCCCACAGTGCACAGGCTTGCCACACACGCCTCCCCTCTCCCCTCTCAGATACCTGGACATCATTGCCCAGGCGGTCTCTGAGGGACAGACGCTGCTGATCGAGGACATCGGTGAGACGGTGGAGGCAGTGCTGGACCCGCTGCTGAGCAGGACCACCGCCAAGGGCAGGTCAGCAAATCCCAATGCTGAGGGGTTTCACCTGCCCCAAGCAGCCACTGCTGCCCCAAAATGCTGGTAGATGCACCTTCACTGTGGGCAGCTTGGGAGCCTGATCCTTCTTTTGCTTTGGCCATATCCCCCACTGTTCTCCAGTATGTCCCATGGAGGACACCTGTACTGAATGTGGCCTTTCCAACTGTTCTGGTCCTTGGCATCCAGTTCATTTAGTGATTTAAGGACATGTTCCCTGGGACACCTGCCATATGGCATGAGAAGCTGGAAGGGGAACTGCACCCCAGAGGCTATGGGGGGCTGTGGCAGGGCAGTGTCCAGTTCCTGTTCCTCCACCCCTGCCATGCCAGGTCTGGTTTGGTACTTTTGCCCTTGCTGTGCCTTTTCCCAACCAAAGAAATTCATCCCAAGCAGCCAGGAACAGCACACAGGCTGAGGGCATCTGTCTGCGATGAGTTACTGCCCAGTGTGTGGGGATTAATTTGTTTAATTAACTGAACAGATATATTAGAATTGGAGATAAAGAAGTCGAGTATAACCAGCAGTTCCGCCTAATCCTGCACACCCGATGTTTCAACCCACACTACAAGCCAGAGGTGCAGGCTCAGTGCACTCTCATCAACTTCTTGGTGACACGGGAGGGCCTGGAGGACCAGCTCCTGGCTGCCGTGGTAGCCCGGGAGCGGCCGGACCTGGAGACCCTGAAGGTACAGAGCCGGCTGCTGGCCAGAGGGGTGGGAGAGGCCGGGGCACTGCGGAGGTTTTGGGGCAGGGAGCACGAGAGCTCCCCTCCGTGTGCTCACTGCTGTGTCAAGAGCCAAGGAAGTCCCAGCCAGACCCTGCAGCTGCAGGTCCCCCGCTGCCCCCCACAGCCAGCACTGCCTGGGCTCATCACCTCACCCTGCAGGTGATGCTGGGTCCCCGGAGGGGCCACATCCACGCTCCCCCCGCACCAGCACACTGGTGGCTGTATGGGAGTGACTGGTGCCAGCACCCTGTCCTGATCTCTTGAGTGACACATCCCTGGGCGCTGCTGTCATAGGCAAACCTGACCAAGAGCCAGAACGAGTTCAAGATCAAGCTGAAGGAGCTGGAGGACTCACTGCTCGCCCGGCTGTCGGCAGCCGGGGGAGATTTCCTGCGGGACACAGCGCTGGTGGAGAACCTGGAGATAACGAAGCGCACAGCCAAGGAAATTGAGGAAAAGGTAAACGTGCTCCCTGGAGCTGGTGCCGCAGGCAGAGGGACAGCTCGGCTGGGCACCCAGCAGGAGGGTGGGCACTGCTTTGACGTGTGATGGGGTTCTGGTAACACCCACCCCCCTGCACCTCCAGGTAAACGAAGCTAAAGTCACTGAAGTACAAATAAACGTTGCGAGAGAACACTACCGGCCGGCAGCAGAGCGCGCGTCCCTACTGTACTTCATCCTGAGTGACCTTAGCAAGATCAACCCCATCTACCAGTTCTCTCTCAAGGTAGATGGGGAGTGAGGAGGGACAGAGATGTCTGCGGGTGGGACAGAGTTGGGGGAGCACAGAGATCCAGTGTTTCAGCTTTCACGCTGCTGACAAGACCCAGCAGCCACATTCTGATGCCTGCTGGGATCTTCCTCAGGCCTTCAATGGGGTCTTCGAGAAAGCCATCCAACGTGCAACTCCCAGTGACGACACCCGGCAGAGGGTGATCAACCTGACGGACCAGATCACCTATCAGGTCTATGTGTACACTGCACAGGGCCTCTTCGAGAGAGACAAACTCATCTTCCTGGCCCAGGTTGCCTTCCAGGTAATCCCTGCAAATGTCTGGGGCTCCTGCTGTACAACAGGCGTTCATGTGGCTTTAGACAGGTTATTCTCTTACTCTGGCGCTTCTGTTGGATGCTCAGAGCCTCTTGCCCCTCACACCAGGGCCGTGGGCACTGGGTGGCTGTGACGCTGCACTTCCAACTTCCAGGTCCTGGCCATCAAGAAAGAAGTGAACCCAGCAGAGCTGGACTTCCTCCTGCGCTTCCCTTCCAAGGCTGGTGCCACGTCCCCCGTGGACTTCCTGCAGCACCAGGGCTGGGGTGCTGTCAAGGTGGGTCTGTGCAGTCGCCCACTGTGCCAAGGCAATGCCAGCACAGCCCCTTGTGCAGCGGGTCCGGGGTCACCTGCAGGGGTCCCTGAGGATGAGCAGAGCCCAGGAGTGATTTAATCCTTCTCTGTGGCACCTGAAGGCACTTTCAGAAATGGAAGAGTTCAGGAACCTGGAGAGTGACATCGAGGGCTCGGCAAAGCGATGGAAAAGGTTTGTGGAGATGGAGGCACCGGAGAACGAGGTGTTCCCCATGGACTGGAAGAACAAGTCAGCCCTGCAGAAGCTGTGTGTGCTGCGGTGCCTGCGCCCTGACAGGATGACCTATGCCATCAGGTATGCTGGTGCCCAGCACAGGGCTCTCCTGCAAGAGCCCCAGAGTGTCACCACACCAGCTGCAACCAGTGACTGTTCCCAGCTCACAGGACGGTTCTATTTTTCTGTAGGAAATTTGTGGAAGAGAAGATGGGAAGCAAGTATGTGGAAGGAAGAAGCATTGACCTCTCTGAGGTGTACAAGGAGAGCAGCCCCTCCACGCCCCTGTTCTTCATTCTCTCCCCCGGCGTTGACCCACTGAAGGACGTGGAGGCACTGGGTGAGGCGCTGCTCACCCCAGAGTGGCACCAGCCTCGAAGGCCATGAGCTGCTGCAGGGCCAAGAGGCCAGAATTGCACAGCCCCAGCTCAGTACTGATGCTGACAATGACAGCACACCTTCCCCTCCCAGGCACGAGGCTCAATTTCACCATCGACAATGGGAAGATCCACAACGTGTCACTGGGGCAAGGCCAGGAGGTCGTGGCAGAGCACGCCATGGAGGTGGCAGCTGCAGAGGGCCACTGGGTCATCCTGCAGGTGGGTGGGGGACAGTGGGGTGCACCACAGGTGCACAGCGCTGACGGCAACCAGGCACACCAGCGCATGAAGTCCTGCCAGCATCCGGGCACGCCATGCGTGGTCAGCCCACTGGTGATGGCAGTGACACTGCCTGGGCTCGCTGGCTGTACCCAGCCCAAGTGCTGTTGTGTTGTAGTGCACCTTCTCCCTGTGGAGCCACAGTAGGAATCTGGGGGGGAGGTGAGACTCACAAGGTCCAGAGGGTTTCTTTTGCAGAACATCCACCTAGTGGCCCGGTGGCTGGACACGCTGGAGAAGCTGGTGGAGCAGCACAGCCTAGCCAGCCACCCCGAGTACCGACTGTTCATGAGTGCCGAGCCAGCCCCCACCCCCGAGTCGCACATCATCCCGCAGGGGCTGCTGGACAACTCCATCAAGATCACCAGCGAGCCGCCGACAGGCATGCGTGCCAACCTGCACGGAGCCCTCGACCTCTTCTCCCAGGTACCCCACAGCTGCCTCCTCAGGACGGCTCCAGGCAGCGTGTGCAGCTCATCCCCTCCCAGGGTTCCACAGGCTGAGCACCTTGGGAGTGTCACCGCTGCCAGGGACACTGCACCCAGCCCCTGCCAGCACATCCCCTGGAGTGCCCAGAGCCCCCCTCTGCCAGGGGTTTAGGGGTAACCAGAGCTGCCTGAGGGTTTCCAACACAAGGAAGTGCCAGGTTGCCAGTGCCTTTCCTGAGGCAGAACCTGGAGCTGCTGCAGCTGTGCCATGAACAAGCTGTCTCAGCTGTCAGCAAGGCATTGGGGTGTGAAGTCCTAATTCTTTCATAAACAAATGAGTGTAAAAATTACCAACGAGCAAATCATTAAAATACAATTGTATGCTTTTTATTCTAATAAACACCTTCAGTTCTCTTTTGCCTATCAATGTTCCCCACTAGAGAGGCATCTGATAGTAATATTCAGCTGCAACTCACCCTCACTATTCCTCCGCAGGAAACACTGGAGCAGTGCAGCAAAGAAACGGAGTTCAGGTGCATCCTGTTTGCACTCTGCTACTTCCACGCCGCGGTGGCCGAGCGGCGCAGGTTCGGTACCCAGGGCTGGAACAGGCCATACCCCTTCAACAACGGCGACCTGACCGTCTCCGTTAACGTCCTGCACAACTACCTGGAGGCCAACCCCAAGGTGAGGGATAACAAGGCGACTGCTCCTCGGCACAGCACACACCGCAACAATTGGCCTTTCTTAGAACATTCATCAGTTTGCAGCACAAACGCCGTCTCACGACGAAGCCCAGGGCCAGGAGCAGTTCCTCCCCTGCTCCCTGCATGCTCAGGCAGGGGAAGGGGATAAGCACTCGGCCTGACTGAGCTGGGTGGGAGAGGCATCAGGCACCAGCCAGGACAAGTGCCTGCCCTGGCCCATGTGCCTGCCCTGCCCTATGCCTTGCTGATTGGTGGGTGCTTCCACCTAAAAAGGAAAGCTCACCCCAAAAATGCAGGTACAGTGAGTAGGGCTGAAGTCTCACCTTTAGACCTGCCCTCACAGACATGATCAGTGCTGGTTGGAAAAAAGACGGGATTCAAACCACAGATGGCTGTGTTCATACCGGGACGAGGAGAAATCTGTGGGTGATCAAGAGACACCCCTCTTCCCAAGCCTCTGTGGGTCCAGGGACTGTCACCTCCCTGCACACTGGACAGGTCAATCCTGGAGCCATCATTCCATGGCCCTGCGGTTGCATGGGGAACTCCTGGGGAGCTGCTCGGGAGTCCCAGCTTGAGCTTCTCCCTTGCAGGTACCATGGGACGACCTCCGGTACCTCTTTGGTGAGATCATGTACGGGGGGCACATCACCGATGACTGGGACCGCCGGCTGTGCCGCACATACCTGAGCGAGTACGTCCAGCCCGAGATGCTGGATGGGGAGGTGTCCTTGGCTCCAGGGTTTATGATCCCTCCCCGCTTGGATTACGAGGTAAGAAACATTGCAATTTGCTGTAGAAAAACCCTGCTCTGGATAAATGTGCATGAGTCCAAGTTCCCTCTCGCCCACCAAGGGGAATGTAAGGGGAGAGTGTCAATCCCCTGGAAATGTGCAGAATTGCTGCAAAAGTTAATTCCTGTGGTTGAGATGGAAAGGGAAAAACTTGGCTGAGACACAGGTTAAAAAAGAGCCTCCATGAGCACAGGCAGGTGCTACGAAGGGCCCCCAGAGTGGTGACAGGTTTTCAAGGTTGCAGGGAACTTTGGGCTCCTTGGCCTGTACTCCCAAGCTAACGCTGGCCCTGACCCTGCGCTCAGGCCTACCACCAGTACATCGACGACAACCTGCCAGGCGAGAGCCCCCACCTGTACGGCCTGCACCCCAACGCAGAGATGGGTTTCCTGACCGTCACCTCGGAGAGGCTCTTCCGCACAGTGCTGGAACTGCAGCCCAAGGAATCCGATGCTACCGGAGGCTCAGGCACCTCCCGAGAGGAACAGGCAAGTCAAGTCCTGTCTCTTTATGGTAGAAATTGAATGATTTTTTTAAGGGGGGAAGTAATTACAGTGGGGGAAAAAAAAAACTCTTAAGGGTGACAATTGAGAGGCTAGAGAGGGGAGACAGACACAGGCCCAGAGACAACTGGGAGAGCAGGCCCCATGGCAGCAGGGCAGGGACCGCACAGGGAGGCGACTCCAGCCCAGCCAGGCTGCGCTCATCGGCCTGGGGATAGCGGCACACACGGCACAGAGGCAGCCGGCAGCAGCGTCAGGAACCTCATGCCCTGATGGGGCCAAGATGCACCACTGGCAACACGTGGCCCAGGTGGGGCTCCTCAGCAGATGGAGCTGGCTGAGGAACCTCCACTCATGATAGCAACTACAAAAAACAAAGATTTAAAATAAATTTTTTAAAAAGTCATCTTCCTGACTGCCTGGACTTTACACTTGAATTTCACAGCCTCCGTGGCCTCAGCTCTCTTACCCTGGCTATCAAAAAAGAACTACAGCTTTTTAAGACCCAAGAGCAGTTAGTTCCAGAATGGAGCACTAGTAACAGAGGAGGAAGTACAAAGGAACACCAGGGCAGAAAAAGAAAAAAATCTTACCAACTTAATTAAATGTGAACCTGCAGCATTTTTCTCTGGATAAGAGCAGTTCATGGCATTCTCCTTTCAGGTGAAGTCAGTCCTGGATGAAATCCTTGGGCAGCTGCCAGAGCCGTTCAACATGGAGGACATGATGGCAAAGGCAAAGGAAAAAACCCCATACACTGTTGTAGCCCTCCAGGAATGTGAAAGGATGAACATTCTGACCCACGAGATCAGGCGCTCGCTGAAGGAGCTGGACCTGGGACTGCAGGTACACAGCAGGCAGCTGCCTGGATCATCTCCCAGTATCTCCAAAGCACTCTCTGCTTTTGCTGCAGCTCTCACCCATCAAGCTGTGCCAGGTGCAGCTGGGCAGCCCCAGCCTTCTGCTCCCTGAGCCCACACACATCCCTCTGGATGTCCCACCACTGGCTGTGGGTGACACTGCCTGGACTTTTCTCTTTTTCAAAGGGAGAATTGACAATTACATCCGAGATGGAAGAGCTGGCAAACGCTCTCTTCTATGACAGCATTCCAGAATCTTGGACACGCTATGCCTATCCCTCCCTCCTCAGCTTGGCAACCTGGTATGCGGACCTGCTCCTGCGGATCAGGGTGAGCAGAGTGTGTGTGACAGTCAGAGCTTGGCATGCAAGCAGGTATCCCAGAGACCAGGACTCTCCCCACCAGTGCAGTGGTTCACTGGGAACTGGTTTATTTCTCAGTATCAATTTAACCAGCCTGAAGTACCTGAAAAGGGCTGTTACCCCAGGGATGGGAGCACAGGTCTGACCAGGGTTCCTATTACCGTACATCACTGCAGTAAAAAAACATCAGCTCTCCCCCCATTACAACTCAGGGTGTCCCATAAAAAAATTAATAAAACTGGCTTTGTTAAAAAATAACAGCAGTATTTTCTGCACTGTGAATTCAGGGTTTCAGCTTCATTGCTGCAGGGGAATCTGCCATTTATTCCTCCCACTCCACCTCCAGCCAGTCCCCACTCTGCAAGATCAGCTGAAGCTTGGGTTAGGCACAGCAAAGCATCAGCTCTGTCACAGTGTCCTGCAGCTCACAGCACACCCTCCACCTTAAAGGACTCTGCTGGTTTATTTTCCAGGAACTGGAAGTCTGGTCAACAGATTTTGTGCTGCCTGCAACAGTGTGGCTGGCGGGATTCTTCAACCCCCAATCCTTCCTCACAGCCATCATGCAGTCCACAGCCAGGAAAAGGCAGTGGCCACTGGATAAGATGTGTCTGGCAGTGGATGTGACCAAGAAAATCCGCGAGGACATAACATTTCCCCCTAGAGAAGGCTCCTATGTGCACGGGCTGTTCATGGAAGGTAAAAACTGCATCTCTAAGATGTTTCAGACATGGAGCAGGCCCAGCTCAGCCCTTCTCCCTCGTGCAGCTGAGCAGTGTTGGCACTCACTGGCCGGTCTGCTCTGCCCCTCGCTGGCAGCAGCTCAGAGCAGGGAGCCCCTGATGCACCTGGCTCCACCTGAGTCCAGGCTTGGCCGCCAGCTGAGGGCAGCACTGCCCGGATCACAAAGCCTTTCAAAACCAGAAACTTGTGTTTTAGCAATTCAGGCTCGAGCTCACTAACCCCAGGGCTCCCGGAGCTACAGGGCTCTAGTGATTACATATGCCACATTCTTATTTAATGCTCGAGTAAGACAAACTGAGAAACTCAAACCCATAATAATTACTGCTAATGAGAGGGAAGGAGGCAGTTCAGCAGAGCAGCTGCGGGGTCCACTTGGACAAAAGCAGCGAGCACGTGGGACAGCATGTGATAGATGCCACCATGGCCAGTTCACCTTAAACTCTGTAATTCCCATATAAAGCCGTGCTAAAGGGAGGGGTGGGGACAGAATTTATTCAGACATCCCACACACAGTAAGGCAAATGCAGTCCTGGGTCACAGTGAGATGAGAACATGTCAGACCTAACCACTGTTGAGCCACTCTACCCAACCTTAACCTTTGAGCTCCCACCCGTCAGTAGTTCTGCACAAAGCCCCTGCAGCGAGCAGCCCCGGGGAAGGGGTCCGGGGGCCCTGACGGCGCTGCCACGTCGCAGGTGCGCGCTGGGACATCCCCTCGGGGTCGATCGCCGACGCGCGGATGAAGGAGCTGACGCCTGCGATGCCGGTCATCCTGCTCAGAGCCGTCCCCGTGGACCGCATGGACACCATCAACATCTACGAATGTCCCGTCTACAAGACACGGACGCGAGGGCCCACCTACGTCTGGACCTTCAACCTGAAGACGAAAGAAAAAGCTGCCAAGTGGGTCCTGGCTGGTGTGGCTCTGCTCCTAGAGGCCTAGACTTTAACGACAATGGAAAGCAGCAATACTTTTACTTGTACAAACCTCCAAGTTGTGTAACTCCGTCTATGTTTGATAGTACCAGAACCATTTTAGCAAAGTATCAATAAAACCAGTGCTGGAAACGCTGCCGTGTGGAGCCTGCTCTCGCAGCTCATGGGGTTCTCAGGGTGGATACTGGTTTTCCACTAGTGGTTTCTGACGTGGTGCTGGTGGGCAGCCAGACCACCGTGGGAAGCCAGACAGAACAACTGCACACAAGTGCCTGACTCCTTTCCTTCTCTTGGCTCTCCATCTTCCCACAGCTCTTTATGTGATGGCTCAGTGTGAACTGAGCAGAAACTCCTCACACTCCTGCATGGAGCACGTGTCTGGCTGAAGCAGATGGGAGAAGAGAAGTGCAGATCCGGTCCAGTTCACCCCCACCCAACCTGCACAGCCCAGAGAAGGTCCAGCTGCAAACAGGTTCCTCTCTGAAGTATGTTATTTTTATTTCTAGGGTACAGAACCTACTCAGCCCTTTTTTCACAACAAATAATTTGTATCAGCAGTAACACAACATTAAGGTGAATAGATTTAGCAAGACTGGTCCCTTTGGCATAAAACAATTTACCAAAATCCCACCCTGTGAAATATTTCAGCAATTAGTTCTAAAATACAGTTACCTGAACCTTCCCTCACAGCTCACAGTCAGACGACCTCCAAGGGCAGGCACAGAGAGCAGCTCATTTCTTTATAGAGCAGCAGTATTTATAATCAGTTACGACTGAGTTTCACACTTACCATCAACTTTTTTCAGGTGCCAGAAATCCTGTTTGTGGCACTGCCAGATCAGCAACCCTTGCTCACACCCCACCAGTGACACAGGGCAGCCCCACCCTGCACCCCACACGTTTTTACCTGGCTTCCAACCACCTTCTTTGCAGGATGTTATGGTTCAAGCCTCCCACTTCCAGCAAGTAACATCCCAAACCCACATCAGCACCAAAGTCTTCTCCTGCCCCTCCACAACTCACTTGTAACATATCTGATTGTGAAGGAGCCAGGCACACCCTGCTGAGGGGGAGGCCAGAGTTAGGTAAGTAAAAGGGATATGGGAACACGCAGCATCCTGGGCACATGTACAGCAGTGCCAACCGCAAGGACTGTGCACGGCACGGGAACAGGCCAGACTGATGTCCTGAAGCTCACAAGGGCTCGAGTCATGGGGCAGTTGAACAGCCAGGAAACCCAGGACACCACAAAAAAGAAAAGCAAAACCAACTGCCCGTGTTAACCAACACTACAGTGGCAAAGCAAAGCCCTGACTGGATACAAAGACAAAACATTTTAAGTATTCCAGCAATGTTTTCTATTGGCTGGTCAAGATAACACAAACACAGTCTCTCTCTCTGAAACTCTGAAAGAGACATTGCAGAAATGGGAGTTTTATTTCCTTGCATGGAAAATACCCCTGCATGGGTTCTCTGTCAGTGGCCCTTCCAGAAATTCTAGTAGATGAAACCCAGTCTGGACCTGAGCACTGATCCCAGTCCACGGCAGCCAGTACCCCAGAGGAACCAAGGAGTGCCTGGTTTTCCCCACATCATCTGCACGTCCATCATCTTTCTTCTGACAGAGCACCGCAGCTATTCACTGCAGTCAGTTCAATATAATTCCCCACAATGCAGCAAACTCACCCAAAGCAGCAACTTTTCTTCTTTCAAAAGAAATTCTTGATCAGAGGTGTCACCAGCTTCACCCAGAGCTTCACATAACGATTTGGCTGCTCAAATGTTGATGTTGAGACCACACCTGAGCAGAGGTAAAGCTGCTCTTGCTCCTGAACAGGGAAAGAAACATCATCTCAGTAAATACCAAGTGTTAAATTAGGTAATGGTCTTTCAGAGAAGCAAATTCTCAGATAAAGCTGACCAGGGATCTTGTCACAAGTACGCACCATTTCTCCTCAAGAATTTGCAATTTAAACTCTACAGAGAACAAGGGTAGAGGGTTTTGCCTTTTTGCGTCCCACAGTTGCAAGAGCTGAGCTTCAGTTTCAGAAAACTCCTCAACGCCAAGCTGTAATTGCCAGAAAAGGAAACCTCACCCAACCCTCCTGGGACTGGCTCACACGGCTCTTTCTAGACACAGCTCAGGCGCCGCGTTTGCAGATGAATGTGCAGTCGTGATCTCAGCTAAATTACCAGAAACACTCGGGCCCCCACAGCATGCACCCAGCTGCTGAGGGAGGAAATGAACCACGCTGCTGATAACATGCTCACAGCACGTGAGAGCAGTGCTTTGGTCACAGGTAAGTGGGGTTTGTAGCACAGACAGTCAGATTTCAGGATCTGCAGGCAAACAAGGAGCAGATCAGCTCCTGGAAGCTTGTTCATCATCCTTTTTTTATAATTGAAGCTGTCACAAACAGCAGAAAATACTCTGCATTATTTAAATTCAGGGTGGAACAGGGAAATAGGAACCAAGTACTGGAAAGAAACACCAAAAATATGAACCAACAGCAGAAGCAAGACATCCATCTGCCAATTCACGCTATTTTAGAGCTCCCAAATGCTCCAAGAGCTATAGTCAGCCCTGCTGTGAGGATTCTGCTCCACGACCATCCAACATGGTGAGGTCTGAGCGCTGGAGGCAAGGCCAGTTCCCTGAATCAATCTCAGTTCATTCAGAGAAGCACCCAAAGACACCCAGACCGCTCACATTTCTTCCCAAATCTCAGCACACATTTTTAAATGGAACTGAACATTACATAGGCAAAGTGATTTCATGGCAGCATCCCAGGAATGGATTAAGTCTTCTAAAAAAGACCACAGAAAGTAAACACCCAGTCCATCTCAGAAACAGCTTCCAGCAATCAGGAATGGTTTAAAGCCCTTTGAATGAGATCACTGCAGCCCTGTGTGAGAAAATTCCTTTGTGTCACATTTCCATTGATTTTCCCCTTCCATTAGAAACAAGCAGAGGCAAGATATGAATTGAAATACTCAAGCAACTCTTCCAGTAATAGAATTGTTTTTGATTAGATACACTCTGACTCATCCCAGGGAAGAGCCCTGATGCAAGAGGGCAATTCCCATTGATCTTGCTGACAACTTTGCCAGCACCGGCCTCATACAGTGCGTTTCTGAGGTCTCCAAGTCACACAGAGGCACCCAACTGATCTGCTTTGAAACAGAACACTGTAGGAGAAATGACTTGGGACAGTCAGTTCCAGCAGAAGATTCAGTCAACACAGCTGGAGAATCAGGCAGGATTCGGAGCAGCAGCAGAAGTGCTGAGCATTCCAAGCTGCCTAATTAAAACAAAAACAGCACAGAAAAACCCTGGGACACTGAACATCAAACCACTTAAAAACGTTTGTGTCAAGATTATATCATGTCATATTATTATTCAAGATAAGAATTTTGCCACAGAACTTCATGGGCAACCCAGCCAGTCCAGAAACCCTCTTCCAGTCCAAGCTCAGACATTCCGAGGGCCTGGCCTCATTACCCCAGAACCCATCATGCCCTGGGCAATGCCCAAATGTTGGGGTTGAGGCTCAGAGGTGCAGCGTGGTTGGTGAGCAGAGGAGCCAGCAGATCCTCCAAACGCTCTCTGCGCATACAGCCCTGAGCACTCTCGGTGCCTGAGGTCACTGGGGACACACATTCCTTCCCGTTACGGCCTCATTTCCCAGCACTGGGTACTTGCAGCAGGCAGCTCATCAATAGTCACTTCACTGACAGCTCCTCAGGACTCCCCATGCTCCAGCAGCTTTTGAGTTATTGTAGCTGGAGGTTTTTATTGCCACTGTGTCATCAGCATTCCCTGTGTGACCCAGAAGTACAACATCCCCACTGCATCCCCAGAATCTGCCGCTTACCTGATGGAGCTGCTGCTGCAAGGCTTTATTTTCTGTCACTATCGCAACCTGAGCTTCCAAGTCACGATGAACTGATCGATATCCGAAATTTGGAGAGCCAATCAGGGTCAGGCAGGGCAGGTCGCTCCCTGCCAGGTACAGCCAGAGGCCTGAAGGAAAAATGAGGAAGAGAGGTAGCGTGACAACTGAGGGAACAGCCAAGGTGGGCTCGCACGGTCCCTTCACTCAGAGTGAATTAAATGCATTAAAGGTGCATTACAGATTCTGTACAGGGCCTCGAGAGCAGAGTGGCCCCCCAGGGCCTGCAGGGCTGCGATGCTGCGCGTGGCTCGCGGGGTGCCCTGGAACAGCCCAGATCTGAGTGTCCTGACTGGGAGTGCAGCACCCCCAGTGCGCCCCACAACAACCCAGAGCAAGTCCCTGCCACTGCATTAGAGGCTGTTTTGCACCGCAGTGAATTCGGAAATGCTGAGAGAAGACAAGCAGGTTTTCAGTGAAGGAAGGAGCCGCAAAGCCCCAGGCAGACAGGCTAGGTCTGTCCAGCCTGTCCCAGGGCCAGTGACCAACCCCCATCCCGGGGCTGTGACATGAAGATGCATCTCCCAGCTCTGGCAGGTGAATTCACATGCCATTGTGAAGAGACGCAGAAGAGAAGTGCAAATTATTTCACTCCCTCACTTCCAGAGGAGCCACCAGGGATGAGATCAGACTCTTGCCAGGGCACCTGGCCCCCACTGCCACTCACCAGCACAGGTCCCACAGCTCTGCCAGCACAGGCGGGACAGAGCCCAGGACAGGTTTTCAAGGGAAAGATGGAAACATCACATTATTCCCAAGCACACCATTGCAGCAGGGCAAGAACGAACAGCCACAGGAGAGTCAGGACTGCTGCCAAGGAGAGGCTGCGTGGCCACTCTGCACAAATGGAGTCAGAAAGCCTTTGCTCTCCTCAGCACAGCCCTGGGTGAGTCCCTGGTAGAGGCTTATCCCCGTGGCTGGTCACACACAGCCTGCAACAAAGAACCCGTAGCATAAAAACCACCTTGGCCTTAAAATAGCAGCAGGTTTCCTAACTCAGCCCCAGAGCAGTTCCAAGAATGCCTTGAGTAAGATGCTGCCGATTCACTGCCAGTTCCTGTAACCTCCTCCCCACCCCCACAGCACACACTCACAGAGCTGGCACTGCCCTAAAGCCACGGCACCTCCAGCCCCACAGGCTCACCCCACCACACAGGGGCTGGACAGCCCACCACGGGCTCTGGGAGCCACAGGAAAGCACCCACGTGGCACAGAATTTCGGCACATTCTGCCACCAAACAAGAGCCTGCCTGGGGCTGTCTGGTGCCTGACCAGCCAAAGGCTGGACCTCTGCCCAAGCAGCAGACATGAGGAACAGGTTCCTTGCCTTCCCAAGTGTCCTGTGGCAGTCCCACAGCCTTTACAGGCCTCTGGTTTCACGGCCATCTGGCAGGATCTGCTCGAACAGTGACTCACCTTTCCAGCAAGGGGAAGCGCAGTTTCCCAGCGCCAGTCAATAGCAGTAACAGGGTTTATCTCACAGCACACAGCCACCTGCCCAGCTCCCTGCCACCAGAACCTGCTTGGAAGGGACCTTGATCCCAAGGGATGTGCCCGTGTCACCTTCAACACCACACCCAGGAAAGTGGCAGGTAGGCTCTGGGATGTCATACCAAGAGAGCTGCTGGCAGTCCTGCTCACACCTGCACCCCATCTGTGCAGCGCTCTGCTACACCTGCATGGTGCTGAATGCACCCAGGAGAGAGATCCCTGGGAACACCACTTGACACTGTGCATGCAGATACAAACATTTTAAAGGGAGTGGGGGGAGCATGCAGCACAGCCACAGTGTTTGGGGTATGTCAGCGAGATCCCACAGGAGACTAAAGGGTGTCTCATGTCTCAGCCCAGAGAGGAAGCACCAACAGGCACTATTTGCTGCTGGGGATCTCATGTCCTCAGTCAGGAGCTAGGCTCCATGTGCTCCTTGTGCACATGCCCTTCATATCTCCAAGGCTTCCTCCCTTCCCTCTTCTGTCCTTGTCCTCTCTGCCACACCACGTGACTCCTGCAGAAAGAAACGAGGTGAATCCAACACGTGCCAAGGGCAGAGCATGCCACAGGAGGAGCTGCACGCTGATCCTCCCAGCACTCTGAAGGGGAATGGAAACAAGGCAGCAAATGTCTCCAACTGTCCCTCCTGCTAGGTACGGGAGCTGCTGAACTCCGAGCCCTGCATCCCTCTCCAAGCGAACACCACACAGTAGAGAGCCCAAAGCGCTGTCCCACGAGGCCTGGCTGGCCCAAACAGGATCGATGACCATGTGCACTTTGGTAGCTGGGAAAAGCAGCCCTTGTTTCTGGGCTCAATTTATGCCAAACCACATCCCACTGGGAGTTAACAGTGCCCAACAAAGGCAGAACCTGGGAACCACAGGTCGCTCAAGACACAAGACATCCCAGGCAGGCAGGCAGGGACCTCCCTCGAGCTGCCCTGTGTGAGATAAGGGTTTTCCCTGGGGAGGTGCTGGGGAGGGTCACGACACCCTGAGATCTGTTTGTCGTTTCAACACAGAGGCAGCCAGTACACCCAGGGATTTTCAGTAGTCGAGAGAAGGCCGACTCTGCAGTTTTCCCTCCCCAGCACCCTCGAGCCTCCCTCTGAGCACCCCTGCGAGAAGCAGGGACATGGAGCCATTCCCACTAACAGCTCTCTTCAAAACAGGAACGGCCGGAGCCCCAGCGTTCCAATCACAGCCCAAATGCTCCAGTTGGAACACCGTGCTGAGCCTGTGGGAGCTGGGCATAGTGTATCCAGCAGGAATCCAGGGTCTCCCAGAGAAGACCTTGAGGGCAGTGTTCATTAACTCACTGCATGTTAGTCCATATTCCTTCCTCAGCCCCTTGCCCTCTGGCTGCCCTGACTCCCACAAGCACACGCTGCAGTTCCTCACGCACTGCATCCCCTGTGTGCTGCGAACGGGAGCTGATGCAAATCCCCCAACACTCACATCGTGCCCACCCAGACCTGCTGCTGGGAAGGCCCTGGGAGCAGCTCCCCTCCAGCACCTGCCCCAGATACCGCTCCAGGGTCTCCACCGAAGTCAGCACTCCTGACTGCTGAAACCAGCCCAAAGGTACAAGAAACTGCACCACGACACTGACTGCATCATAAACACATCCAGATGCTTCCTTTCCTTCACATCACGTTTCTCATCCAGGCAGTGCTTCAGTGCCACCACAGGGACAGCTCTTACATCATCCCTGCGACTGTATCGAGCAGGAAACCCAAAGGCAAGGCATCCCCCAAGCGATCCAAACCCTCCAGGTTTACACAAGCAAGTTGTTTGACCTTGGAGGAGTGTTTTGAAGGTTAAGCCCAGACTGGCACCCAGCCAGCCCCTCACTCCTTTCGCAATCCAAATGCGCAACTCTCGCACACCTCTGAATAAGGCCCCTTGGGATAAGGGCATCTTACCTTTGGCATGGAACGTCCACCCAGCACGGGAGTATTCCTGCAGCTGCACCCTCTCCTGCTGCTGCAGGTAGCAGACCTCGCTGTAAAACTGATGTTCAATGTAAACGTAGGCAGCAGGGATGGCACCTGCCACCCCTTTGGCACCAAAAAACCCATTGACCTCTGGCGAGGCCAGGAGGATCCGGTACTCAGCCCTTGTGCCCAGGATGAGGTCCATGTAGGCCTGTGTCAGGTTGAAGTAGCCAGTGGTCAGGTATACCCTGGCATCTCGCTCTGCCTCGGTCAGCAGGGTCTCTGTGACCATCTCGTCTATTTGAATCCCAAAAGGTTTCATTTGGATTAAGGGATAGATCCAGGTGTCCGGTTCTGGTTTCAGACTCCCAGATGCTTGAGAGCCTTGCTGGGATAAGAGGGAGCTGCCTGGCTGGCTGCTGTGGAAAGTCTTCGCGTGAAGGAGCTCTTGCCGTGTCCGGGCAGAGTTGATGACCTCCATGACCCTCCGGTTGGCGATCTCGCAGTAAGCCACTTTGTCTCCTGCAGGGAAAATCAGAGAGATGGTGTCTGAGACCTACAGGCACAGAGCTATGTGTTGTCTATTACACACCAGGAAAAACTACTGACAGGACACGGATACAGGAGCAAACAGGAGCCAACACAGAGTGCACGTAACTCTCTGTCCTAAGGCCCAAACCAGCCGTTTCAAGGTTGGCAGAGCTATGTTACAGAAGAGATATGCTCAGCAACTGGCAGCAGCCTGAAAAATCCTCTGGGAAAGGACGAGGGCAAGGCTACACTGACAACCAAGAATGAGCTGGAACACGCAAATAAAGTCCCACCCCCAGCCTGAACTTACATCACCCAGCAGTGCAAGGCCAGGACAAAAACTGATGATGCAATCAGCCTGGCACATCACTGCCCTTCTCTGCCCACTGTTACACTTGTTCCCAGTCTCCCTGAACCAATTCCCATGTGATTCCCAGAACAAACTCTACTACAAGAGATTAACTGCCAACAATAGCAGCACATTCATGAACCCTTCAGAATATGCATGCCCAGAGCACCTGGAATTGCAGCTGCTAATATCAGAAAAACTTCTCTAAGGATGGAAGTTCTTGTTTAAGGCCAAAAGCAGCACATTTACGAGGCAGCACTGAGACAGTTGCAGAGCTACTTCCAGCCTCTGCACGCCCTGCCAGATTAGCCTGTGACAACCACTGTGCTGGGAAAACTCCAACAGACCCAGTCCTGAAACTCAAGCAATCTTGATTTTAATACTGGATGGCACAAAACAGGACACCCCACAGTCTGAACGATGGTCAGACACTCAGCAATTCCCAAATGGATGGAGTCCAAGTCACCCTTAAACCCTGGCTGTGACTCCTCTCCTGTGGATGCCATCACCCAACCAGGTGAGATAGCTCTCTCCTACCTTGGTACGGGTGTACCATTCCCTCCATCATCTGGACGGTATCATCCTGCTGTAACTGCAGGGACACGTCTCCGATGGCATCCACGAGCTCCGTGAAGAAGTCTGCGATCTCGGGAGAGTCCCGCAGCAAGACATAGCGGTCCTGACGATTGGTGAAGTACAGATCACTCAGGTTTGCGCTGAAGAGAAAGGGAAGAGCCAGGTTCAGAGCACAGGCACAAGATTCTCAACCTCCCACCCAGGCTACAGGCCTCACTCTGGGATAGCTGCACTAAAGCACAAATTGGCCACTTCCTTTGGAATCTCAAAAGATTTTTCCCTTTATGAAAGACTCTCTCTCATCTGAGAATCTCATGTGGAGGAACTGTGGTTGCTCTCCCATCTCAGAAGAGCACTGATAGGATCATGATGGAGTCCAGACGTTCAGGCAACTCTGGCAGCACAGACACCCAGCCCAAACCCCAGCGAAACGATCCGCACCAAGGCCGGACGCAGCAGACTCACCCGCTCAGGATCACATTGTCATCAAAGAGATAGACCTTGATGTGCTGCAGCCCAATGGTCTCATTGAAACGCTCTGGAATCAGGAGCCGAAGAAGTCCACGCAGGTTTGGGGTGTGGAAGAGGGACACGCGGACTTGCTCGGGAAATCGCTGCAGCAATGGGATCAGCATTGTCCGAGAATTCTTCCTGCCTGGGACAAAAAGGGAGTTTCACACAAAGATCACACAGACAGGACACATCATGACACAGATCTTCAGCCGGTTACAGGGTGAGCACCCATCCCATCCACTAGCACTTCACGTTCTCCCTTTTTTCTTCGTTTTTTTTAAAATCACCTTCATTTGCACTATGTCAATATTGAAACCGACATCCAGAATCAGCCACGGGGCACGTCTGACACTTTTCAAGCTTCTTAACCAAGCCTCACCAGCACCAGTAACACGTCTACGAGAGTCACTGCAGATGACCACATTTTCCTGATTTAGTGTGCTGCTGCTTCCAACAATTCCCTTTCTCCTTTCAAAATGAAAATGTAAGTGAGCATGATGGGTAAGGGCAAATGCACTAACAAACGAACCAAGCAAGACTGCACAAGTTGGACAGAGCAGTTTGGCCCTTCTTGCTCCTACCACCTGTCTTTGGAAGAAAAGCTGCTCAGCTTGAAGATTTTCTGGGAATATGCAGTTCTGGAATACAGAAGGCCAATACTGAAAGGTGCACGCTTTACGCAAGTAGGTCCAATTGGCCAAGACGCTTACTCTGAAAAGAACTGTCTCTCTAGCCTAACAGTAAACTCAGGCTCTGACAAAAGCAAAGAGTGGCAATTCCTACCCCGGGAACCCCTGGTGTAGTCGAGGAGAATGGAAACTCTGAGGTCAGGTGAGCCTTTTGCTTGCAGTGATTTCTCCAGTGTTTCTTCTAAGCAGTCCACCTGCAGAGAGAGTTCTCTCTTCATTACAAAAGCAAATACACTTTCCAAGGGAAGTGCTCAGCAGCAGGAGACTGTGGCCAAGACAGCTCCCACGCCCTGGTGTGAGTCCTTCCTCCTTGTGCCAAGCACAGCCAGTCCAGCCTTTGCATCTGCCAGCCTGGCAGCCTCCATCAGCCTAAAGCCACAGATCAAAGAGCCTCAGTTTTAAATATCCACATTCTTCAAGCCTCCCAAAAGCAACTAATGTTAGCAGAAAAAGTTCCAATATCATTCCCAAATCACAGATTTGCATCACCAAAAACAAACATTGGTGGGAATTCACTGCAGTTTTATTCTTTAACTACAGTGTTGTTTGTCACATGCAAATTCAAATCCTGTGTGCAAGCCCAAAGTTGGGCACAAATCCTGTGCAGGCTCCATCTACCTTTACCCTGCGAAGGCATTTGCTTCCTAACATCAGAACCTGGCCAAGGCCAGGCTTCTCCCTAAAGCCCCTGGGCAAAAATGCTCTTGTTTCCAGAGGAAAGAACAAAAAAAGGCAAATACCATGAAGCAAAGCTGACCTCAGTCTCAAATGCAGGAAATCAATCCTTCATCTGTGTCCTGCACCTGGAGCACCACACACAGCACTACACACCTACAGCTTGAATCGCGTTCAAGAAAAATGCCAGGGAAAAATAGATTCCTGTGACCTGAGTTTTACAAAGCCCCCCTGAGCACTATGAACACCAGGCAAGTCCCTTCTGACAGGTCCAGGCTAACTATCCCCTGAAGAAGTGCAGCAGTTCCCTGGCTCCGTACCAGACCTAAACCAGAAGCGCCACATGCCTCCCTTCCACATCCCTCCCCTGCATCCCCTTGCTGGCCTTCCCAAACCCTTCCACACTCACCAGCTCCTGCTCAAGGAGTCCTGTTCCCAGGTACAGTGAGGCCATCACCACCCGCTGCTTGGCTGCTTTTATCTGCACCTGGGAGTAGCAAAAAACAATTTCACACAGGGTGTCTGGTCCTGAGGAGCCATCAGCCCAGACATGGCAGTGCTGCACTCCCCGGGGAGGATGCCTTCAGCCACATCTCTGCACTGGCTCCCTGGCCTTGAGGGAGGAAAGGGTAACACATGGATAGTGACGATGTAAAACATGCGGGGCTCTGCGGAGCCACAGCAGCACCATTGCTGCATCTAAAATTCAAGGAAGAAACTAGTGCTTTCTGGGAAACTGAGGAACATATTCCCTGCAGCTAAACCTATTCCATATGAGAGCAGTTACCAGGCAGCAGCTGCAAAACTGGGATTGTATCAAAACCATTCCCACAACTTGGAGCCCACGCCTTACCTTCAAGAGTTCATAGAATTCTGTCGGGGATGAAAGCACCTTGACATGCGAGCTGGAGATCCCAAACTCTGGAACCAGATTCCTGATCCACTGGAACCTGTGTGCTCCTTCTGGACAGAGCGAACACGGTGGGGCTGTGATCACTGGAATAGGAGGGGTGAGCAGTGGGGCGAGAAGCAGCCATGATGATCTGTGCAAAGAAAGATGGAGAAATTCTTTATAGTGAAACCTTTGCTTCCCAGAAAGCCTCCAAGCAGGTAAAGGAAGAGCTGCAGCCAGGGCCAATACATGGCAGGGATCCACAACAGCAAGAATGCCTTTCCCTTTCCATACTCTGATCTGGATTACCAAAGACAAATGTGGAAACAGAGAAACACAGGCAAAAGGTGGGAGAACAGATCTGAACAGCACCAGTTCCTTCCCTGAGCTGGCATGGAGATGAGGGTTTGAAACAACTCCTTCATCAGGACAACGTGGGAGGGGAAGGAGGCTGGGAGCTGCAGACAATGAGACTGTGGATGCTCAGGTGTCTGGCAGTGCTGCAGTGGTACCACCTGTATGTCACTGTTGTACCCAGGACAGTGAGAAACAACACAACCAAGATCTGGAGAAAATGGCTTATTTAATTAATTATAAATCCGTTTATAGAACTTGATTCGCAAGAGTAGCATAGTACTATTGGTCCCTTGGTCAACCACCTCCTAGAATGATTGGTGGAGGCTATACAACACCCATTTCAAAATATTTTCCTCAGTGTACCATAACAATACTAACTGAACAACAGCAGGTGCAAAGATAAAGAATTAGTTTACAAAAACCCATAGCAGTGTTTTGCATAGTTTTCGTGAGAGACACAGAGTTTTCACAGAATGCTGCAGAAAGCTGAAAAATCCCTCTACTAAAGCTTTTCAGTGTCCACACCTGTACCTGTAACCAGCCACTTCTGAATTATCTCCATCACACACACGTCAGCTTGGCCATGGCCAAAACTCCTTTCATGTCAAGCATTGTTCTCAGCTGAGCTGAAGTTGTTCCCATTTCAGGTTTAAACATCATGCTGCTTTAAAGAGAAAAATGCCTCCATCCCTCATTCTTATCCAGAAATAGATCTCCAGCACAGAAGGTGCCCAAGTGCAAGCCCCAGCAAAGGCAGAGCAGTTGCACCCCAAGAATGACCCACAAAAGGAGCAACTATGTCCCAGCAGGAATATGCCAAGAGCCTCAACAGGGATCCATCCCTCTCCAGCAATGCCACCGGCATTCTGCAGAAGTACAAGAGAGAGTCACAACTTCCCCCACAAACCTGACAAAAGCTGTGAGGGAAACATCAGGAAGCTCATTCTTCAAAAAGAAATTCCAGAACAAGTTTAATTTCTTTGAAGTCACTTCGGGAAGAAACCAACTTACTGCCAGCATTACGCAGGGGGTGACAGGAAGCAAGCAGCAACTTCTCCTCTCCGGAGGTTTCACACATGCAAATTCATCCAGTCACAGAATAACCCCCCCTAAGGAGTCTGTTCGCATGACAAAACCACATTTCAACACAATTAGCAGCAGCAGCTCCCATGAGATCCAGGAATCCATGAGCAAGGGACTGAACTGCATCCCTGAACCCGAGAGGAACCGTTCCAGTCTGCAAACCCCACTCATGGGAGCCGGGCTTCTTGGGATGGAATTGGGCTGGCTGGTCTCACCCTGAGGACCACCAGGTCCTCAGGCCAGCAGGCAGCCACCGTCCTGTGGCCCATCCTGATGATTCCACCGCCACCACACACCAAGAAGAAACTTGATCACAACCTTTACCAGAATTTGTTACGAAGGAACTTTCGGCTTTTTACCACAATCCAGAGTATAAATGACCATAGATTCCAAGAAGATGATTTCACTCATCTGGTTCATGATACAACCCTGGATCTTCACAAGGTTTCCTAACATCCTTACAAGGAAACCAGTTCATAGTGGCGTTTCCTGGAAAATCCACAAGTTTGTCACTGACTATTCATCAGCACCAAAATCTGAGTCAGTCAGTGCAGGAATTCCTGGGATGGCGGGTTTTAACAGATCATGTGGCCTGCGCTCAGCCTGAATACCCAGAAGTGACAGAGATCACCAGCAAAGGCTGTTAAAAACAATGCAAATAGTGCAAAAAAATTAAAGCAGAACAGAAACACAAGAAATACCACTTTTCAGGCACATTCTCATAAGTCTCTACAGAACCTGAGCGCAACCTTCACACACCTTTGCTCACCTCAAGCCTCACAGGCCACACACGGAGAGCAGATTCCCACTGTTCCATCACTGCAAGGGAGCATGGCACAGAGAGCTACAGGAATTCACACTGGATCCAAAAACACAGGGTTTTAAAACCCACCGAATGCTCAGCCCCCAGAGCAGTGGCATAGTCGGGCTCTAACCCAGCCCTGCAGGTCACAAACAACATCCTCTGGAATTATTCCCAGGGAGGAAGCAGTGGCAAATTTTATGTATTTTACAATAACAATCAACAGAGATGAATATTGTCCTCATTATCCCATTGGCCAGTCCAATTAAGCTTCCAGAAGCCAGACCAGGGGCCAAACAGACACTTTCCAGAAACATGATTCCCAGAAGCCGTTTTCTGGCAAGGACTATTGGAATTGTGAGTCCAACTGCACCTGCCTCCCTGCCTGTGGCCCTGCACCTGCCTGCCTGGGGCAGGTCCGAGGGCAGCTCTGAAGGCTGCAGGCAGCGATGGGTTGTCCTTGGAGCATCTGGGCTCTGACTGGAACATCAACCTGCAGCACCAGTAGCATTCGCTTTGAGCCTCCAGATTAGTTCTGTATAGGCAAGTTATCCCCACTAATTCCATCCTCCAGATTTTTCACTCCCTAAGTAATTTAAAGTGTGTCTACATTGTTTGATCTTTCAACCCAATACTGAAATTTACACCTTATTCAGCATCGAAAACCTATGGCTTTTAGAACTATCAAATAAATCTGTATTTTGCTCCAGCCACAGAGCCACCGGCACAGCAACTGGCTCCCAGAGCAGCAGCTTCTACCCACCAGTGACTGACATTAGCTCAGTGACCACACAAGTACAACCAATCCTTGCAACCACGCACACACAACTATCAGAAACCATGTAACATTATGAAGAAATCATCAAAATTCCACACTGTGACAAACCAAGTTTCAGAGGAACAGAAAATGGACTCGGGGGGAGCCCTTTCCATGTACTCCACGTCACTGAATTAACCAGAAAGAGAAAACGGAATCAAAAGGAACTACCTCAGAAAGTTGAACCTAAATAGAAACAAGGGGGTTTTTGGGTTCTATTTTTTTAAATGTAGTTTTGGTACAGGAATTCACAATGGAGCTGAAACTCTTGTTCACTGTAAAACCTCATCTGCAGAGCCAGAGGCAAAGTGAAACTGCGGGACACAGTGCTGTCCTTTCATTCACACACACATCACCACACGGGGGGATCTACAGTGCTGCTCTTTGAACTCAGTGATTGCTTTCCAGGGCTCGGCCTAATTTATCTGCCCTAAAAACACCGATGAGACCAAAAGAGAAGCGCGGAAAGAATTGCCTTGGTGTAAACAAGAACACAGAGCAGATTGATGATCCGCATCCTCCAGCACCGCGGTGACAGTCACCGGTCACTGCCGCGGGTCACTGT
The DNA here is from genome assembly GCA_013397775.1 of Eulacestoma nigropectus. Lineage (NCBI taxonomy): Eukaryota > Metazoa > Chordata > Aves > Passeriformes > Eulacestoma > Eulacestoma nigropectus. The sequence goes on from VZTE01000137.1 coordinate 84,534, forward strand.
CACCGGTGACAGCCACCGGTCACTGCCGCAGGCAGAGCGTGCCTTACCCTTCATCCCTCTGCCTGGCGCAGCCCCGGCACGGAGGGGACCGGCCCTGTTTCGGCCCCAGCCCGCGGCAGGATCTCGCCCTCCGCGACCACCCCGGCCCGAACACCCAAAGCCGGCCGGTGCCGCCCCGAGGGCTGGGCTGCACCTGTGACAGCCCAGGGGAGCCTGGCCCTGGGAAAAGAGAGATGTCGGCCAGCGCCTGATGACAGCTGGAGACAAGGAAATGTGAAATAAAGGGGAAATAACGCTCAGCTGTTGCCCTAAGGGCGATCGGACAGTGGGGCGAGCTAAAGGGGGCTGCGCGAGCAGAGCCGAACCCGACTCCGACCCCGGCCTGGGGGTACCGGGCCGCCCCTTTACCCCTACGCAGCTTTTCCAAGGGGCTGGGCCGGGCCAGAAAGGGGAAGCGGCGAGCGGGGGGTGCCCCGGTAACGCGACACGGACTGCGGGGGCGGCCGAGGGCTCCCGCTGCCTCCCAGCCCCGGGGAGAGCCGGCGGGGTCCCGGCCGGTCCTTACCTGCGGGCGCGGCGGTCGCGACCGCGGGAGAGGCGGTCGGAGAGGCGGCCGAGCAGCGCGGCCAGGCCGAGGCGGCCCCGCGGCAGCC
>VZTE01000137.1:85444-131804 GCA_013397775.1 Eulacestoma nigropectus
CGGGAGGAGCTCAGGAAGGGCTCGGTGGCCGGCGGGGCCGGGCCGCGGCTCCCCTGGTCTCGCACACGTGGGACGGGCTCACACGGAGCCAGATCGCCGCCCCGGCGATGTCACCCCCCCTCCCCGGTCTCTCTTCCCCGAACGGCTCCGAAGGGACGTACACGGCTCTTGCCCGCGGCGGAACCGGCGTTCGCCGCCCCGCGGGCAGGGCGAGGCGGAGCGCGGGGACCGCGGGTCCCCCCGCCAGGTCCCGATACGGGGAGCCGGTCCCGCCGGGGGACCCCGGAGCCGCGTCGTGCTCGTCCCGTCCCTCCCCCGCTGTCCCCTGCCCGCCCCGGCAGCGCTCCGGGGCTCGTTTGCATTTCAGAGCAGCCGGTTCGCCGGAGCTGCTTCCCAGAACTGCCGCACTGGGTTGGTCTCTGCCGGGCAGCGGCCGCTCCTCCGGGGCAAATTAAACTGTTTAAAATAAACCCACGGACGGAGCTCAGGTTGTACTCGAGCTCGGAACCAACAATTGCCAAACGGGTGGGGAGGGGAGCTCCGGCGCCGCTCCTCCCGCCGGGCACCGTCCCCGCCGGGGCTCCGGCTGCGGGCCCGGGGCGGGGCGGAGGGGTGAGGAAGCTCCTCGGGCAGAGCCCCGGGGGAGCAGTCAGGGGCAGGGCCCTCGGCCCTGCCGGGGTCCCCACCAGCCCACATGGCCCCGCAGACCGGCCAAAGCCCCAACCGCACGGAGTGTCCCAGGGCTCCCGGAGCCACCGCCGCCCGAAGCGGGGCTCGGGCGCGGGGATCGAACAGCCGCGGAGCCGGGAGCCCCCGCACAGCCCCACGAGCGGATTCCCCCTTGTCGTCCCCTGGGAGGCGCGGCCGAGGCTGGCGGCAGCACGTTGGCCTGGAAATCAGGGCTGGGAGTGTGGGACCTGCTGCCCCACGGCACGGCGGCAGCCCCCGCTCCGGTGCAACCCCCCAGCGTCCCCTCTCCCCTGGTGTACCCCCCATCAGCCGAGCCCAAACTCATCGTTAGGGCCCGGCTGCCCCAGCAGAGGCGGGGGGCGGCGAATGCCCGCGGGGGGGCCGGACCGGGGCTCTCCCTTTCTCTGCAGGCGGAGGGGCGGGGGCAGCCGCCCTGCCCAGAATGGGCTGTCGGGGCCGGAGCTGGAAGGGCCGGGCTGGGGCCGGTGGGGCCAGGCCGGGGGCCCGGGGCTGGCAGAGCAGGGGCTGGCGGGGCGCCGGGGGGCCGGGCCGGGCCGGGCCGGGCCGGGCGGGGCGCGGGCGGTGCCGCCGCGTTACAAGAAGCCGCGCAGTTCCAGGAACCCGAGGGCGGGCGTTGCGCTTGCTATAAGAGGCCGCCCCGGGTCGCCTCGGCAGCTTCGCCGCCGCGCACCGGCCCCGCTCTGCCGCCAAGACCGGCTCTCGCGCCCCAGGTACGGCCGCGGGAGGAAGTCCCGGAGGGGAAGGGGGGACAGCCGGGGATGCCAGGACCTTCGGGGAGGCGATCGCCGAGGACCGGGAATGCCGGTGCTGCCCAGGGAAGGGGATCGCCGGGGATGTTGGTGCCTCAGCGGGGCGATAACCGGTGGCCTGGGGTAACGATGTGCCCCCAGGAGTGAGAGAGCAGGAGACCACCAGAAGCGGTGCTCCTAGAGAGGGGAGAGAGCGGGAGACCGAAGGTGTGCCAGTGCTCCCGGGAAGGAAGAGCTGGGGACGGGGGGTGCCGGTGCCGCGGGAGGACAGTAGCCGGGAACGGGGGCTGTCGGTTTCCCCGGGAAGGGAGAGCCAGGGATGGGAGCTGCCGGTTCCCGGGAGGAGAGAGCTGGGGATGGGGGGCTGCCGGTTTTTCTGGGAGATGAGAGCTGGGGAAGGGAATTGCCGGGGACCGGGAGCGCTGTTGCTGCGGGAGGATAACAGCCAGGGACCGGAGGTGCAGGTATTGCCGGGAAGGGAGAGTCGGGGACCGGAGTGCCGGGGCTCACCGCTCTCTCTGCCGCAGGTGATGGTGTAGCAGCGGCTGCTGCTGGCAGCAGCATCCAGAGCACGCGAAGCTGGCTCCCTGCGCCATGGTCACCCACAGCAAGTTCCCCGCCGCCGGGATGAGCCGCCCCCTCGACACCAGCCTGCGCCTCAAGACGTTCAGCTCCAAGAGCGAGTACCAGCTGGTGGTGAACACTGTACGCAAGCTGCAGGAGAGCGGCTTCTACTGGAGCACAGTGACAGGTGGCGAGGCCAACCTGCTGCTGAGCACTGAGCCGGCTGGCACCTTCCTCATCAGGGACAGCTCAGACCAGAGGCACTTCTTCACCCTCAGCGTCAAGACGGAGTCGGGCACCAAGAACCTGCGCATCCAATGCGAGGGCGGCAGCTTCTCCCTGCAGAGTGATCCCCACAGCAGCCAGCCCGTGCCCCGCTTTGACTGCGTGCTCAAGCTGGTCCATCACTACATGCCACCCACACCCTGCACCGTCCCCGAGCAGCCAGGGGGGGCCCTGCACCCCAAACGCACCTACTACATCTACTCAGGCGGCGAGAAGATCCCCCTGGTGCTGAGCCGCCCGCTCTCCTCTAGTGTCTCCACCCTGCAGCACCTCTGCCGCAAAACTGTCAACGGGCACCTGGACTCCTATGAGAAGATGACTCAGCTGCCAGCCCCCATCAAGGAGTTCCTGGACCAGTACGATGCCCCTCTCTAAGGGGCCAGCGGAGCATGGTCACATGCTACAAGCACAAGAACAGGGGACAGGCACAACACCCCAGTGGCACAGGAGCTGGCAGGGCATGCCAAGCCTCGCCATCCGGGAAGGAGAGGGGGAACTGGGGCAAGCTGCCGTGGGCTCAGGGCTGTGGTCAGCATAGCTGGGCACCCTTGGTGCTGGGGGGACTCCCCAGGCAAGCATGACACCTCCTCTCCACAGGGAAGGAGATGGCTCCAACCAGACTGTGGATGCTACAGTGAACCCATTGGCAAAGCCCCTGTGGGCTTGGGCAGCCAGGACAGCTCCCGCAGCAGGGGGGAACGTGCGCCCCACCAGCCCCATCCTGGGGGTGTCCTGGTGAGAGCCCCTTCCACCCTCAGAAATGGAAAGCACTGGAGCCCAGGAGTGCCTGATCGCTTTTCCTCAGTTTTAAGGGGAAGGTGTTTTTTGCCCATACTGTACCTCTTGCTGCCTCCTTGTGAGTGGAAGCTCCTTTCACACTAAGCCCCAGACTAAGAGGTCGATGCCCCGCGTTGCCATTTTCCAGGGGACTAAGCCTTAATATCCTCCCTGCCCCGCGGTCTGGGTTAGTGCACATCCACTGGTGACGCTGCGCAATGACGGTCCTGCTGATGTGCTGTGAAGCTGGAGGGGAAGCGTCGCATCCTGATGCTGCTGAGTCCCACACAACCGCATCTGCAAGGATCACCTCGAGGACCCCGGGCCCTTACTCCCTAGAGTCACACCCCACCTCTATCCAGCCACTCCCGCGGACCCCGGCTATGCTGCTCCGTAGGGCACCAATTCCCGCAGGAATGCAGCAGGACGATCCCCTGGAGCGTGTCATCTCGTGAGTGCTTTTCTGTGTCCGCCCAGAGAAGTGGTTGGGTTTTCTGGCTTTTTTTAATTTTTATTCTTATTTTTTTAACCGAAGGGATGTTTACAGGCCAACATGAATCACTGTCTTTTATAAAGATTCCATCTGCACCTCCAGCCTTGAGGGCTGAGCAAAACGATGCTTGAAAATTCAACCAAAACGAAACTCAGATGAAACTTTGCACATATTTATATTTATATTCAGAAAGAAAATGTTTCCATAATTTATAATAAAGAGCACTATTTTTTAATGAAAAACATCAGCTCTGGTTTGATTTCTCTCTTGCACCCCTGAGGCTGCTTGGCCCCGGCACAATGCTGGGATGTGTTTACACCACGTAAGCGCCGTTTCCTGGAGCCGCTGTCCATGCCGGGTGATCCCGCCGCGGTGACTCAGCCCGGCGTGCGTAAGCTCTGCCCCAGCACTCAGGTATGTCTGAGCCCTGCGACGTCGCTCCGCCGGCCAAGCCGTGAGGATGGGATCTGCTCCCAGCTCGCGCACACAGTGCAACCACGGGACAGCAGACATGGCCCTGGGCACAGGAGGAGCTGAGCTGGTGGCCAAGGCTGGCCTGTGGCACAGCCCCAGTGCAGTGCCTGTGAAGTGCTGAGCGAGTCCTGCCTTCCCCCAGCCCTGTTTTGGCGTGTGCCAGGGTGAGGAGCTGCAGGAACTGAGAGGCGTGGGTAGGAAAGGGTCTGCAGGCGCTCCCTCTGGGAGTGTAGTGGGCTCAGGGTAGAGGATGCCAAGATCCCACTCACCCCCACAGCACAGAGAGAAAAGCAGAATCACAGCCAGGCACAGATGCTCAAGGGAGAGGAGAGGATTCAATTCTCCTGGGGACGTCCTTGCCCCCAGAAGTGCCTGGCCCCTGTTGCTGGGGGCATGGGCAATAAACCTGCAGCTCCATCTGGCTGGTGTGCAGTGCGGTGCCTGGCTGAAGAGCTGCATCCAGTGATGTGGGTGATCCCTTGGGAGCAGGTCAGCCCCCCAGAACTCCCCCACAGCCCCCAGCTGTGAGGAGCAGGCTGTGCCCAGGTGCTTTATGCCCAGGCCCCAGTCTGCATCTCCACACTGTGGGCATTATGCCTGGCATCATGTGCAGTGCTCCTGCCCCACCTGGGGAACCCCGGCTGCTGGGAAAAGGATTTCCTCAGGAATCAGCCCGGACCAGAGGGATGGTGAGTGTGCCTGTCCAGGCTGTGGGCATGGCACAGTCCCAGGGACTATTTTGGGGCTGCTACGTGGGGCCGTGGCACGCGGGCTGCCAGGAAGTGCCGTGGCCTGCCCAGGCACCCGCTACAGCTATGCAAGGAATGTCCACGCGCACGGGTGGCCGCCCGCCAGGCCCTGCCTCGGCGCATCCCTGACTTTAGGGCTCCCGGCAGCACCGGTGACTCCCAGCCCCATGCCAGTGATGGGGTGGGAGCAGTGCTGCAGGCACAGCAGCCCCCAGCTGGCAGGAGCATCACCTTGCAGATCACCACTCCCAGGCAGGATGAGGCGAATCAGGGGATGGGAAAACAGGGCCCTGGGGGCTTATGAGCACACCCAGTCCTCCTGGCAGAGCAAAGGGTTCACAGCACCCCATGGTGGGGCAGAGTGGGAAGCTGCCCCCAGGGACGGCAGCCAGGCTGCCCACAGTGACCCTGCCGAAGTCCCCCCAGCCAGACCCCAGCCTTCCCATCTCTGTGGGAACAGCCCCAGCTTCTTCACTTCCCAGAAGGGCCCTGGCATCACCGACCAAGGGCCTCTTCCCTTGCGGTGCTGCAACCCGCGGCTGAGTCGAGAATCCGGGAAGCTCCGCCAGCCCCACGGGTTTCTTGGAATAAAGCCAAGCTCGCGGCGGCAGTGACGCGGCAGCCGACGGGCAAATCCCTGCTGAAGGTTTCACAAACCTCTCGCTGCTCCAGAGCAGCTGAGTGGACTTGGCCCTGCATTTCGTAAGCAGCCTATCAAGCATGTCCCACAGCCAGTTCCCCTCTGCCCTTCACCAGGGCTGGGGCAGCTGAGCTCCCCCTGGGAGGGCTCCTGGATGGGGAAGATGTTACCAGGGTGATCAGACCCTGTCACTGTATGATGGTGCCAGGAGCCAGACCGGAATTTGCACAGGGCTCCAGAAACAGGGCTGGGACATTGGGGTCCTGCAGCTCTCCACACGTCAGATCTCCTGAGGCTGGGCACCAAGCAGCACCAGCAGAACTCAGTGCAGCTGTAAGCATAGCATGTCCCCAGTGCCATCAGCTCCTCCATGCTGTGATGGTGGCCACGCAAAGCAGGGTGAGAGCACCAGGCCCAATGAGAGCCCAACAAGGTGCTGGGGTACAGAAGGGTGGTCAGGCAGGGACAGGCTTATGCCCTACAGCCCCTGCAACCCACCGTCCTGCCTCAGCCTGGCCTCCCCATGGGGTGCAGGGTAGCCACCAATGCTTCCCATCACACTGCTGGCTTATTACTGGCACAAGAAGGAAGTGTCCACCAGGATGGTGAACCTGAACCCTGTGGGGTCAGGGGTGCAGGAAACCTGCTCTGGTGTGTACCAGCCTCTGCAGAGCCAAAACAGGAAACCACTGCAGCCGGTGATTGCTGTGGGCAGTGAGCCCCGGCACAGCAGCAGAGGGCTCGGCCAGCACCGCAGCTCTGTCATGGCTACACCAACCATGCAGAAAACCCAACTGGTCACAGGGAAGCAGGACAGACCCATGAAGGCTCCCCAGCCCCTCACCAGGACCCTAAGGAAGGTGGCAGTGGACACAGCACCAGAGGTCACTGGGGCAGCAGAGCCAGGCAGGGAGCTTGCCGTGAACACGCTGACCTCGTGGCACTCCCCTCACGCACTTCTTCCTGCTTGGCTCTGCAGCGCCAGGACATTCCCACATCTACCACTACATTTCCCAGTAGAATGCAGGAAAGGGCTGCGCAGCAGCTGGGGACTTACTGTAAATGGCACCACCTGCTCCTTACGTGGCAATTCCTCTGCAGGCCAGGGCCACGGGGACAGTTGGGAACAGGGACTGGGACATCTGCTCCCAGTGCACTGCCGAGAAGCACAAGCACGAGCTCTGTGGCAGAGCCCAGGGCTGGCAGTGGTGGTCTCAGCTGCAGGCTCAGGACAAGAGACAGCTGCTTGGGCTGAGGAGGAGCAGGGCTGCAGCTCTATGTCCCCAGAGCCCCTCAGTTCCACAACTTCCCCTTATTTTGGGCCTCTGCACTCAAGGTACTGCTTGAAGTCCCTGTCCTGGTAGCAGCTCAGCTGCCGGTGACCTGGCCCAGAGCTTTGGTGGATGGGGGAGCCATGGGGGCTGGCTTGGCCCTGGCTCTCCCTGGGCCAGGCAGGGCTACTAGCAGGCAGGGAGCAGGGGGTGGCAGCAGGACCCTGTGCCCAGGCCAGGAAGTATTTTGGGATGCAGCTGAGCCCAGCAGGCTGTGTACATCCCCATGGAAACCCTACTTTGTTGCTGCTTCCCTAGCCAGACCCGCGGCCAGCACCAGGGAGCCAGCAGCTGTGGATTCCTCACTCCTTCCATCAGCAGCTACGCGAGATGCTCAGCCCCAGCCCCAGCTCTCTGCTCCCTGGCAGAGACCCAGGCCCAGGGCTACACTGCTCCTGCACCTGCACTCGCAGGGAGCAGTGATGTGCCAGCCAGTGGCTGTGGTCACTCCTGGGCACGCAGCACCTCACGGGAGGTCCCTGTGGGTGCTCCGGCAGCAGGCTGCCAGCTGCCTGGGGTGTGCTTGCCCAGCACAGTGCAGAGTCCTCAGATGACCCTGGCAGAGCAGCCATGGGCAGGTGCCAAACCCTAGCCCTGGAGCATCCCTTGGCCTCACATCAGTCCTGGCCCCAGGCGCCAGGAGCCAGCAGTGGCAGAGCTACACATGTGGCTGGCGATGGAGCTCCTGGATGTGGGACCCTGTGTCTGCAACCCAGCCCTGCCCTCCTTGCCTCCCCCCTCCTCACCAGTGCACAATGCTGGAGGGCCTGAAGGTCCCCACCAGGCTGGTGGGTTCTGCCCATCCCATGGCTTTGATGGCCATCAGCAGAGAGCAATTCCAGCCACACCAGTTGGGCGAGGGGTGATGGGTGCCAGTGGCGCCATTTGGGCGACGATGGGGTGTGTGGCTGGCAGAGGGCACAGCTGGAGCAGAGGCTCCCCAGAAGGACCCAGGGGCCCTTTCTCAGCATTTAATGAGTGGGAACGGGAGCACTTTACTGTAATTCCAGTAATTACATTGTTCATCCTTGGCAGCCAACACCAGTTGGTGTCCAGCGCCATGGGATCACGATAAGCCACCTGGCAATGAGGCTTGGCAACACGCTGTGTCGCTGGGCAGCCAGCCAGGGCAGGGCAGGGCAGGGCTGCAGAGCAAGGTGTGAGGTACGGTAAGGGCCCGCCCCGGGAGTTCCCGTCACTGGCGCGCAGGTGGCAGCCAGGAGGGCCCTGGTGTCTGGGGTTAACTGTTGAGCCCACACAGCCAGGGATCCCCAGCTCGCTGAGGTCCTGGCAGGATCCTGGCAGCCACCCATCATTGTGGCATCCCCAGAACCCACCAGGCCTGCTGGGCACTGAGCTGGAGCTGCCGGCAGCGGGATGTTCCAGCCACACACACAGCAGGGGTTTGGGACAGCAAGATGCCAGCAGGCTGGAGGGGAGTCCCCACCCGCCAGGTGCAGGAGGGGGCAGGGGAAGGGGTGGAGGCTGCCTGTCACCCCCAAGGATCTGGTGTCCCACCCTGCCAGCACCACTGCAGCTTCCAGGCAGGCAGGTGCTGCCCCTGGGTCTTTCCTGCCATCGCCCAGCCACCCCGGCCCAGCTGCGGCATCCCCGGGTGGTCCTCACTGGTGCTTGGGGCCAGTCAGGAGCAGGGACAGTTGGCACCCCAGGGACAGAGTGGGAGCCCTGCTGAGTCATCACTTCACTGTTCTCGTTTTTCCATGGTGCTGTTGTGCATTTGCTGGAAGCCAGCTCAGAGCCATGACTAATCTGTTCTCAAAACAAGCACAAAGCAAGCGCGAGGTTTGTGCAAACCCACGGGGAGGAGGCAGAATCACAGTGCGGGGCTGGACTGGGGAAGCAAGACGCTGGAGCAGCTGGGAATGCCCAGCCATGGAGCAGCCCTGCAGGCAGCACCCTCCTGTGTAGCGGGTGGGCACAGCAGAGGTGCGCAGGGGCACTGAGGAGCCCCAACTTTCCCTCCCTACGGCGGGGCTGGGGTGCAGGCAGCGTGCCGGGACAGGCTGCAGCAGGCAGGGCAGGCAGGCATGGGCCATCAGCACTCAGAACCTGATGTGCCATGGCCAGAGTTGGGGCTCTCACATAGTTATTCTGCTCTATGGGGAAGCCACTGGAGAGGGAGGTCAGGGAGGAAGCACAGGAGTTTGTTCTGGCCAGAATCGGGCATCCATTGATTTGCTGTTATTAAAACCAGAGCTGCTGTCGGGAACTCCACAGCCTGGCTGCCCTCGCCTGCTTCCTGGAAAAGGCTGTCCCGTGTGCCCTCACCAGCGGGAGATGGGGCCCCCAAAGCACCCGGCAACAGCAATGGCCTGCACTGGGTTTGGGTGGCAGCCGGGGCAGGGAGCCAAGGATTCAGTTTCGCCCTTGGTGCCCACCGCTCTGCTGCCCAGCAGTTGGCTCCCAGTCGCCCACTGCCCCCCTGGCCCTCCTCAGCACCCCCGGTGCTGCGGTGCTTAGGGCAGCCCTGTCACCCCACATCGGGTGGCATGACAGAGCAGTGGCACCCTGCTGAACTGAGGAGTGTTTACTGGAGAGGCAAAGTCATCGCTTCCAGTGGGGGATGAATCACCCCTGTCAGGAATTCTGCCCGGGGGCTTTTCTGTAAGAGCATGGAATTTCAACACTGGCCTCCCGTGCCCTCCCGGGTCCCCCTTCTTGCACAACCTCTCGCCGGGGTTGCTGTTCCCAGCCCGGCTTTGCAGCCGCAGCAACCGCAGCGGGGCGCGGGGGTCCCAGCGCAGAGGGTCCCAGCGCAGAGGGTCCCAGCGCAGAGGGTCCCAGCGCAGAGGGTCCCAGCGCAGAGGGTCCCTGCGCACGGCGCGGAGCACGGCCCTGCCGCTGACATGGTGCAGACAGGGCAGGGACCAGGCCAGGTTTGCAGCGCGTCCCTTGGGACCAAGGGCTCCCCAGTGCCGCCCATGCTCAGCACTGCACTGTTGCCAGGTTTGGAGCCTCCAGCTGCACTGGCACCCACGAGCGGGTGCAGATGGAGAGGGGAAGTGGAGGGTGTCAGCTGCAGTGGGGGCTCTGATGGAGCATTTTCCCTCTGCTACGACCAGGCACATCCCATCCCCATTAGGGCTGACGGTTCCCCAGGCTCATGAGTGTGGGGAATGCTGGCAGGGTGGAGGCATGAGCCTGCAGAAGGAGGGGCAGCTCCTGGTAGACTCCTGCCAGCTGCCACTGCTACCATCCTGGTGCTGTCCTGCTGTGGGGGGACACCACTGGCCCAGGGGCTGCCCCACCATGGGCCAGGCTACTAGAGAGAAAGCGAGAAGGGGGCCAGAGCTTTCCCAGCAGACTGTGGTGACCCCAAAGAGCCCTGCAGCCATGCTGGGACTGGGGATTCTCTCAGTTTCCACACACAGCAGAAACTCTGTGAGAACTGAGTGAGAGCAGAGGTGTTTCTGGATAAGGGGGAAGCACACTCAGAGCAGGAACTGAAATACCACCTTTGAGACTTGTGGCTCCTCTCAGCCTGGCGCAGCACAGATGGGCTGTGCCGGCTCCCAAACAAACCCCAGCAACTTTAACCCCTGCCTTATTTGTTACGTTTTTTCATTACAAACCAGAAGAGTGTCATTTCAATAAAGCAGTCTGTATTTTACCCTCCTTGTCTCAGGGTACAGACAACTGATTTCCAGACAGAAAGGATTTTGGTCATTTTTGGTAGTACCTTCGTCACAGTGGCAGGGCTGGCATGTGGGCCTTTTGCACTGAAGCTGTGGAAGCTGCTTTTATTTTTTGCTATTTTTCCTGGAAATAGCTGAAGTGGCCACTCTGACCTGCCTGGTAGAAAGCAGCCACAGCCCCCTTGTCCCACTCAGCCCCTGCCCCTCTCTACCATGCCAGGATGTTCCACTCTCAGAGGGGCTCCCAGGACCCACAAGCTGAAGCCCCATGCCCCAAGATCGAGCAGCTCCATCCCAGCCCCACACATGAGCTCCAGGCTGATTTATAGAAATGCAATGGCTGGGGCTGACAGTGCCTCCTGCCAAACCTCATTAACAGCTGACCCGGGAGAAGGCAAACAGCTCATGCAGCAACAAGGAAATCCTTGTTTAAGCATTTCTGGCCATGCAAGACCCTTCACCCCATACCCAGGGGAAAAGGAGGAAGAGGAGGAGGTGAGGAGGAGGTGCAGGCTACAAGCCCCAAGTTGGCACCACCCTGGCAGCCAGGCGAGCCAGGAAGGAGACAAAAGGGGACATATCAAGGTCTGCACAGGGAGGAAGTCTCCAGGATGGGATGCGAGCCTGGGGAAAGCAGGAAGCTACATGGGCATGATGGGGGCAGAAGGCTCCCACTCTGCCTTAGGACCCTGCCTGCCCCTCAGTGCCCCCTGCTCCCACCAACACCAGGTTCCCTTGCACAAAGTGCTGGCCATGAGTGCAGTGAGCTCTGGGCACGCCAGGCAGCGTGGGAGGCCGTGGGAGCCAGAACCAGTGTGCCTGTCCACAGTGGGCACGGGACACCAGCACGGCTGGCCTGTGGATCTGGCACCGGCAAGCTCCGGAGCAGCATCAGTGACCTGCATCTGCCTGCCCCACGTGTGGCTCAGGATCTATTTCATCATCTGGAGAAAAGCATTTACTGCCAATAAACGGGCTAATTAATTCTCCTCAAAGACCTCTCAATTATTCATCTCGGGCCACAGAGAAAACAATTAGAGCACTTACCTCAGCCCTGGCTCAGCCAGTGGAGCAGCTGGTGGCAGGCAGGGCACGGCGGGGACGGCCCGGCACAGCTCTCGGCACGGACCCCCGGTGCCTGGCCATCCCCGGCTCTGGCCACCCCGCCAGAGCGTCCCCGCAGAGCACTGGAGCAGCGCTGTGGAGCGGCACAGCCACAAGCCCTTAGCCCTGACTGGCTCCAGCGCTGTCCCAGGGCGCCCCCGGAGCTCCCCCAGCACCAGGGCTCTCCCAGGGACCCCCGGCTGCTCCCTCCCCACAGCCCCATGGCAGCCCTCACTGGAGTACCCCGTGCAGAGAGGCTTTTTTTGCCCGACGGTTCTCCGGCTCCTTGGCCCTTGGGATGTTGCCTCTGCTCCGCAGAACAGGGCCAGTCCCTGTTCAGGTGCACCCTGAGAAGGGAAACCCTCGGCATGGGGGGCACGATGGGCTGGGGGGGCCCTTCCCGGCACGGCCGGAACCCACGGGGCTGCGGCCGCAAAGGCCCCCCGGGGCCAGGGCTCCCCCAGCTGCTCCCGGTGCACGGCGGGTCGGGCTGCCCCGCACTGGCGCCTCCGGGACCCCGGGGAGCGGGGCCATCGCCGCCCCGGGCCAGGCGGGCAGAGTCCCCCGCAGGTCCCCGGAGCCGCCGAGCCGGGCCGGGCGAGCAGAACCCGGCGGGTCCCGGGCTCGGAGACGCCCGTCGGGCGGGCAGCGCGCGGCCGGCCGGGCCGGGGAGGGTTAAGGGCGGCCGGCGCCCCCCCGGCGCGGAGGCCGGGCCTGTCGGGAAGCCGGGATCTCTGCGGCGGTTTTACTGGAAAAGTCGCTGCCGGTGGAGGGGGGGCACCCGCGGCCTCGCAGGCTGGGGACGGGGCACCGGTCGGGACCACGCGGCCACCGGGCTCCGGCTCCGGCTTCGGCACCGGCCCGCGCGGGGCTCCGACGGAGACTCCCCGGGGCAGCCCGCGGCTCCTGCACCGGACGCGGCCCCGGCAGCCCCGGGACTGTGTCCGTCGGGGGTCTGTCCCGGGCCGAAGCTCGGCCGGTGCCGTGCGCGAGCGGCGGCCGCCGTGTGCCGCAGCTCGGGACATGTCACCGGCACCGGGACCCCGGGAGTGCGGCGGGTGGGGGCCCGTCCCGACCCGGCTGAGCCTGGAGCCAGCGCTCCCGGCGCTCCTGGGCATCGCCCTGCCGTTCCCGGCAGCAGGAAACTGCTCGGTTTCGTGGCTCAGGCCCCGCGGGGGCGACGGATGGCGGCTGCCCCGGCCCGGGTGGGACCGGCGCCCTCCAGAACAGGCAGCGCCAGTGCCACCCCACTGGGACGAGCCATGGAGCCCAAAGGGCAGACAGGGTGAGCAGCACGGGCAGCAGGGACGGTGTGGCCGCAGGCTAAGGCAGCCCGACAGGAAAACACCCCGAGCTCATGGTGAGCATGCTGTGGTCTCTGCCAGGTCCTGAGTCAGCCCTTGGCACTCAGCACAAGACCCCCAGGGCATTGCCTGGGCCACTGACAGCTCCATGGCCGCAGCCACCGGCTCCGCTGGGAGGCTGGGAGCAGAGCCCATTGCCAGCCTTTCCCAGGACAACCGTGTGTGCCAGGGGCAGAGGGCTCAGCTACAGCACCGTGCTCCCCTCATCCTGCAGCCCCTCCTGAGCCTCCCGCAGCCGGGATGTGCCAGGGCTCAGCCCTGGGGACGTGCAGACCAAGCGGCTCGGCCTGGCAGGCCTGGGACGGGGCTGCCGGTGGGGCTGGTAGCAGGGGGGCCCAGCTCCGGGAATCGGCCCCAGTGGTTGCCAGGCCTGTGGTAGGGAGGGGGGAAACCCGATCCTCCGCGGTGGGATCTGGGCTCCACTCCCGGCTCCCCAGCCCGGCCTCAGCTGCTAATTTTAGCCCTGGGGAGGCACGACTGGAGCAGGAGCTGAGCCCAGCAGGGCAGGGGCTTAGCCCACCACAGGAGCTGGTGTGGGCAGGTGGTGACTGCAGTCCTGTGGTGCAGTGTGGTCCTGGGCGAGCCCCCCGCTAGTCCCCAGCTGCCAGCCAAGCCCCTGGCGAGGCGCTGGCACTGCTCACCCTCTGCCCAGCTCCCGTGGCCCGAGTTCAGCCGCTCTACATACAGGCACAAGCACTTCCATGGGCCTGGTGCTGGCCCCACTAAGCCCCACCGTGGCCCTGCTGGGCCCCGTGCAGATGGGGGAGCTCTGTGGGAGCTGGTAGCAAGGGAGGACCCCCAAGGCAGGTCCCATCCCGAAGTCCCAGGGAAAGGCACAGGGCTGAAAGACAAGGGGCTCTGTGGAAAACACCCACCCACACTGCACAGTCCTGCAGAAGTTGTGGCTGCTGCCCAGTGAAGGAGCCCCTGCTTGGCTGCAGACCCTGACTGGGTTGGAAGGGCTGCCCTTTAACTTTGGGCACAGCAGGGCAATCAACCACCCCATCAGGTGCCGTGGGAGTGGATGGGCAAGTGGCTGGGAAGGCTGTGCTGAGGGATGCTCCAGCCATCCAGCCCTTCCAAGCAGAGAAAGTGGCTCCAAAGCCTGCCCTGCCATACAGCAGCTGCCCCAGGTGGAGGGGGGGGATTCCTGGCCTAGGGCCCCAGAGCTGATCTTCCCCCAGCCCTTCACCTGCAGCGTGACCGGCTGCACTGCCCAGTGCTTACTGGAAGAGGAAGCTGCCGGGAAGGCGGTGTGTGTGGCGGGGCAGCTTTGGGGAGGCTCAGCTGGGCTCAGCAGCCGGCACAGCTCAGCTGTCCATGCTCCCAGGTCCAGGGCCAGTAACGGGAAGCGTCTGCTCTCAGTGACGGTAAATCAGATCGGGGAGATTAGAGGCCTTTTTGCCTAATCATGAGCAGCTTGAAGTTGGAGGACAAGTTCCTGGAACAAAGAGGAAATGGAGGCAGTAAATAAAGAAAAACTGTTAACATGTGGCCCTGCGTGTGAAAAACGTCTCAGGAAGGACTGTTTATGGCTCACTCATCTGTGGGGCTGACAGTGCGGGGGGCGACAGGGGATAGTGAGGGAGGGGGCTCCATGGACAGGGGCACGGGCAGGGATATGGGCAGAGTGGGCACCAGTGGGGCAGCTGCAGGGGGCTCAGGATAGAGGACCTGGGGTGGCCAAGGCTGGGGGGGCACGTAGGAGAGTGGGGGGAAGGCAGCAGCATGGCAGCAGCCATAGCACAGGCGGCTGCAGCACAGCCCATGCTCAAGTGGGCAGGGGCTGGGCAGCACGTGCCCCGGAGGGGAAGAGGCACCTTAATGTGCCTGCCCTGTTGATCCCCTGCAAATGCCAGGAGAGGTGCTGGGTGCTGCAGAGCTGTGCCCCCCACCGTGCTAACAGCAGGGATTAAGATCCAGCTGGTCCAGCCCAACGGGGGGAGGTGAGGGGGGCTCGCTACTGCTTTGGGCACATGCCCTCCTGCTGCGGGGCAGTGGGGATTCCTGCCAAGAGGCTGGTGAGTCCCCTCAGAGCAGGCAGGGAGTGCCGAGATCTGTGGAGCTGCCCAGAGATCCCAGAGCACCGGTGCAGTGCCAGCCCACCTGCGGTGCCATCGGACTGCGCGTCGGCTGCCAGGGCAGGCGCAGCCGGGGCCGGAGCCAGTTCCCAGCGGCCAGACCACCCCGTGCCAGCCTTGCTGGCAGCGGGCGCAGCGTGGCGGGAGCGATTCCTGCTCAGCCGTGGAAAGACTCTGGAGGATCCCCCTGGCGCTCCCTTCCGTCGGACACCCAGGATGGAGATCCTGGCGAAGCGAGGGGCCGGGGCAGCCCCCACCCGTGTTCCCAGCGCCAGTGTGGTGGGGGAGGGAGGGATGGAGGGACTGTAGGGACGGCGTCTCTGCAGGGGCTGCGCTGCCGAGGCGCGGAAGGCGCGCGGGGCCCGTGCAGGAGCCGCTGCCCCGTTCCGCCCCGTGTGTCCGGGCCCCATTCCCGGCATGGGCGATCCCGCCCCCGCCCGGGAGCGCTTGTGGGGGGCGGTCCCGGCGATGCGGGCGGCGCTGCGGCGGGGGCGGCTGCCGGGGCCCGGGGGGGTGCCCGGGAGACGCAGCCGCGGGGTCCCGCCGCGGCCCCGCCGCTTGCCGCGGACCTGCGGAGCGACACGGTGACCCGGCCGTGCGCGGGGATGCGCTGCGCCATGGCCCGCGCCGCCGTGGGCGACGACGACTACGGGGAGGACCCGGCAGTGAACGGTGGGCGGAGGGGACGGGCCTCCCGCGGGGTCCCTGCCTGCCAGCCCCCGGCCCGGGGGCAGCGGGATGGGGAGCTGGGAGCGGGACTGCGGGGGCAGCCGGGACCTGTGGGGTCCTCAAGCCCCTGGCCCCCAGGACATCCGTGTCCCCCCGCAGAGCTGGAGCGCCGGGCCGCGGGGACTCTGGGGACGGAATCGGCTCTGTTCGTGCCCACGGCCACCATGGCCAACCTCATCGCCGGTGAGTCCAGAGCTGCCCCCGCAGCCGCCCGTGCCCCCAGGCTGGGGGCTGCTGCCCCTGGCCCCCTCCCTCACGGCCCTTCTCTCCCAGTGATGTGCCACTGCCAGCGCAGGGGGGCTCAGCTGTTCCTGGGCCAGGACACCCACGTGCAGCTCTGCGAGCACGGCGGGGCCGCGCAGGGGCGTGCGGCGGGCGGTCACGGTGGGCACGGCAGCGCCGGTGACAGCGCTCGCAGGGCAGGAGCGCGGCCGCGTGCTGCCCTCCTCTGGCTGCCAGGGCCGGGCCGGGCGGAGGATCCGCGGCCAGAGCATCACCTGGATTGTCCCAAGCCGCGGGCTGCGACACGAGTGGGGGCTGTACACACCCGATGGAGGGGACAGAGGGACAGAGGGCTGGAGCACCACCACTGTCCCCTGTCAGCTCCATGCTCTCCCCTGCCCTGGGCACAGGTCGCCGGTGTCCGCTCCCAGGCACTGCCAGATCTGCCGAATGGCACATTCGACCTGGACCAGCTGGAGCTGACCCTCCGTGAGGCGCATGGCAGCCAGTAGCACCCGCGTCCTGAGCTCATCTGTCTGGAGAACACGCACAGCTCGGCGGGGGTCCCTCACCTATCTCAGGCAGGTGAGACCCCACAGATTGTGCTGGCACAATCCTGCCTGGCAAGGATTGGTCATCCCCTGCCCAGCTCTGTGACCGCCTGCATGCCGTCAGTGAGGAAGAGGTGGCTGAGACCAGGCAGGATGTCAGTGTCTTGCCGCTCCCCTGGTCAGCACAGACTGTGCGCGCTGTCTCGCACCGCAACATCTCGGCTCGTGACACTGAGCTCACAAGGAGAAAGCTGGAATTTGTGGCCGGGAAGTGCCAGGAGGAATTGGCCGTGAGATTGCATCCGACGCCTCCAGGCGCTGGGGGAGCCTGAGCATTCTGCCAGCCCCGCAGCTGCAGCAGTTAGGCAGCCAGAAGGAATGGGACTAGCTCCTTTGTGCTCCAGATGTGTTCCCAGCCATCCAAAACTCGACATCAGCCCTCGCAGGCAGCCTGACAAACCAATGTGAGCCCAGCCTAGCGGAGACCCCAGCCCTTGAGGCAGTCAGTGCACAAAATAAACATGTTTTGGCAGTCCTGTAGCTGTGCAGGGTGTTTCCTCTCAAATGTGCTCTTTTCCTGGCTCTGCAGCAGGGACATAATCACGGCCAGGGCCCCCGTGGAGGGACAAATGCTCCTGAGGACATAGAAGGACCTCAGCCACAGGACCAGGATTGCCGCACAGATATGCCAAGGTTTGAGTCTGGCCAGGACTGTCCCAGGAGCACGAGCCCAGCCCGGCCCAGATGGCTCTGTCACTCCCATTCCCAGAGGCTTATGTCATTCCGTCCCACAGTGGCAGGTGGGCTCCCAAGGCTTCCCTATCATGTTCTGGGTCAGCAAGTCCCAGAACTCTGCACTGGAAGAAGGGATTCTCTCAGCAGCAGCTGCATTGGGTGTGCACTCACTGGCTCCCTGGGAAGCACTACCCCAGGCAGCAGTAATTCCCATTTTATTTCGCATTGCCAATGTGCAGTTTAAAGGACACTGAGGGAACAAACTTCATGATCCAGCTGCCCAGACAGAGCCTTGCAGCCCTCGGTCCCCTGCGCTCCAGCGGGCAGGAACACCGCAGGGAAGGGGCACCAGCCTAGGCTGGGCTGAATGGAGAGGGCATGGTGGGGGTTTGAGACAGTGGTCGCCCCATGTTAGAGCGAGGAGGCAGCAGGCAGGGGGATGCCAGTTGCCTGTTGCCACCACACAGGGCCATGGTCCTCATCTGTTTACTCCTGACATGCTGTCATGCTCTTGAAATCATGTTCAGAATCACCTGCGATGAGAAACCAAACCCTGTGAGCAGCCCCTGACCCCGCACCTCCCCACAGGGAGGTGGCAACCAGCCCTAAGCCCACTTGATCTGCCTTGGCACAGCCCTCCTGCCTACCTGAGTGAGGACATAGCTGTCCTCCGACAGCTTCTCAATGATGTCAAAGTGATCCACACCAGCCAGATCCAGCAGAGAGACAGACCAGCCAGCTGCACGCAGGGCCTGTAGAGAGAGCAGTGCTGGCAGGACGGACCCCAAACTCCACCTGCCCTGGACAGGGCAGCAGGAATAATGTCTTGGCAAGGACTGGTGTCCTCCAGTGAGCCAGAAACTGCTGTGGCTCAGCACAGTTCTTCATCCCAGTTGGGCAAGTTGGTGAGGGCTGGCTGGAGCAGTGTCCCCACCAGAGCCAGGCAGGTGCTGCTCACCTGGCCATGCTCCTGTGACCGCCTGGTGCTCACCTGGCTGTACTCCTGCGACTGCCTGGTGCTCACCTGGCTGTACTCCTGTGATTGCCTGCGAAACTCTGGGGAGTCGTGCTGGGCCACAGCCACGAGCACCTCACAGGCTGCTGGCACTGCCAGGGTGACATGTCTCATGGGGCTGTTCCTCTGGGCCACCTCCCTGCAGGAGTGACCCCAGTGGCAGCTGATGCAGCCCTTTGCTCCAGGAGCACCCGTGCCCTCAGCTGGACTCACCAGCCGGGGCAGGCATAGGGGCAGAGTGGCTGCAGAGCCACTGACATTCGGCTGCCTGTGCTCTGTCCCCGTGGCTGTCCCCACAGCATGTGGGCTCACCGGCTCATGTTAAGAACATCATTCACATAGGTGTGCAGGATGGGCTCCAGGTCGTACACGCCACTCACCAGCACCGCTCCTGGAGGCAGAGGCACTGGCAGGTGAGGAGCTGCACCCTGGGTGGCTCCCACAGCCCTGGGGACCTCATAATCAGCTGGGGCTCCACAGCCCCGCAGCCTTTTCCCAGGTGTGGAGACCAGTTCTCCTCCAGGTCCTGTTCTGAGACATGGCAACACTACCTTTGATATCTGGCACCACTTGGGATTCCGTCCAGTCTGTGGACAGCACCATGGCCGCCAGATGGGCCCCTGCCGAGTGTCCGCACAAGTAAATGCCTCTGAAAGGAGGGAGCAGTGAGCCAGTAGCAGGGAGCGACTGAGAGGGACACCTAGGGACACTTTGCTCTGTGCAGAGGAGGTGGCACAGCCCAAATGTGTCAGCTCAGATGTTTCCCAATCCATCAGCTGCTGCCTCATGCAGTGAAAGGGGATTGTGGCCACAGGCACTGCCCAGTGCTTGGACCAAAGGGCCAAAGCCTTTGCCCCACCGCAGGCCTTGTTTTCCCCCCAGCCACTCTCAGGAACCAACCCCTGACCCAGGAGCTGCCCACCTGATCCTGGGGTACCGCTCCACCAGGAACACGAGGCTGCGGCGCACCTGCAGCACCATGGCGTCCATGTGGCCTAGGCAGAGGGCAAAGGGCAGGGTTGGAGAGCACTGGGCCACGCAGGCAGCTGCAGCCTCTGCAGGACAGCACCTACCTTTAGGGGCTGTGTCGTAGCCCACCGCCACCACTGCCACCCCTTGCGACACCAGCGGGGGGGCTGCAAAGCCCGAATTGTCCTTACTGGGGGAGAGAGATGCTGACAGGCTGCAGGAGCCGGGGCTGCAGGGCCAACTGGGGACTGGTCAGACCCCGTATACACAGAGCAAGTCCCAGTGTCAGGGCAAGGGGTCAGTAAGAGTTGGTGACGGGGTCCCTTTCTGAGGAATCTCTCACCGACAGCCCACCTCACCTCAAGCACTGCCAGTATCCGCCATGGATGTAGACCAGAACAGGGAAGGCTGTAAAGCACAGTGGGGGATGAGCAGGGTGTCCACCCTGCCCACTCCCGTCCCCGCCAGCCCCACCACTGACTGTCAGAAGGGTCCGTGGGAAAATAGATGTCCAGCTTCTCCCCGTCCCCGTTGCCATAGGGGACGTGCAGCAAGGTCTGCGCCCTGGCCCGGGCCCGTTCGGTTCCTGCGGGGGGAGGCGGTGGAGCACGGGGCCGTGGCACCGAGCGCAGCCCCTGTCCCGGCGCCCCGCGCTCCCCACCTGCCGCCGTCACCGCGAGGTGGGCGTCGATGATGGTGTCCCGGTCGAGGCGGGGGGACCAGCGACTGGGAGAGTACTGGTCCTCCAGCGCCTGCGGGGAGGCAACGGGGCTGCGGCGGGGGCAGCGCCGCAGGGGCGGCGGGGACCAAGCGAAAGCCCTCACCCCGCCGCCCGGAGGAGAACCGCACTCTTCCCACCCGCGGGCCTTGCCTCGGGACCCCTACCTCCACGGACATATCCCGCCACCCGCCCATGCTGCGGCCGCTCCGGTGCCGCTCCCGGTGCCGGTCCGTGTGTCGCTCCCGGTGCCGCTCCGGTGCCGCTCCGGTGGCGGTCCCGGTGCCGCTCCGGTGCCCCTCCCGGTGCCGCTCCCGGTGCCGCTCCCGGTGCCGCTCCCGGTGCCGCTCCCGCGCCCCCCGCCCGCCCGGGGGCNGCGGTCCCGGTGCCGCTCCGGTGCCCCTCCCGGTGCCGCTCCCGGTGCCGCTCCGGTGCCCCTCCCGGTGCCGCTCCCGCGCCCCCCGCCCGCCCGGGGGCGGGGCCAGAGCAGGGGGCGGGGCCGCCCGCTCCCATTGGCCGCCCTGGGGGCGAGGCCCGAGCCCGGGGGCGGGGCCGCTCCCCATTGGCCGCTCGGGGCCGGAAGGCGGAGCCGGCGGGCAGAGGAAAATAAAAGTTTTGGCGCCCTTGGCCCCATTGGGCAGCGCTGCCGCGCGGCGGCGCAGCCCCTTTTGCGATTGGCTAGCACGGCGGCGCGAGCGTGCGAAGCCTCCTCCGATTGGCCGACGCGGCCGCGCCGGAGCGGCGCGCGCGGGCTCGGGCCGGCAGTCCGCCATGAACTGCCTGACCGTGCCCGGTGTCCACCCCGGCTCCCCCAGCCGGCCCCGCGGGCAGATACAGGTACGGTGTGGCCCCGGGGCACGGGCGGGGGGGCAGATACAGGTACGGCACGGCTGCCGTGCATCGGGCTGGGGGGCAGAGGCGGGTACCGGGCTGCGGGGCGAATATCGGTGCCGCCCCGGGTCACCGGGCTGAGGGGGCTGCGGGGCCAGGGGGCTGCACCGGCACTGGGTGGAGCCGGGGCTTCCCGTTGACCCGCTGTGCTGACCCCACCGTTCTGCCCCTAGGTGATCTTCGGGCCCATGTTCTCCGGGAAGAGGTAGGCCCGGAGCGGGGCGCCGGGCGGGGCCCGGGGAGGGGGTCACGGGCAGGCGGCGGGCCGAGGCTGAGGCCCGCTGACTCCGTGTCTTGCAGCACGGAGCTCATGCGGCGAGTGCGACGGTTCCAGCTCGCCCAGTACCGGTGCCTGCTGGTGAAGTATGCCAAGGACACGCGCTACAGCTCTTCCGGGGTCTCCACACACGACAAGTGCGTTCCTGGGGCAGGAGGACACCCCACTTCCACGGGGCTGCCTGGCCTGTCCAGCTCACTCCCTCCCTGCCCGCAGGAGCACCATGGAGGCCCTGCCCGCCGGGCTCCTCCAGGACGTTTACCAGGAGGCGCTGGGTGCTGCCGTCATCGGCATCGATGAGGGCCAGTTCGTAAGTGCATGGCTGGGGTGTGTTTGCTGGGCTCTGCAGGACACAGAGTTCTCGGTACACCCTATGCAGACCAAGGTCTGTGTCCTTTGCAGGAGGGGGGGGAAGTACTCCCTGGGGCAGTTTGATCCGTGTAGCCTGTGCTTGTAGTCAAACCCTCCTGCCCTATAGTCCCTGCAGACAGAGGACGGTGGGACTGGAGCCCATTTCACAGACAGGGCACATGGCTCTGATTTTCCTTGTTCCTGGTGCTGCTGTCTGAGCATGCACTGTGGGATCTGGAGCCAAGTGCTGCCTCCCATCCCTCTTTATGCTGTGCCTGTACCCCCTCCAGTTCCCAGACATTGTGGAGTTCTGCGAGACAATGGCCAATGCTGGGAAAACCGTCATTGTTGCTGCTCTGGATGGGACTTTCCAGAGAAAGGTAAAAGTCATTTTGGTATAGCAGCTGCTGTGGGACCCTCATGAAACCCACCCAGCAGCATCTTCCTGCTGTCTTGCACAGGCCTTTGGGAGCATCCTGAACCTAGTGCCACTGGCAGAGAGCGTGGTGAAGCTGAACGCTGTGTGCATGGAGTGCTTCCGGGAGGCCTCCTACACCAAGAGGCTGGGAGCAGAGCGGGAGGTGAGTCCCCTTGGAACACAAACTGTTTCACCTTGCCAGTCCTGCTGGTACAGAGAGAATCCCTCCGGGGAGCTGCAGTCACTCTCCAAATTTCCCTGCCAGGTTGAAGTGATTGGAGGAGCCGACAAGTACCACTCTGTGTGCCGAGCCTGCTACTTCCGCAAGCGACCCCAGCAGGCTGGGCCAGAGAACAAGGAGAACGTGCCCCTGGGCCTGAGGCAGCTGGAGACAGCTGCCCCTCGGAAGATCTTCACTTGACTGCTGGGAAAATGGAGGAGAAGGGAGCTCAGTGCTGTGGCTCACAGGCACCGGGTCTGCCTCTCTCTGCTTTAGCAAACTGTTCAGTGCCTCAGCCCTCCCTACCCAGCCTCCGCTGCTCCCCGCACCAAGTGCCACAACTGAGGATCCACCAGGCCTGATGCTGGGGGAAGCTGAAGCAGAAGCCTGGCTAGAGTGAGTTCCCATCTCAGAACAAGGAAAGAGACAAGCATAGTTACTGATGCTGCCACACACAGGCCCTGGGGCACTGCCCGTCAAGCCAGGCCGCAGCGCTTCCGCCGCTCACTGTGGCTCTGGCCAACTCTCCCAGTGGTCTATGTGTGCTCAGGCTGGCACTGGTGCCGGTTCTGGTGCCTGTGAATGCAGCCCTTCTTTCTCGTGCACTGTTGCTAAATTCCAGGTTTCTCAACACAATGTACAGCCATTAGTATTTTAAATGCAATTTTTAGGTTCCTTTTTTAACAGTCTGAGCTAACTTGTCCTTTGCCACAGAGCTGTGGCACAGCTTTTAAACTGACACATGTGGCAGCCCAGCCCCGGGCAGGCCCTCGACCTCTCTGCCAGCATGCTCGCTTGTGTTAGTGCCTTGTCAATTATTGTTGAAACAGGGTGAAGGAAGGCCAGAGTCGGCCTAGCAGCTGACTCTTCTGAGGTGCTGAACTTCAAAGGGCTGGCTGTGTTCTAGCAGGCTGTGACAGAGTCCTTTGGAGGAACTGATCCCAGGGATAGCCCTCCAAATTCAGGGCAGTTTTTCTCAGGTTTGAGGCTGGTGCTGCAACTTTGGTGCTATGTTGCCTGTGAGGGGTTTGGAGGCTCAGACTTTCATCTACCAAGATTTGGACAGTTAGTCCAGGGAAGATCCAGCTGCTTGGCAAAGGGGCTCTCCTCTGAGGAGCTGCTTCTCCACCCTAGTCCTGTCTCTTGCTCCCTCCTCAGCCTTCCAGAATTCTCAAGGCTGACTCTTACTCTGCTCTAAGCTGAAGGATCCTCTTCCCTCCTAGTTTGACTCAGATTCTGGAAGGTTGTTGCTTCCTTATTCCCTGCAAAAGTTTTTCCTGGAAGCCAGCACCCACAGGCTCTGAGCAGTAGCTCTTTGTTCTGGCCAGGCCAGACCTCTGCATCCGAGTGCAAGGTTGCTGTTTGCCTGTCCCCTGTCTTCTGTCCAAGAGCTGCCTGAACTCCCCCTGCTGCCCCCTTGTTACAGGTGAGAATAATTGTACTCACAAGCACTCAATTACCAGGCCTGGGCTTTTCCCCCAGGGCTGGGGAAGGCATTGCTGCTGCTGCTGCTTTAGGTTAATAAATAACTTAATGAACTTTTGTGTGTGTTTTCTTCCAGAGCATTCTCCTAAGTCTTCCTGGCCGTGACCAGCATGGGCTGGTCACTGCAGCGGTCACAGGGCGGGAGGGCTGCCCACAGGCCTGGTGTCAGAGCTCTGCTCAGGCCAGGGAGCAGGAGGAGGGTGGCCTAAAAATAGCCACCAGCATGAGTGTGCTGTTTGCAGCACAGCAGTTGGCAGGAGCTGTGCTGCTCCACCCGGCACCCCCAGCCCTCGACACGGAGAAGGCAGGAGCCTTTTCTGCTTCCCCAGAGACAAAAGGCGCGTGGTGGCTCACGTGGTGGCTTGGTGAAAAAGTTTATTCCAACCCTACAGTGACAACTACTCAAACACTGGCCCCAGCAGTGACAGCCCACGTGGCTGCCGGGAACAGCTTTACCACAGCCAAGCAGCAAACACAACCTGAGACAACGGCCCCACTGGCAGCTGGCATGGCCGGAGTGCAGGTGGGAGCCACGGGCAGGCTGCAGGAGCACAGCCTCACATCGGCAAGGGCAGCACCCAGGGGGAGGCATGCAAGGGAAAGAAAGTGCTCCAGGACTTTCCTCAGCTGGAGCAGCCATGGCCCTGCTGAGGGATCTCAGCACTCACTGCTCCCACAGAGCCCAAACCGCGTCATCCAAGCAGCGGCAGCTGGAGTGCAGGCTGGGGGAAGGCACAGCACGGCATTAGAGGCAAGAGAAGAGGGGGCTTTGGCAATAGTTCACCCAGAAGCAGCCGATGGGGGAAGGCACGGGAAGCCAGTGCAGGCAGGAGCTGGGCCTGGCTGTGCTACGGCAGCGAGAGACGGCACTTGGGGGGATGCAGCCAGCAGGGCTGAAAGGCACTGGAGACAGGATGGGCCAGGGCAACAGTCACAGGGGCAGAGCCTGGCCAGAGTCAGGGGGTGTGAACCACACCCCACCACCAAGGCACCACAGCAAAAACAGAGGCTCTCCATACAGCCAACTTCCCGCAACTGCAGTGCTCGCCCAGCAGCTGCAAACCATCGTGTGCCAAATCACCCACCACGCACCGGGCTCTGGACCCTCCGATGAGGATCTCAGCCTAGGCCCAGGCCCCTCCTGCACCCCATGAAGAGGCCCAGTCACTTTCAAACAAAGCAGCCGTCACCCTCCAGCCCCCCTGTCCCCTCCAAGTCACAGATCCCTCCCTCCCACCCCGCGGAAGGAATTGCACTGGTACAGCCGTCCCGTGGGTGCCAGCCAGGGCTCAGTACACCGGTGGTGGCTGATACCCCTCCGGGGCTTCCACTGTGTGTGTGAAGGGTGGCTGCTGGTAGCTCTCATGGCTGATGTTGGGATAGCTGGAGTAGGGAGTCGAAACCTCCGGGCTGGGGTCGGCATAGCTTTGAGCAAAGTCCTCCACCCCCATTTTGTACCTCTTGTAAGCGAAGGTGAGCAGGAGTCCCTGCAGAGAGAAGGGGGCAGCAGCATTAGGGCCATTCCAGGCTGTGGAATGCAGGGGGCCCCTTTGCACTCCCCTCAAGTGGGGCAGGGTGATTCACTCACCCATGAGAAGATGGAGAAGAAGCTGAAGGTGATGGCAGCGCGGGCAGAGTCCGCCCCGATGTACACTTCGTCAGCCCGTGCCCAGGACCACTGGTTGGTCAAGAAACAGAAGCCGATGAACCATAGGAAGGTCCAGAGACCTGTGGGGGGAAGTGGCATGAGGGGCGAGGGCTGGTTCCGCTGCTTCTGGGCAGTCCCCGGGCCAGACCCAGCTCCACCGTGCAGGCTGGCGCAGGCACCCGGCCAGGGGCAGCCACTCCTCGAGGCACTCAGCAGCAGCAGCAGCAGCGCGTGGCCCGCGGGCAGCACGCCAGACGGGAGCGACTCCCTTCGCCAGGCACCGGCAGCCACGTCACGGGACAAGGCGGCCATTGTGGCAGCGACAGCAGGCACAGCCCTGCCCCGCGCCCCCGGTACCTGAGAAGCCGAGGTCGGCCAGGACCAGGTACTTGCGGTCGGTAGTGTTGCTGATCTGGGGGAAATACACGTCCACCATGAAGAAGAAGATGCAGGCGAGGAAGGCGAGGACGCCGATGCCGATGCCGTAGCGACAGGCGTCCTCGTTGTGGTTGAAGATGCAGAAGAGCCGGGGGTCGTCGGCCCGGCTCATGTAGCCATCCCCGACCAGGCAGGCGAACACGATCAAGGCGAAGACCTGCGGGGCGGAGCCGATGTCCGGTGGGCGGCACCGAGGCCGGGGGGGCCCCTTTGGGGGCTGCCCGTCCCGGCGGGGCTCTCCCGTCCCGTCCCGTCCCGTCCCGCCCCGACTCACCGCGCTGACGATCCGCGCCAGCACCTGCGGCTGCTGCACGAAGCGGACCAGGTCGAAGGCACCGCCGGCCTTGGCCGCCCCGTAGGCGCCTCCGCCGCCCTCCATCGCGCTCCGCCGCCTCTCCTGCGCGGCACCGCCCCGGGAGGGCCGGCCCTGGCGGTCCGGCGGCGCCGGGGCGGGGCGGGCCGGCCTTGGTCCGGCGGGACGGGGCTCCCCCGTCCGGGCACAGAGCACCGCGCGGATCCCGCACCGTATCTCGGTGCCCCGCTCCGTCCCTCCTTCCACCCCGGTGTAACGGGGGACGGAGAGTGCCGGCCCCACGCCTCGGCCGCCTACGGGTCCCGGTGAGCGCGGCCGAGGGGAAACGGGGGCTTCTGGGGGGCTCCCGCCGCCCCCACCCACGGGAGGCGGCAAGAGGCACGGGACGGACAGGGCTCGGTAGCCCCCGCGGATCCGCACCCACGCGAGCCACGGCCCGGACAGCAGGCAGCGGGAGCGCCGGAGAGCGTTCCGTCGGTTCCCGGTATCGGGGAGCCCCGGGGCGGCCACCTGCCCCAAGCAGCCTTAGCCCACCCCGGGGCGGGGTTCGGAGCCCGAGGGCGGTGGAGGAGGGAGAGCAGGGGAGGAGGGAGACGGCACTGGGCGGGGGATCACGGTGCGGGGCACGGGGGTCTCTGCCCCGATGTCTCCCTCTTAAGGCCAGTCCGGGACTGGTGCTCGGAGGCTCCGTGCCTGCCCCGGAGGGTCCCGGGATGGCGGGCGGAACCCGCTCGGTGGCGGTACCGCCCCATCCGCCCTTTCTTCCTTCCTGACGCCGAGTTGGGCTGGAGCCAGGGTTAGTCCCAGTTTAGCCTCGGAGGCTCAGCGCTCCCGGCTGCCCCCGACCTCACACGCAGCGGCTCCGGCTCCATCCCCGTCCTGCAGGCCGGCAGCGCTCGGGAGCCGCGGAACCGGGGGAGCCCCAGTGAGCGGGGGCTGGCGGGGGCCGGCACCAGCGGCGCCCGTTTGCTCACCGCGGCAGGGCCCGTGTAGGAGGGACCCGCTCGGCCCCGCAGGATGTCCCAGCCGCCCTCCATCACCCTCCACGTTCCCGAGGGCACCGAGAGCGATGGGTGAGTGTGACCCCGCCGCTGCCCTGCCGTGCCCTGGGTCCTGCATCCCAGGGGCACGAGGCTACGAACCCGCGCCCTGCAGGCACCAGGTGTCCGTGCCACCATGTCCCTGTGTTCCTGCAGCCAGGAGCCCAGTCCGGACAACGAGAGAGCTCTGCACACCTCATTCCACCAGCTCATCCTGGAGCAGAGCAGCTTGATCGAGGCAGGTCTAGAGCTGGAGTTGCAGGAGAGGGACAGAGGTAAAGCGCTGCAGCCTCAGCCAGGGCAGGCTGGGGACAATGTGTGTGTGCCCAGGGCCATCCCCCGGCCCTGACTCTGCTTGGGCCAGCTGTGTCACATGTCAGTGCTGTGGCCAGAGAGTTCGTAGGAGCCTGCCGATGCCTTGGCCAGTGCAGAGCAAGGCAGTCCAGGGCAAACTGGATCTTGGGGACACAGAAAGCGTCCCTGGAGAAGGGGGAACAGCACACACCTAGCCTCTGTGCTGGAGCAGAGCAGCAGGGACACAGGTATGAGCCATGGGCTCTCTGCCTTCTGCCTTCCCCTCCCAGAGTCTCCAGCTTGCTTGGCTACTCCAGATGCCTGTGCCGTGGCCTGGCCAGAGCCCGGGCAAGGTGAGGAGCACCCCAGCTACTCCTCTGCCTCCCTGCAGATCTTGGCCAGCATGCCCAGCCGCACCATCGGTAGGTGCCACCCACTTTCCCACCCTTCCCCAGGTCCCAGAGCCGCTTGGAGAGCTCTTGCGCCTGCCCTGCTCTCCCATGGCCGCCCACCCCCTGCTCTGCTCTGATCCACAGGACACAACCTTGGGGCCATCATCTCCCAGTACTGCAACCGCACGGCCCGGCTGCGGCGCCGGAGCAGCCGCCCACCCCTTCAGCAGCTCTGCCGCGCGGCACGGCCCAGCCTGCGCCAGTATGACCTGGAGACTGACCCCACCAGGGCCACGCTGGAAGGTGAGGGTCCCCCAGCATGTGAGAAGGCAGTGCTGGCCACTGTCCCTGCGCTGGGTTAGGGACAGGCATGCCATGACCTGGCCGGCTGTGTCCCACTGAGTCCCTTGTGCCACAGACAAGCGGCGCCTGCTGGTGAAGGAGCTGCTGAGCCTCTCACCCAGCCAGTGCAGCCACATGCTGCTCACCATGACCCTCAGCCTGGCGGAGAAACGCATCCTCCGGTAGGACCCCTTCCATCAGCACCACCTAGGCAGGACTCCCACAGCCAGAGCTGTCCCAGGACCTGTGGTACCCTCTGACGCCCCTCTTTTCTGGGCAGGCGGCAGCTGAGCGGGCAGAGGGGCCCACTGAGGCAGCGCGCCCATCACTGGGCCCCCTTCTCACCCTGTGGTTGGTCCAAGGTCTACATTGTCCTCGTAAGTCAGGGGCACAGGTCTGCACGGAGGTTGTGAGGGCTCTAGTGCAGGCTCCAGCCTCACTGCTCTCCCCGTTTTCCTTTCCCCAGGGCTGCCGAGGTCTCTGGTACAGGCTGCTCTCCCTGCTCCGTACTGCGCAGCCCTGGCACTATGCCCTGAAGCAGATTGGGGGCCGCTTTGGCTCCAGTGTCCTCTCCTATTTCCTCTTCCTCAAGACGCTCCTTATGTTCAACTTCTTTTCATTCCTCATCCTCCTGGCCTTCGTGGTGGTCCTGCAGGCTGTGTACCCCCCTGCATCAGTCATCCCGCAGCCCTTCACCGGCCTCGAGCTCCTCACAGGAGCGGTAAGCATGGCCCAGGCACCCCCAGGTCAGGGGCTGCTCCAAGCCTGGGGGGCAGCCCCACTTTCCCACTGCAATAATAACCCAGTTTTAGCCCTCACACAGCCTGGGCCCCAGGACCACCAGTGCTGTGGGTGCACAAGGTGGTGCTGCCCCAGCCCAAGGCTCTGTGTCCCTGAGGCTGGCACAGAGGTGCCGGGCTAAGCAGGAAGCTGCAGGCACTGCCAAGGTCACCGTGGGCCCATCTTGTGCTTTCCTGCAGGGCTACTTCACACACTCGCTGCTGTACTATGGCTACTACAGCAACGTCACCCTAAATGACCCCTGCACCTCCAGTCCTGAGGGCAGCGTGTGCCCCCTCGCAGCCCCCCTGTTCCCGTACAATTTGCCACTGGCCTACCTGTTCAGTGTTGGGGTCTCCTTCCTTGTCACCTGCATCCTGCTGGTGTACAGGTGGGTCAGCAGCACCTGTGGCACTGCCAGCCTTCCCCTTCACCCAGCCCCAATCCCTGATGCCCTTCACTTCACTGCAGTGTGTCCCGCTCTTTTCGGGAGAGTGTCGGAAGCTCCACGGGGGACTTGGCCATCAAAGTCTTCTGCGCCTGGGACTTCAAGGTGATCCAGAGGCGCTCGGTGAAGCTGCAGCGCGAGAACATCTGCACCCGGTTGAAGGTGAGGAGCTGGGCGATGCAAAACACCCCAGACCCCAATCTTGCACCAGTGCTTTGTCCATCACCCCTCTGGGTCCTGCCGCGGTGCAGTGGGACAGAACCTTGCTCCGGACCCAAAGCGGATTTGGCAGCTCTGCCACTGCTCTCTCCAGGAGCTGCTGGTGGAGCAGCGCTCTCGCTCCCGCTCCCGGAGCCGCTGCCAGTGCCTGGGGCACTGCATCGTGATGCTGCTGGCCTGGGTCCTGGCACTGGGCTCTGTGTCGGGCTGCGTGCTGGCTGTGCACTACTTCTCAGAGCACATGCACATGGTGAGTGCCATCCCTCGCCCTGGGATCCCCTGCCCTGGGGTCAGAGGGACAGGGCTGGGATACTGGGGGAGAGGCAGGGACAGCCCCACTGCAGCTCTGCTCCTGGCCTGGGCATTTGCTGCTCTCCCCAAGGACACCACACCTGGGTGCCAACAGCCGTGCACTCACCCCAGTACCTGCTCACCAGGTTCAGCAGGAGCAGCAAGCACGGGGCAGTGACAGATGGCAGCAAGAAGCCATTCTCCTGGTCCTGCCCCTTGTGGTGTCCCTCCTCAATGCGTTGATGCCCCACCTGTTCAACTTGCTGGCGATGTGGGAGAAGCAGGACTCCCCTGTGACACAGGTCTACGTGGCAATCATCAGGTGGGCTGGCTGGGGCCGTGGTGGAGGGAGCGTGCTGCACCTGCACTTATGGCAGGCAGGGAGGCTTTGGGGCCAGGCACCCCATCTCTGGGGCTCGACTCCTCCGTCCCCTGGGCTCAGGGGCTTCTGACACTGCTCCTGCTCCCCAGGAACCTCATTCTGAAGACGATGGTTCTCATCCTGCTGTGCTCCCAGTGGCTCAGCCGGAGCGTTACCTGCTCGACAGAGGAGGTCAGCACCACTGCCCCAGGGCCATGGAAGGCTGGGCTGACCTTGGGGTTGTGCAGGGAGCTGGTGGCTTCTTCTTTATTAGATATGAGGGAGAAATTCTTCCCTGTGAGGGTGGTGAGGCTCTGGCACAGGTTCCCAGAGAAGCTGTGGGTGCCCCATCCCTGGAACTGTTGAAGGCCAGGTTGGACAGGACTCAGAGCAACCTGGTCTAGTGGAAGGGTGTCTCTGCCCATAGCAGGATGGGGAAAGAGATGAGCTTTAGGGTTCCTTCCAACCCAAACTATTCTGTGATTCTATGCCACACTTGATTGTCTCCCCAGTGCTGGGAGACGTGTGTGGGGCAGGACCTGTATCGCTTCATGGTGATGGATTTCATATTCACTTTGCTGGACACGCTCTTCAGGGAGCTGATCTGGAGGTAATGTGCCCCAAGGCATGTCCCCCCCAGCTGTGTGGCATCCCTGCACGGCCCCAGCTCTCCGGTGCACCCAGGCTCTGCCGCCATCGGAGGGGAAGGTGGGGTGTGAGGTCCTCTCAGGCAGTGTGGGAGCAGAGTTCCACTTTCTACCCAGGCTAATCCTGGAGAAGAAGCTGAAGACAAAGCAGAGGCCAGAGTTTGATATCGCCCGAAATGTGCTGGAGCTGATCTATGGGCAGACCCTGACCTGGTGAGATGTTTCTGCCTGCTGTGGCTCCTTCCTCTGCTGGCAAATGCCTCGTAGTCCCCAGGAGCCGTGTGGGTGCTGTAGCTGTGCCCACCACTGTCTCCCCTGGGGCTCAGACCCAGGCAAGCTCATCTTTCCCCTGCTCCCAGGCTGGGTGTTCTCTTCGCTCCACTCCTGCCAGCTGTGCAGATGCTGAAGCTGCTGCTGCTGTTCTATATCAAAAAGGTGTGATTCCCCCCACCCCTGCAAGTCCCCATGGGGTGAAACTGCAGTGATGCTGGGCCCTGTCACCGTCAGCCTCTGCTGCAGCAGTGGTGCCACATGAAACGGCCTCCTGCTGGTGGGACTGAGTGGGGGTTTCTGGGGACAGGATGTCCCCGAGCTCGCTTGGCTCCCGGTGGGAGGGAGGGGACAGCAGGGTGCAGACTGCTCTCCAGAAGTTGGCAGCCCATGGGACACTGCTCCCTCTCCACAGACCAGCCTGATGCGGAACTGCCAGTCCCCCAGGAAGCTCTGGCAAGCGTCACGCATGAGCACCATGTTCATCACTCTGCTGTGCTTCCCCTCCTTCCTGGGTGCAGCTGCATTCCTCTCCTACACCATCTGGTCGTGAGTACCCACGAGGCCACAGCTCAGGGCACAGGACCCCCAGCTGCCTGGAGAAGGAGGGGCTGGGGACACCATGGCCCCTGTCCCCGGCATTCCCCAGCTGCAGGCTGTGAGGTGCTGCCCCAGGCAAGGGAGGTGCTTCCCAGCTGCTGGCCTGTGCTCGCTTCCTCCAGCTGTTCCTGGTGCAGGACGCAGGGATGAGGACCCCCTTGTCCAGCCCTGGGGATGCTTGGGGACAGTGAGGCTGGGTCCCTGGAGGGCTGGATGTCTGAGACAGGCAGTGCCCTGGCTGGGGGCAGCAGTTGATGGGCTGCCCATTGCTCTGAACACCCTGTTGGTCTGTTTGCTCAGGGTGCAGCCATCAGAAACCTGTGGTCCCTTCCGAGGGCTGGAAACCATCTACAAGTCAGGGAAGAGGTGGGTGCTTGTGCTGGAGAAGTCCAACCCCAACGTCACCTGGTTTGCCTGGGTCTACCAGCACCTGCTGGAGAACACCTGCCTCCTGTTCTTCATGTCCATGGCCCTGATGTGAGTACAGACCCGAGCCCAAGGCCGAACCCTGGGCCCTCGCTTTGAGGGTCCTGCTGCCACAGCCCTGAGCGGGGCTGGGAGCCAAGGTGTCACTCCAGAGCCCTGTGCCCCATCCCAGTGCCAGGAGCACAGTGTCCCTCAGCTTCCTGCCTGGCTGCCACCATCCCATCCTGCTGTCGTTGCAGAGCTGTGATCTACTTCAACATCCAGGTGGTAAGAGGCCGCCAGAGGGTCATCTGCCTGCTCCAGGAGCAGATTGCCAACGTGCGTGAGCACTGCCCCTGCCCATCCCGGCTGCTTCATAGCCTGGTCCAGCCCCAGGACTGCCACTTTGGGCTCTGGCTGCATCAGCGCTGCCACTCAGCCCCCCCACTGCTGCTCACTGCACTCTCTGATGTTGCAGGAAGGGGAAGATAAGGTATTTCTCATTCAGAAGCTTCACTACGTTTACAAGCAGAGACTCAGATGTTCCTGAGTCCCAGGTGAGGCCAGAAGGGCAGTGGGGAGGGGCTGCCAGGGCACCCAGAGCTCAGCCAGGTGCATGGATGTTCCTCTGCCTGTCCCAAGGGATGCACAATCCTTGGTGTTGCTGTGGCCCAGGGACAGGGAAGGGGATGGAGGCAGGTCTGGGACAAGGACCAGGAGGGAGATGACACTTAAGAGTCTCCTCTCCTATGTGCGATCTTAGGGACTCTGTCCTCTTTGTGTCAAGCTCCACAGGAAGGAATGGGATGGAATGGACTCTGCTTGCAGCTGGGACTGAATCTGTCCACCACAACACAGCGCTGGAAGCTGGGG
Organism: Eulacestoma nigropectus; assembly: GCA_013397775.1. Classification (NCBI taxonomy): domain Eukaryota; kingdom Metazoa; phylum Chordata; class Aves; order Passeriformes; genus Eulacestoma; species Eulacestoma nigropectus. The sequence continues at coordinate 118,365 of VZTE01000137.1, forward strand.
GGACCATAGAATGCTGGGGAAGATCCCCTCCCCTCTTGCCATGGCCAAGAACCCATTGGGGCATGTCACTGAGAATGCTGCATCGCAGGGATGCTCCTGCTGCCTAGAGCTGCTGGGGTGCAGTAGGTACAGGACCAGGAGTGCTGTCACACCCCAGGGCACAGCTCCGTGCAGGACTGCCTCACCAGCACAGCCCTGCTCCGTGGCTGGTCACGACTTGCAGAGAACAGCTCTTCAGCTCTCCCTCCTGCCACTGTGCCCTGCGCTGTTTTCAGAATCCTTTGGGGACCCAGCTCCAGCCCAGTGCCTGGCTCACCAGGAGAGCAGCTGCCTGATTCCAGTCCCGCAAACAAGGTCAGGGGGCCACCCCCGGCAGCGCTGCACCCACTGCCCTGGCTGGTGGGACAGACTTGGAAGAATCATCGTGATGCAGAGTGCTGGGCTGGGCAGGGACCCTGCGGGCTCAAGATGACCTGGCCCATTAAAGTGCTGCTGTGCAGGAGTGCTCTGGCTGATGTCTGGACCTGCTGGGCTGGAAGTGGGCAGGTGGGGTTGGTGTGTCAGTGCTGTTTGTGGCAGTGACTCAGCAGCAGTGTCAGGGTGTGCTCGGGCTCCTTGGCACCACCAGCTTTCCCATGGGGCTGCCTGGGGCAGAGCCAGTTCTGCCCACACTGCTGGAGCAAAGGTCACTGCCACCCCCCTTGCCACCCACCATCACAGTGCAATATCTGCAGCCCCCAGCACCGAGAGCCACTCTCCTTCATGTTGTGCTGCTGGCAGCTCCGGGCCCTGATACGGCAGCTGCCCGGTGCCACAGCACTGACAGGCCCAGGGTGGGGTGTGCTGTGGCATGTGCCAGGCACAGGCAGCCACCAGTACCCTATGACTTGGCACCAGGGCTGCTGGCTGAGGCAGCTGCCTGCCCAGCTGGGCTGGGCTGGGCTGGGCCGGGCCATCGGCATGGGCAGAGGGCGAGTTACCAGCACGGACAGACACTGCTTAGTGGTGTGGGCACAGGGCAGGTTCTCTCTACAGCCCCAACTCTTCCTGAGGTGCATTAGGAAAAGCATTGCTAGCAGGTCAAGGGAGGTGATCCTGCCCCTCTGCTCAGCCCTGGTGAGGCTACAGCTGGAGTGCTGTGTCCAGCTCTGAGCTCCTCAGGACAAGAGGGACATGGAACTCCTGGAGCAGGTCCAGAAGAGGCTACAGAGATGATGAAGGGACTGAAGCATCTCTTTAATGAGGACAGGCACAGGGAGCCTGTTCAGCCTTGAGGAGAAACAACTGACAGGGGACAAGGAGACACCAGGGAGGTGTCAGAGGATGGACCAGGCTCTGCTCCATGGCACCCAGCAATGGGCCAAGAAGCAACAGGCAGAAACTGATGCACAGGAAGTTCCACCTGAATATGATCCTGATGGGTCCCCTCCAACTCAGCATATTCTATAATGTTCTATTAGAACTTCTCTCTGCGGGTGACTGCACACTGGAATAGATTGCCCAGAGACGGTGTGGCATCTTCCTCACTGGAGATAGTCCAGAACTGTCTGGATGCAATCCTGTGCCATGTCCTCTGAGATGACCCTGCTTGACCAGAGAGATGGGACCCGATGACCCACTCGGGTCCCTTCCGACTTCACCCATTCTGAGATTGCCTGAGCCCAAGTGAGGGCTGGCACTTGATACAGCTTGTGAGACGTTCCTGACTGAAGCACCCCAGTCACTGGCCTTGCCCTCGCTCCTGACACCCACCCAGGTCACCCTGTCCTTCCACACCTTCCCCCAGGTCACCCCACTGGGCCTGGGCTGGCATGAGGCCCACGCGCACTCAGTCTTAAACCCAGGGGGCCTTACCCACCCCTGCTGTGCTTAGCTCAGCTCAGGCGCTGCTGCAGCCTCCAGCTCCACTGCAGCAACCCCTCCTGTGCCTGGAGGTGCCAGCACGATCTGGCCTCTGCTTGTCCCTTCCCCAAAAGCCCAGGGCTTCCCCCCGAGCACAGGGCCACCACCAGCCTAGACAGTTTGGTGGGAGTTTTACTGTGAAGTCCCACAGGGATCCAGTCCATCAACAGCCCAAGGCACTGTCCTAGGCTGCTCCCAGCCCCAGGCAGGGCAGCTGCTCCTTTGCCACCTCCTTCCGCAACAGCGTTGTCCTGGGCTGCCACCTGGCAGGGCTGGGGTCAGGAGGGCTCTTTGAGAGCGGTCCGAAGCCACTGCAGGACATCGGCCAGGCCGGTGCCGTCGCGGGCGCTGGTCTCCAGCATCGTGATGGGCTGTGTAGCACAGGACACGATGTCCTGCATGCGGAACAGTGACTTCATCTCCACCAGTGACATGTAGCAGGGCAGGTCACTGCAATGGGGAGAAGGGGGCTGCATCACCCAACCACGATGGCTCCCCTGCCCGGCCCAGCCCCGGCTCAGGGGTCTCCAGCCTGGGAAGTGCAGCAAAGCACAGCTGCTGCTCCCTGGCACCCCCACCCTTCGGGTGACCCTCCTCCTCACATCTTGTTGAAGAGGACCAGGACAGGCACAGAGGTGAGCGGCGCTGCAGAAAGGACAGAGAGCAGCTGGATGCAGGACGAGGAGACCTGGGTGGGGTTGGAGGCATCCACCACGAACTGGAGGGAAGAAGGGAAAGCGGGGTGCGGGTGTGCTGGGAGTAACCCCGGGCCGGGCTGAGCCAGAGCAGAGCACGGAGGAGGGAAATCCCACCACGGGGCGAAACCGAGGGGACCGACCGACGCCAGCCCCGGAAGCCCCTCGCCCTGCGCCTAAGCCATCCCTCGGGACGGTGGCCCCGGGACAGGTTCCTCGTGCTGCTCACCAGGAGAGCGCTGCACTCGCTGTAGTAGCTGGGCCAGATGGGGCCCATGCAGCCGCCCAGCTCCCGCACGGTCACCTTCTGCGGCAGCCGCAGGTCCGTCAGGTTGGTGCCCACCTGCGGGACAGGCGCCCGGCTGGGTGCGGCCGTGCCCCGGAGCCCCTCGGCCGCCCCGGAGCCCCTCGGTCCCGCCGGGCCCCACCTACCGTGGGCAGCGTGGCCGGGGGCTCGCCCAGCTCCGCGGGCTCCTCGGCGCTCAGCTGTGCCTCGCGTTAAGGACACGGCGGCTCCGAGAACGGGACGGGGATGGGGACAGGGACGCGGCCCGCCCGGCTCCCGGCCCGCCCCCCGCCGGTCCGTCCCTCCCCCCCTCCCCGGTGNNCGCCGCACCAAGAGGCTCTTCCCGCCGCCCGCCGCCCCCAGCAGCAGGAACGTGGGCGGAGAGCGCCCCGCGGCCATGGCGGAGCCGCCCCGCGGAAGCGGCACCGCCCCGGCGGAAGGCGGAAGCGGAAGGGCCGCGGCGGGGCGGGGGCCGGACCGGGCCGGAGCGATCGGGCCGGGCCGGCGGCGGGGGGAGACCATGGGGCGCGGCGGGGGCACCTTCGAGCGGCTCCTCGGTACCGAAGCGGCTCCCTCGGCGGGCGGGATGGAAACCGGGTCGGGGTCCGCAGCGCTCGGCCCCGGGAGCAGGCGGGCCCAGAGCACGGCACTGGCTCGGCCGGGCCGGGCCGCGGTGCCGCAGCTCAGTGCCGCCCAGGCGGAGCGGCAGCGGCGGGGCCGAGGTCACCGAGCGCGCCGGGGTGTCTGAAGCGGGAGGGTTGGTGCTTTCCGGGTGAAACAGGGGGTTTATCCCCGAGCCTCGGGGCAGCGCCACGCCCGGAGCGCTCCCAGGGACACGTCGGTGGCGGAGCGGAGCCGCGGGGAGCAGCGCGGCTCACGGCGGCCTGGTGGGCTTGTTCATTGCAGATAAGGCCACGAGCCAGCTCCTGCTGGAGACAGACTGGGAATCCATCCTGCAGATCTGCGACATGATCCGTCAGGGAGACACCCAGTAAGTGCTCCTGGGCTTTTGGACATGCTGTGGGCACAGCTCTCCTGTCTGCACAAGGAAGGAGACCCTCGAGGGTCTCGGACCTGGCAGCCCGTGGCAGCACAGTCTCGTTATACCCTTCCATAAGAGCATCAGAGGGACTGTACAGCACACCCGATGTGCTTCCCGGACCCTGGGAGCTGCAGATTACCCCTGACCTGAAATCCGTAGGGAAACTCAAGCTTGAATGTGCTTATTCCTTCCCAGTTTCGCTCAATGCATGATGTACCCCTGAGCTAACTGTGCCCTCATGTCAGGGTGGGGATTGGTGGGTTGTCAGCATCAGGTGAGATCTCCCCTCAGATCCTTGATCCCCTGAGAACATGTCTCTTCTTCCCCTACCCAGAGCGAAATATGCCGTCAATGCCATCAAGAAAAAAGTGAATGACAAGAATCCCCACGTGGCCCTGTATGCGCTGGAGGTAACGGCACCTGGCTGGGAGCACTGCGGGGGCTTCTTACTACCTGCCTTCAGGCTGCACAGCTTCCTGCAGCACAGCATGGAGCCAGCCTCTTCCTGACTCTGGCACAGAGGTTTTGGGATGATCAGGCCAGGGCCTTCATGCTTTAGTTCCATCTTGGCTTTGGAACAGGCAAAGCTGAGACTGGGGCCGCTGTCCCTGGGGTTGGTTTCCACAGAGCAGAGGCCCCCAGCCCCCCCATGGAGGTGAAGGACAGCTGGCTCCCAGTGCAGCGTGTGGATTGACATGTCCCAGCACACCTCATTGCTTAAGTAGTGCCCCACGTTCAGCCTGTGACGTGTGCTGGGACCTCCACAAGTTGCAGGGGAGGCAGGAAGCTGTGGGCTGATGTTGCCTTGGCCCTTGCAGGTCATGGAGTCGGTGGTTAAAAACTGTGGCCAAACAGTCCATGACGAGGTGGCCAATAAACAGACCATGGAGGAGCTGAAGGAAATACTCAAGGTAAATAGGTTTATTTTACTGTCTTTTTTTTTTTTCCTGCGGAAAAGCAGCAGCAGCAGGAAGAAATGTGTGTGTCTTCTCTTGTGTTCCCTTTGGGTAAAGAGCAGAAGGGAAACTGGCAATGCACTTCAGAAAAGAGCAAACTATCATGGGTTGTGAAGAGGTGGATGTAGGCAGTGAAGGAGGGCTTCTGGGAAGAGGAGATGTGGTTGGAGCAGAGGTTTGTCTGTACTGTGAAATGGCAGGAATGTGCTGCGGAGGTCTGGGCCATTCTATGGTAAATGCTTCTGGATGCAACACTTGGGTTGGGACAGCAAAGGAAACCAGGTGATGGCCTGGCACCTGTACCAAGGACCTGGGCAGTGGCGAGGTGAATTCCTTCTCGAGGAACAATGTGAGACACAAAGGCAGGTAAAGCAACAAAGGAGAAACCAACTGGAGCTTCCTCTGTGTCACAGCCATTTCATTGGCATGTCGAGTTGTTCAGGAGCTCTGCAGGATGTGACCGTGGCTGCTGGCACTGACAAGTTCATGTTACAAGCTATCACCAGTCTGATGCCTGCTGGAGCTTCGTGTGTCCTTGGACCAGGGAATTCCATGAGTGAAGTGGAAATGAGAACTCCTGTCTCCAGCTCCCAACTCAGAACACAGCAACGCCCAGACAAGAGTTTGTTAGCATCGTACTGTTCCTTTCTTACAGCTTCTGTCTTCCACCAGAAATAAACAAGCAAGTGACCCAGATCCTTGGAGGATGAGCTGAGTCCTGTCACCTCGCACACCGAGCAGGGTGTCTCTCCTGTCACCTTCCTGTTAAGGCTGACTCAGTCTCCATGCAGGATCTTCTCCTGAGGCAGGAACACTGCCATAGCATGACAACCAAGTGTGGTAGCACAGCTGCTCCGAGGGCTGAGGACGTCGGATCAGATCCAGGGATTTTGTGGTTCTCTCAGTCCTTGCCTGCCTCAGGAGTTTCACAACTGCCCCATTCTCCTCTCACACTTGGAACTTTGCTGCTTGTGAACACTCAATGCTGGTAAAACAGTCCAGGTTCTGATGGGGTTCAGGGCTGTGACATGTATGGAATGCAGGATTTTGCTAATTGTTCTAGAAGTTGGAGCTCCAAGAATTGTCAGTAAGTGATGCTGTGTGGGCTAAGGTCTTGGCTAAAATCAGAGCTTGACAGTCCTGTGCTTCCTGGGGATTTCTGGAACAGCCAGTCATGTGGATGTGATCGCTTCGGCAGCTGATGACACGGCGGCTCTGAGGCTGGCTGAGGTCAGAACAGGCTTGCCAACTTTTCTCCAGTTCCTTGAAGTGTGAAGCAGTTGCCCCTGCCTCCAAAGGGCAGCTGTCCCAGCTGTCCTCACTGTGTCACACCCTGAGATGGCTTTGAGTACTCCTGAGCTGGAGGTGCTGACACCCTCCAGGCACCCCCCAGCACTGTCAGTGGGCAGGCAAGGCAGGCTGTGCTGTACTGGGCAGCTGGGGGTCCCACCGTGTTCTGAGTGCGGGATAGGCGGCTCTTGTGTGGGGGCGGACAGAGCTGCTGGGCAGGCCCCAGAGCTGCTGGGCGTTTGCTCTAAGCATCAAGGCTGCAGCTCTGTTCAGTTGGTCTGTGCTGCTCCGAAGGACGTTTTGTTGTTTGTGCTGGAGGGGGCAGTGGAGCAGCTGAAGGGGTCTGTTGTCTGTGCTGTGCATTGGCCTTACTGCAGGTTTCTGACATTTCTTACCTCTCCTGAGTACTCTAACGTCTCTCTTTCCTGAGTGATATTTCTGGCTTCTCTTCAGGGGTTTCACACCATCCTTTGGGTTTCAGGGGCATTTCCTCAGATGTTTTTTTCTCCTCCCTTCCTTTGCAGAGGCAAGTGGAGACAAGCGTCCGCAGTAAGATCCTATACCTCATCCAGGCCTGGGCTCATGCCTTCCGCAACGAGCCCAAGTACAAGGTGGTGCAGGACACCTATCAGATAATGAAGGTTGAAGGTGAGGACTGTGGCCACAGGTGGGGGGACAGCTGGTGAAGCACCTCTGCTCTGCAGGAGCCTTGGCAGTTCCCTGCCTGATATGAGCAAAATCCGGACTTGAAGCACTGAGCTCTTCCTTGGTTCCCAATACCCAGTGAACCCCTGTAGGGTGACTAAGTCGTGCTGCAGAGATGGGACAGTCCCGTGGTCCCAGGACCAGGGCTGCCTTGCTCTGGGCCTCCAGCCCAGCCAGTGCCTCAGGGCTGGCAGGGAGACCTGAAAAGCAGGAGCTGCAACTGTTCTTGGGGAGACTGGCAGCAAGTCATCGTGTCCTCTGGGAAGGGATTTCCTATGGGGCAGTTCCTTCCTCACAGGGTTTTGTTCCTGCTCCCAGGGTGGGTCCACGATCCCACTTTCTGCCAGAGTGTTGGTGTGACATTTTCCCTTCTGTCCCAGGACAGCAGTGTCTGCTTCAAGGGCAGGGACACGCTGCTGCCTCTGCTTCCTGCTGTGCCCCAGAAACTCTGCAGCCAGTGGCAGAAGCTTGGAGGGTCAGTCCCCCATCCTGAGCTGGTGCTGCCAAACTCTGGCCCTTCAAGAGCTGAGACTCACAGCCCTGCCTGCATAGCCAGTGAGCTTTTTATCCCCCTCAGTTCAAAGTACTGAGAAATAATAAGCCTTTTCCAGAGGCCTGTGATGTCCGTTGTGGGTGTGTAAGGGAAACAATTGAGGATTGTCCTCAGACCATGGCTGAGGGGTGCCTGCTTCTGGAGTGTCAGAGGGAGGTACTGGTCAAGACAAGAGGCGGTGCTGAGCTGGCACCTATAGCATGAGCTTGTAGGCACCACAGCCTCCCTGTGCCAGAGGACTCCTTTCACAACAGGACTCTTGTTTCTTCTCCTGCAGGTCACGTCTTCCCGGAGTTCAAGGAGAGCGACGCCATGTTCGCTGCCGAGAGGGTGAGCTCTGTGGTGGGGGGAGCAGCTGGCACTGTGGGACAGACCTGTTTCCCCATCCCCTTCCTGCCAAACCTGCAGGTCTCGCATTCCTCCGTTTTGTGCGGATTGGAGACCTTGCTGGGAGAACTGACCGGGACAGGGAGTCAGACCCATCATTCCTCCTGCTCACTGGCCTTGCAGCGGCTTGGCAGGCTTGACATGGCAGCAGGGCATTGCTGAAGTGATTGCTGTGCAGACACTTTCCTAGCGAATCTTTTACTGACTGGGAAAGCATCACAGTCTGTAAGGAGCATGAGAGGAGATAACTTGTGGGGATTCATATTTCCTGTTGAGCTGCAAATGCCTCCAGTCTCCCCCACGAGGCATGAGAGCCCTGTTAGCCATCAGAGCTCCTGAAAGGCCCAGTGCAGATGCACTCCGCCCTCCTTACGCAATTTCCCCTGATCCTGACAGGCTCCAGACTGGGTGGATGCAGAGGAGTGCCACAGGTGCCGAGTGCAGTTTGGCGTTGTGACGCGGAAGGTGGGTGCTGCTCCTGCTCCTCTGGGTTCCCTGCTCTGCACAGCCCTTGCGACTTGCAGATCTCCCTGCAGGACTTGCTGTGTGAAAGTGTGTTGGGGACAGATCATGTTTCCTGGCTGCTGGCAGAAAAATGCCAGGAGTGTCTGAGTGATGTTGGCTAAAGGAGAAGGAATGTCTTGCCACCACACTCATGTCTCGCATCCTTCACAGCACCACTGCCGGGCCTGCGGGCAGATCTTCTGTGGGAAATGCTCCTCCAAGTATTCCACCATCCCCAAGTTTGGGATTGAGAAGGAAGTGAGAGTCTGTGAGCCCTGCTATGAGCATCTCAACAAGTCAGTACCCTTCGTGGTGGGTTTCTTTGCCTGCGACAGCTGGGGCTGTGAGGGGGGAAGCATGGTGTGGAGCTAGCTCCCTGCAGAGCACAACGAGGGCTTCCCAGGCTGTGCAGGCTGGGCTGGGCCCTCTTCCTTTCCTGGGGGTGGGGTATGCCGCTGGAACATTGTGCAGAACTGGGCTCTGGTGGGGAGGAGGGAGCATTCAGTCCATACTATCACCTGTCACTACAGGAAAACTGAGGGTAAAGCTGCTGCCACCTCCGAACTGCCCCCCGAGTACCTGACCAGCCCCCTCTCTCAGCAGTCCCAGGTGAGTGGCTGCCCCACAGGTGATCTGGTGATACTGACCTGTTTGTTGATCCCATTGCTGACCACCTCCTCATCTTTCCACTTCCAGCTGCCTCCAAAGCGCGATGAGACAGCTCTGCAAGAGGAAGAGGAGCTCCAGCTGGCTATTGCCTTGTCTCAGTCAGAGGCTGAGGAGAAGGAGAGAATGGTTTGTTCCCTGCTGGGATCTGGGAGGGGTCGTTGCTCTTCAGCCCAGCTGTGCTGGGCCATAAAAGATCTCTGGACATGTCCTGGTGTGAGCAAGGCTCAAAGCCTGTGGAATGAGAGGGTGAAAGCGGAGCCAGGCACAGGCTTTGTTGTGGTTGGTTTGGAGAATCCTGGACTCTCTCTGAGTTGGCAGTTTTCTCTTTTGCAGAGGCAGAAAACAACCTACTCCATGTACCCTAAGGCTGAGCCCACTCCTGTCACGTCATCAGCTCCCCCAGCCAGCACGCTCTACTCCCCGCCTGTGGTACGTCCGTGGCAGCTCCTGTATGTGAAGTGGCTGGACACAGGCCACTTCCTGAGCCCAAGTCTGCCCTGCTTGTGTCCAATTTATTCCCCATTCTAAGGGAAAATGTTTACCCCGTTCAATCTTTTGCTCGTTCACTGTGTTTTGAGCAAGAGGGTTTGTTCTCAGCTGGCATTTAGGTGCCTCCACTGCCTCCCAGCTTGTGTCCCCTTTGAGGCTCTCTGTGGTGCTCAGCACTGGTGGTCATACATGGCCAGATCTGAGCTGAACATCTGTGTGGGAACTGGGGATCTCTGGTTTTGCTGAACTGCATTTCTCCATTTGTCTCTTTCCAGAATTCCTCTGCTCCCTTGGCCGAGGACATTGACCCAGAGGTAAGAATCCTGGCCCTGCTAGTCTGCAGCACAGGCTTGCTCCTGCAAGGCAGTGATGCTCATCTTCCTTCTCTTTCTGGCAGCTGGCTCGGTACCTGAACCGCAACTACTGGGAGAAGAAACAGGAGGAGGTTCGCAAGAGCCCCACACCGTCAGCACCCCTGTCCCTGACAGAGCCAGCTGTGCAGCCTGGGGAAGCCCACCCTGCTCCTCTTGGGGTGGTTGAGGTAAGAGGGGGCCTGGGCCTGGGTCTGGCACCTACCGAGGGACAAGAAGCACCTGCCTCTGGGGCTCTGCAGGCTGGCTGCTGGCTCTTGGCATTGGGTGGTCACAGCTGACAGGCTGCCCCATCCTTCCTTCCAGCAGCAGTACCAAAATGGTGAGTCCGAGGAGAACCACGAGCAGTTCCTGAAGGCACTGCAGAACGCGGTCACCACATTCGTCAACCGCATGAAGAGCAACCACATGCGAGGCCGCAGCATCACCAACGACTCTGCCGTGTTGTCCCTCTTCCAGTCCATCAACAACATGCACCCGCAGCTGCTGGAGCTGCTCAACCAGCTGGACGAGCGCAGGCGTGCGTGGGAGCTGGGGGAGCTGCTGGCCCTGGGCGTGGGTGGGCGGCAGCCAGGGCTTCCACAGTGTCAGGGTTCAGCACTCCCATGACACAGTCTTGCTGGAGCTAGTGTGGAGTGCAGACACAGTCTGAGTGCTCTGTCCCCACGTCCCTGAGGCTGTCCCTTCCCTCCCCAGTGTACTATGAAGGCCTGCAGGACAAACTGGCCCAGATCCGGGATGCGCGTGGGGCTCTGAACGCGCTGCGGGAGGAGCACCAGGAGAAGCTGCGCCGTGCAGCGGAGGAGGCAGAGCGGCAGCGCCAGATCCAGCTGGCACAGAAGCTGGAGATCATGAGGCAGAAGAAGCAGGTGAGGCAGGGAAGCATGTCTAGGGTATTCCAGGCCTGCCTGCACTGTGGCCCAGCCCAGGGCTGGCAGGGATGGCTGCCCTGGTAGGAGGGGTTGTGTGGTATCATGGCTCCCAGCCACCACAGCCCTGTTCCCACAGGAGTACCTGGAGATGCAGCGTCAGTTGGCCATCCAGCGACTGCAGGAGCAGGAGAAGGAGAGGCAGCTGCGCCTGGAGCAGCAGAAGCAGACCATCCAGATGAGAGCCCAGATGCCAGCTTTCTCACTGCCTTATGCCCAGGTACAGCTGCTAGGGTAGGCACCCCCCTGCCAGGTTCCAGGGACTGCGGCCTTAAGCTGGCTTTCCTCCTCCCACCAGCTCCAGGCCATGCCCGCAGCCAGTGGGGTGATCTACCAGCCCTCTGGGCCCACCAGTTTCCCTGGCACCTTCAGCCCAGCTGGCTCCGTGGAGGGCTCTCCCATGCACAGCATGTACATGAACCAGGCTGCGCAAGGGGGAACGGGGCCCTACACTGCCATGCCCGTCACCGGGACTGGTACGTTGGGCAGCTCAGCCTGGGGGGTAGGGGTGAGCCCACTGTGGTTGCTCGAACCTCTGCTGTCTCCACCCAGATCCCAGCATGGTGAATGCCTACATGTACCAGCCGGGTGCCAGCGGTGGGCAGGGGCCTCAGCAGGGGCCGGCAGTGCCCACCACCACCCCTGCATATTCATCCTACCAGCCCACACCCACACAGGGCTACCAGGCAAGTGAGGCAGCACAGCCTGCAGCCAGCTGGGACAAGGGCTGGGGGGTTCTGTGGGGCTGGGCAATGTACCCAAACTCAGCAATGGGATCTCTGAGCAGGAGGGAGGATGGGCTGGTTGGTTCCAGATCTCCAGATCTGCTGCTCTTGCTGTGGAAGTGGGCTAGAGTCAGATCCAGTTCTGGGCACAAGGGCTTTGTCTGGAGATGTGAGCCATTGCTGCCTGTACCACCTCTCACCAACCTCTCCCCACAGACTGCAGCCTCACAGTCGCAGAGCATCCCAGCCATCTCCCAGGCACCCCAGTCCGGCACCATGGGCTACATGGGCAGCCAGTCTGTCTCCATGGGCTACCAGCCCTACAGCATGCAGGTGAGCGCTCTCTGCTTGGGCATGGGGGGACAAGCCATGGGTGGGCTCCAGCCCATGGAGCCATCCTGGGGGAGGTCTGGTGGAGGCTGGGGGCTGTCACCACTGCCCCGTGGGTGCTGCATGTACCCCAGCCCCTCTGACACTCACCCCCTCGTTCCCATAGGGTCTCATGTCTGCCCTGCCAGGCCAGGACACGGCTCTGAGCAGCCTGCCAGCCCAGCAGTCCTACCTGCCTGGGCAGCAGCCCCTCTATCAACAGGTGAGTGCCACCAGCCCAGGGCATCAGGACCCAGTGGGGCACCCGTGCTAACAAAGCCACACACTAACAAAGCTGTTTCCTCTGTTCCAGGTGCCCCCAGCTGGGGGGCCCCCCCAGCAGCAGCCCCCACCAGCGCCTGCCCCCGGGCAGCAGCCCCCGGGCAGCGGAGAGGCCCAGCTCATCTCGTTTGACTGATCGCGGCCACAGGACACAGGGATCTCGGGGGTCCCGTGGGTCCAGTGTAACACTACTCTTCATCCAAAATCACTCTGTACTTCGACTACTCGTCCTGCCCCTCGGTCCCATGTCCCAGGGGCAGCGGGGCCATAGGCTCCTTCTGCCGGCTTTGGGGACCAAGGGGCAGAGGCACAGCCCCCCATGCCTGCAGCCTGGGGCAGCAGCCCCCCGGCTCACCCACCCACCCGCAGCAGCTGGCGGCCCCTGGGGCCGGGCGGGAGCTCGGCCTGTCCCTGTCGTTGCCCCGGGGCTTGTGGCGCAGGTCCCAAGGGCACAGCGCTCCAGCCCTGCCCGGTCCCCGGCTCCAGCTCTGCCCCATCCCTGCTGAGCCCCGCTCCCCACAGCGCCCTCACGGGCCCGGGGCCCTTCGCTGTGCCGGGCCTGTCCCCGTCCCCGCCCCTCGCGGGGGAGACCGAGCGCTAACGGTGACAATAAAGCGTTGGAACGAAGTGCGGCCTGGTGTGCTGGGCGGGGGCGGGCATCCCGCCAGCGCCGGGGCGTGCGGCTGCCGAGGGGTGGCGGCAGCTCCAGGGTGCAGATCCCTTATCCTTTCCCCCCAGTACAGGCCAGCTTCAGCTCAAATTGAGTTTTGGCCACGTAAGTTTCCTCCCTACAGTGTCTAGAATGTTTCTATGCTGTAGATGCATAGTCCTAAGTTATTAAGCTTTATGGAGCCTTAGAATGAATTACTGCAATTAGGGAAAGTCAAAAGGTAAAATGACAAGGCTTTCAGACTTTATTTTTGTTTGTTTTAATTTGCATTCATTATGCTTCAATTTTACCATTAACCATAGCGTACAGTGTAGAAATAGAACCAATTCTCCTTCCAAACATTCTGGAGAGGAAGTAATTTCTGTTCCTTCGGAAAAGAAATTTTTTTCTACCCTTGTTTAGAACTGATAATTATAAATAGTAATGGATTTATTATGATTGATCTTGCTTTTCTATGCTACCCGTTTCGCCTACACCTCCCACTGCAGATTGGTGTGCCCTGCCTCTATCACTATTGGCTCTCTGTCGGTACCGAGCGGCGGCGCGGGGCCCGCCGGGAGCGCGGGGCGGAGCGTTCGGTGTCCTCGGGCCGCCATGCTGCCCGCCGCGCTGCCCG
>VZTE01000137.1:139878-160696 GCA_013397775.1 Eulacestoma nigropectus
GGCCCGAGCGCCCGCCCGGCGCCGGTGGGGTCTGGGCCGGGGCCGCCGCCCCGGGAGCCGCCGGTGCCCGGGGGAAGCGGTGGGGCTGCCGCCGTGCTGAGGAGTCTCCGGCCCTGACCCCTTCCCCTCTCGCTCCTTCCAGTTATTCCCATGCCCTGGATGGCATGTACCGTGTCCTCCGGGAAGGTGAGGCCGTGCCAGCCGTGTGGGTGAGCCTGCTCCGGTGTCCTAGCAGGTGCCGGGGCAGGGCTTACCCTGGAAGTTCGCTCAGCCGGGGCAGGGAGAGGGGCCAGGGGGTGCCCTTGGGGCTGGGGGAGTCCAGGGTAGTCCAGGGTCTGGCACCTCCACGTTGTCTGGCTGGGGCAGGGGCTGGCAGCCTCGTGGGAATGGGTGACCTGCTCGGAGCTGCAACAGAAAAGCGCCGGAGAGTGTAGCAGGTGGAACAGGGGATGAGCAGAGGCAGGGAGGTCACGCTGTTTTGAAGGACTCCCTACTCCTGTAGCCTGTTTGTTATGGTGTGCTTCAAGCAGAGCTGTGTGAGGAGCTGGGGACACAGACTGGGCATGGAAGGAGGCTCCAGGGGGAATGGAGTGTGGGTGATGGCAGAGAATTGTGCTGATCCAAATCTATTTGTCCACAGAGGGCCTGAAGAAACTCTTCTCAGGAGCATCGGCAGCATCCTGCCGTGGGGCCCTTGTTACTGTTGGGCAGGTAGGACAGCTCTGCTGGGCAGTAGGTGACTGGGGTAGGGACTAGGATGGTCCCTGGTGTGGCAAAGAAGGAACATGTCACTGATTCACCATGTCTCTGCAGCTTTCCTGTTATGACCAGGCCAAGCAGCTGGTTCTCGCAACTGGGTTGCTGTCAGACAACGTCTTCACTCACTTCCTGTCCAGCTTCATTGCTGTGAGTAGGGCCGGGGTTGCGGGGGCAGAGCTGGGGCTGGCTTTGCCTGCAGCCAGGTTCAGAGTGTCAGGCTGGGGCTGCCAGAGTTGCCACTCTGGGCTTGGTGGAGCAGGGCCGGGCACAGTGGCTCCAGGAGGCTCCTGGCCTGGGGTCAGGTCTCAGCCTGGCTCTGAGTCACTCTGGTGACCACAGCAGTTGCTGGCACTGAGGTCTCCTGACTTGGCTGACTCTCTCCAGGGTGGGTGTGCCACATTCTTGTGCCAGCCCCTGGATGTGATCAAGACCCGCCTCATGAACTCCCATGGAGAGTACCGGGTGAGTCGCCCACCTTGCTGCTGCCTGTCCTCCCATCTCTATGTGCCAGCCTCTGCCTCCCAATGTGCCAGCCTCTGCCTCCCAACCCCTCCCATCTCATCTCTCACCCTCTCACTCCAGAGTGTCACCCACTGTGCCATGGAAACTGCCAAGCTCGGACCTCTTGCCTTCTACAAGGTACCTGGCTGGGGGTGCATGGGACGGGGCAGGCTGGGCCAAGCTGGGAGCAGAGGTTGTGGTCCAGAACAGTCCTGGGGTGGGGGGCCTTCCAGGCTCTGCTGTGGCAGCCCAGCTGCTTCCTGCATCAGGCCTTTGTCTGCCCGGCCTGGGCTTGGCCTCGAGGTATTGCAAGCCCTGGCCTCAGTGGGACTCAGCCTGGGCCCAGGCACCACAGCTGTGGCCCTGTTGCACCCATCGAGCTCCCAAACAGCAGTGCAGGTGCCAGCACTGATGTGTGGAGCAGAGGGGTTAGCACATGGTGCTGAGACCTGTGTGCACCGTGGTGGCCATGATGTGACAGCGCCTCCTCTGCAGCCCACAATATGTGCCCGGCCAGTGCTGACCCACACCTGCCCAGCTGTGCTGCTGCCAGGGTTGGGCTGCTGGGACTACCAGTGGCAAGCACACACTGACTTTCCCCCTTCTTGCTGTCCCCTTCCAGGGCTTCGTTCCTGCTGCTGTCCGGCTCATTCCTCAGACCATTCTCACCTTTCTCTTCCTGGAGCAGCTGCGCAAATATTTTGGGATCAAAGTGACCACCTGAGTCAGAGGGACCAGACCCGGCCTTGCCCCAGGGGGGAGAGCGTGTAGGTCACCCCCAAGATCCCAGAACCCCTCTCTGCTCTCTGCGGTCAGTGCCGTTCCCCCTCCTCTCGACTCCACTCTTGTGCCTTGCCAGCACCTGTGGCCAACTCCACCCCCGCAAACTCATCTCTCTTCTCACCCCCATTCTCAGCATCTCCACCTCTGCACTACTGCTTTTGGGGGTTTTTGTGGGGTTTTCTTTTCTGTCTTCCCACTGTCCTACTGGCCCTGAGTTCTGTCCTTGCCCCCCCCCCTCAGCCTTGTCCCTGATGTGCCCCAGAAGCAGGACTGTGCTATCTCAGGGAGGAGGGGGATCAAATGCCTGGCTCTGTACCTCATCACAGAGCCCATGGGGCTGGGGGGCTGCTGACCCCATGGCTGTGGGGCTGGGGCTTGGGGCAGTGTGTGTGAGGCCCTGTCCTCCCTCTGCCTTTAGCCCCCATGCTCCTCCCTAACCCCAGCGCAGCTTGGACCTCCTGCCCTGCTCCTGGCCTCCCACCCTCTGCTTCTGCTTGGCCGAAACTCCCCAGCAGCGCTGGCTGCTGGGCTCTTCAGGGATTGTGCCTCATACCAGTGATGGTGGGGCACATGGCCTGGCTCTGGCAGGGCCTGGCAGTGCCTGCTTGGGGGCCCAGCACTTGCTTACCACAGTGCGCCTACCCCACGCTGCATCCGGCCTCTGTGGGAACATCCCCCCCACCACTCTGCGGCCTCACTCACCTTGGGGCTGGGCAGACCCCCACCCCTCACAGCCCCTCACCCCACACTTTCCAGTGTGTGGGGGCTGTGAGCATCAGCCCCTCCACCATGTGCACCCCTGTGTGTGCTGGCCCCAAGGAATCAAAGAACTGGAATATCTGAGACCTTAATGTATAATAAAGAATGAATGTGCACAGGGCCTGCTGTCCTGTTAGGAGGGGAGAGATGCTGCACCCCCTTTTCATTGCTGAGGGCTTGGGCTGGGAGCTGAGCCCCCCAGAGCTGAGGGAGGGTAGCAAGGCTTAGCCCCTGGCACTATGCCAAGTAGGGGGTCTTCACCCCTCTCTGTGCCCAGCACCCCTGGCCCCGTGTGCAGAGGGAGCTGTGGGCAGGCTCCACAGTCAGGCCTGCGCCAAGCTGTGCCCGGTCTCAGCTGGACAGCAGCTCCAGGGTAAGGCTGTGCCAAGGGCACCCGTCACCTCTGCGGGAGCTGCCTCCTGGATGTGACACTAATTGGGCTCCGGCAGACTGAACAGAGGCCGACTGGCACAGCAGAGCAGTGAAAGCTCGTCACCTTAACAAGGCCTAATGATGCTAACTGGCATCACCACTCTGGGCCTATGCCCAGCCCCAGCAGAGGCCATGGGCAGGTGAGTGCTCAGGGAGCTGGGCCCTCTCCTCACGAGTAGCTGGGGGCTGCCCTGCCAGGCTGTGCTTCCTCATCCCCCAGGTCCTGCAGCGCTGCTCCTGGGGCTGACGGGTGCTGCTCTGTGTCATGCAAAGGGTCAGCGTGAAGCAGGAAAGTGATGGAGCCCCATGGCCCCCCAGCAGCACAGAGCCGTGCTCAGCCCTGTGACGGCCGGTGGCAGGGACATTCCAGCTGGGCTGTGGTCCCACCAGCTGCGCCAGCCCTGTGCTCCCGGTGTGCACGTTCCCTCTCACCACATCCCTTGTGGCAGCTGAACTGCAGCAGTCACACTGCCAGGACAGCATGTGCCAGACACGGCCGCGAGCATAGCGCCCACAGCTGCAGTGCGAGGGCGCTGCTTATCTCTCGAGCATCAGAGCACGGGGCTGGTAGCAGCCTGTGGCCGTGTCTGTGCTGGCTGCCCCCTGGTCCCACCCTGCCCTCTGCCAGGGCCCCGGCAGCTGCCTGCAGGGGCTCCATCAGGTAGCGCTGGGGGCTGCCAGTCCTCCCCCAAAGCCCCCGTCCTGGCCTGGAAGGGTGCCGGGGCCATCTCCAGCAGGACAGCCGCGGGTCCGATCCCCGTGCAGTGGCAAGACGCTCGCTGGCCCCAGCGTGTGCCCGGGCTCCTCTGCCCACACCCACGGGGACTTCCAGCCAGCGGCGGCCGCGCAGAGTGGGACCCCGACGGAGGCAGCTCGTGGGGGCTCCGGGGAGCCGGGGCTGGGCTGAGCGGGCTACCGGGGTCCATGCTGCCTGTACGTACCAGTGCTGCCACGGCCGGTATGGCCAACTCGTCCTGCATGGCCCAAGGTAAATGTATTCGTGCCGGGAGGCCAGGACAGGGCACCCCCAGGCCGGGGGCTCCCCCGGATCCCCCTTCAGCCCCAGCCAGGCGGTCCCGGTGCGTTGCTCTTTCTGGGCTGTGTTTACCTGCAGCGGGACAGCGGCGGCAAACACCGACCCGTCACCGCCGGCGGCGGCCGGAGCGCGGGTGTCGAGGCGGCTGGCGGCGGCGCGGCCGAGATCCGTCCGGGTCGCTGAGGGTCCGAGCAGCCCGCGCTGCCGCGGCGGGGCCGCCAGCTCGGGGCACGGCAGGAGCGGGCGGCGCGCTGGGACCGGGGAAACCTCCCGGGGAACGGACCCCCGACCCGCTCCCTCGGGGCTGGTGCAGTCTAGCTGCACCCGCCGTTCCGCCCGTCCCCGCCGCCGAGATGAGCCGGTGCCCGGGAGTGGGGCGGGGCGGAGAAGCCGGCAACGGGTGACCAAGCGGCAGGGACATCGCGGCGCTCCCGCAGCTCCCGGGAGCGACCGCCGATGATGCGGGGGCAGCGCCGAGCACTCGGGCGGGGCTGGGGCACGGGGCTGTGCCCCCTTCGTGCCGGCGGGAGGAGCGGGGCGGCGGGACGCGGCTCCGTGCCCGTGGTCCCTCCCCCCGAGCCGGTCCCTCCCCCCGAGCCGCCACAGCCGCTGCCGTCGCGGCTCCGCGAAAGTTTTCGCCGAGCGCGCCGGACCCGGTCCCCGCCGGTCCCGAGATGCGTTCGGGAGCCGCCGCGAGTCCAGCCCCGACAGGTGAGGGGAAGGAAGGGAGGAGGGCAGGGAGCTCCAGTAGCCGCGGTCTCGGAGCTCGGGATGTCGCACGCCCCGTCGCGGGGATGTGGATTCGAGTGACGACTGCGCAACCCCGGGGCCACGAGTTGAGCTCCGGGACCCCAGAGCAGCAGCTCCCAGAGCCACCCCGATGCTGGGCGCCGGCCCCGGGGAAAATGAGCCCCTCGGTGAGGGGTGTTCTGGGCCTGGGGTCCCAGCAGGGCTGTGCCCGCTTCCCGTCCGACCGCCGCCGCTGGCGTCCCTGGGCAGGGGCGCTGCTGTCAGGCTCACAGCAATCCTGGGCTCTGCCCTGGCTGTGGGGAGCCCCCGGCCAGCGATACCAGCTGAACTCCGTCGCGTTGGGAGTAATTCCCGAAGCAGCCCTTAGTCGGGGTGGGACGCGCGTGGTCTCCCCGCTGTGGGCACAGCAGTGCCCGTAGGTCTCCTGCCTAGGGGCCGAAGCAGGGGGCACTTTTGCCAGTTCCCAGCTCTCCTCAAGCTCTCTGGATGTTACAGGGGCCTGGTGCGAGTGCCCTTTGTGACTCTGTCCCGAGCTCTGCTGTGTCAACACGGTGTTGGTAAATGGCTTTGTTTAACCAGGACATGTCGGGTATGTGACCTTGCCGTCCTCCTGGTTGCAAGTGCATCTCCAAAGCTGCTGCAGATCACCTCTGCCTGGCACTGCACTTCCCTCGAGGTGGTGAGGGAAGCAGGGACCGCGGGGGTCAGCCTGCTCCCCTCACACAGGATGGGGCTGAGGACAGAGCATCTGCTCTGCTCAGCCCTTGCCATGCATCCCACGGCACAGCACCCTGCCCCATGCAGTGCCTGCCGTGGGTGTCCTGACCCACGCCAAATTCAGTGATTGCCCCTGTGATTTTGTCTGTGCATCAGCAGGAAAATTTAGGGCCTGCAGGACCCCTCGTCAGCGTGTTAGTGCTGCCCCAGCTGTCAGCTCCTGTGCTTCCCACCAATCCTGCTCCTTTCCACACACTGCGGTGCGTTTTTTTTTTTAATGTTCTGTTGCCTAGAGAGGGGAAAAGAAAAAATGCTGAACAGAGAATAGGCAAAATGTGGATTAAAAATAGTTAATGAAAAAATGTGACCACAAACCCTGATCAGCAGCACAGGGCTAAAACCAGCCACTGAGCACAGCATCTCCATGCTCCTCGCTGTGCCAGGCAGGGGCAGGGGAAGCCAGACGCAGGGGAGATGGGATGACTGCTCAGCTCTGTCCCCCTGTGCTGCACCACTGCATCCTGCTTTGTCCTGCATCCCCATGGCCAGAGATCTGTCCTTGTTTATCTACTCCAGCACTGGGGTCTAGTGCACATGCCTGTGCACAGCAGGTGCCAGTGGACAGCTGGGCATGTGTGCCCCCCGCAGCACCCCCTGCCTTGCTGGGGCTGGTGTCTGACTGTACCCAGGGCTGCAGATCTGCTGGTCTGGGGAGGTGGGTGTGGAGCTCCCAGTGAGGGGAGTGTACGCACTAGCCTGTCTGCACTGACCTTTTCCTAGGCTTTTTCCAGCCCTGTGCCTCCCCCGTGACATGCTAACCACACGTGTCACACCGTGCCTCTTGTGCTTTCCTTCTGTGTTTCATAGGTTTTCATGCAACGTGATGAACAAAAACACCCCTTTCCTTGAGCCAGGGATGAGGTGCTGTGTGGCTCAGCATCTCCTTGCCAGAGCCAGCTGGGCAGCAAGGTCATTTGGCTGCTGCCAGGCTGTACCATGGTCCCTCTTTGGTACAGGGCAGCTGTGCAGGTGCCCCCTAACTATGCCTTATGGTGACCGGGCGGTAGTGGAGGTGATGCAAAGAGCATTTGTCCTCTTTGCATCCTGTGCTGCTGTTGACAAAAACACTGTCAGGGCTGGTTTGGGTTTTCTTGGTCCAAGATGACACAGACTCCGACATCGCTGGTGCCTGGTGACATCGGCTCTCTCCATGTGCTGCTGCTCAGGGCTTCCACAATCATGTAGCTCTGTGCAAACAAGCCGCAGTCTTGCAGCACAAGGACTGTTCTGGGCTGCTCAGCTGCTCCTCTGCTGCCAAAGCTCCTTGTACTCAGTTCTCAAGGAAAGAATGGAGAAGGGGAGTAGGAAACATCCTCAAGCTTTGGGCACGGACACAGGGCAGGGACAGGGCAGGACAGACCTCCTGGGCCTCCCTGCCACAGCCATCTCTCCTAGCCTTGCCCCACTTGCCATGGTCCTGGGTGAAAAGTGGAGCAGCATCTGCAGGGCCAGGCTGGCATTGGCATTGCATCAGCTCTGGCCCAGCACCGTCCCCTCCCCTGCCAAGTGCCAAAGCCCCTGCCGTGCTGGCATGTAGCTCCAAGCTCCAAGCCAAGCCAGCCGTGGAAAGCACCGCATTAGCGCACGGGGGGCTAATCCCTGTGTCCAGAGGCCACACAGACCCCACAGCTGCCTCCAAGCCGACGGGGCTGTGCTGGGTGGAGGGCTGTGGCCACAGGAGCCTAGGTGCCCACCCCATCAGGGAGGCAAGAGCCCTGTGGCACCAGGCTCTGGGGGCCTGCGCCAGCCTCACAGCACTTGTGCAGGGCTGTGGCTGTGCTGAGGTGCTCCCAGGTCACGTTGCAGATGCCCATGAGTGTCCCATGGAGACTTTACCAAGCCACTGATCCACGTGACTATCGGCCTCAGTGATCCCAGCTGTGGAGCTCATTCTCTCACACGTGCAATGGCAGCAAAGCCAGAGGGGCTGAGGTGGCAAAATCCCCGTGTGAAACTGACCACGGTGGGATGAGAAGAGAGTCTCTTCCTAGGCAGGGCTGGACACTCAGCTGGCTGCGAGGGTCCATGCTGGTACAGAGCTGCTGCAGGGTAGCATGGAGGCTGCACACCCACCAGTGGGGAGCAAAATCCCAACACAAGCCTTTTCCCATCTGTTCCCTGTGTCTTGGTGCAATGCCATGGCAGCAGCACACCCAGGTCCTCAGTTTGCCCTGCACCCTGCCCGGGCTGGCCCCCGCCTCCTGACCACCCTGGGGCCAATGGCAGCTGCCATGAGCTGCAGGTCAGCTGGGGGCCACAGGGGCACCAGTCAAGGGGAACGGGGGTCCTTGCTTTGCCCCTGTGGCTGCAGAGGTTGGCACTGCTGGCTTGGGAAAGGCAAATGCAGATGCCAGCGACAGCTCCACTCCCACCACCCTGAGGACAGATGATGGTGCCTGTGTCTGACTCCTCTGGCCCCCAGCGCTGGGACTACCAGCAGTGGTGTTGCACGTAGCCATCCCAGTGCTGGCTCCTTGTTCCTGCTCTCCTGGCACAAGGTCTCTCCTTCATGGCTATGGCTCTAAGTGGAGCCATACTGGGTGTTAGCAGCCTGGGCTCCATGAGGGTCAGCAGCCACAGAACTGTGACATAGGAACATGCCACATTGTCCAACACCAGTGTGGGGCAAAAGCCCCCTGATACCCACTGTCATGCACCGCAGTCCCTCAGAGGCACACTCCACCCACTGTCCATGACTTGGTGTGGTGGGGGATCCCCCAAAGCCTGACACCAGGTGGGGATAAGGTGCCAGGGCAGGGAATGTGGCACTGGGAGCCAGTTTGGCACAGCAGAATGAGAGGAAGTGGTGAGGATATGGGGCCAGGTCCCTTGTGCAGTGCTGCCTCTGGCACCCAGGCTCAGCTGAGAGGGGCTGCAGCATGTCCAGCTGGTAGAGCCACTACCCCAAGCACTGCAGGCACTGCTGCTGGGCAGTGCCAGCTCCGGGGAAGTGCTTGTGCAGCCGGTGGTCCCATCCACCCCAGACCCTGCTGTTCCACCCCACAGAGCCACTGCTCCCTCTCTGCCATTGCCCATTGGCACCAGACCAGGGAGAGCTGGTCCACAGCTACTCCTGCACGCCCATGTCTTTGCTGGAAACAGCCCCCTCTCTGTCTGCAGGGACCCCTCGTCCTGTGGGTGGCGGGGATCCGGCATGGTGCCATGGTTGTGCAGCACCACAGACAGCTGGGGCAAAGGGCCTGGGCAGGGTGAGGGGGAAGACCCGTGCCGGGGCCAGGAGCATGGCTGGCCCCCGTGCCAGGACCCCTCACCCAGTGCAGTCTGCCTGGCTTGGCCACAGTGGGGTCAGGGCTGGGGAGCAGCTGCCAGATGGGGGGAGTCCAGGGCAGAGGCCTCCCTGCTGCTAAATCCCACTGCAGCAACTAAAAATAGCGACACCTCTGCCCCAAAGTTGCTCCCCGGCTGCGCAGAGGGGCTGGCAGCAAGTCCCTGTGACCCATGGACCTGGAGGAGCATTCCCAACCAGGGCAGGGACTGATGCTCAGCCAGGGACAGGCACTGGGATCTTCCCGTGGGACTGGGACATGGGTGGCAGTGGGATGGGACAGGTAGGGATGATGTGGGGCTGGAGGGGGGCACAGGGATGGCGGGATCAGGCTAGCAGGGGGACAAGGACAGGGATGCTGGCATGGGGGTGTGGGAGGAAAGGACAGGGATCCTGAGGTGGGATGGGAGGGGAACTAGGACAGGGATGCTGGTGGGGCAACAGTGTTGCTGGGGTGGAGCTGGGGTGATGACAGAAGCAGGGATTCTGGAATGGTTAGGTGGCTAGTGGGCACCCAACAAATGTCCCTATTCACAGAGCCCACTCAGTGAGAACTGTCCCAGGAGACACTTCCCTCTGTCCAGGGACTGCCTAAATAAGGCCATCGCAGGTCCTGCTCCCCAAGCTGCATCTGGAGCCCCATGCGCTGATTAATGAGCGTCTCCGGCAGCCACTTGCGACATGGCAAGTGGGTCTGCACGGATGGAGGAAACACGACTTTCCCAGGGATAAAAATAGGCACAGGCAGAGCAGCGAGCCCTGGGAGCAGAACTGGTCGGGGAGCACGACGCTCTGGCCGGTGCCCAGGGGGACCCCAGGGGCTGGGGGTGATGCCGTAGTGCCTGCCGTGGCACTGGCGCTGCTGTCCATCCATCCCCCCCTGCTCAGCTGCCCTCACCCCACACAGCCGTGCCGTGCCATGGGGCTACTGCCAGAACGGGCCCTTGTGGGAAGAGCCGAAATCCTGCTCAGGAGCCCCATAACCGGCTTAGGGGGATGGAGGGAATTATGGCACCTCGTGAGCCATGGTCTGTGGAGCACCAGGGCACCATGTCAGGCAAGGCCCTGCGTCACTGGCTGGAGCTGGGGGCGATGGACCCACAGGGGCACGGCCCAGCTGAGCTTGTCCTAGAGCCACGGCAGCCCCACGAGCCAGGATCCCTGTGGGTTAGTGGCCAGTGTCCCCATCCCTGCTGGCCCCTGTGCTGTCAGTGGCTCCCTGCCCACTGCCATCCACAGTGGGTGCTGCTGCCAGACCATGGCTGGGTGTTAGCAGCCCAGGCATGAGAGTCCATGGAGACAGGCAGAGCCCAGGTGCCAGCCTCTACCTGAGAGGGTGCCTGAGAGGTGTGAGGAGGGGCCCCTTCTGCCATGGGGGTCCTGCATTATCAGAACTTAGCAAAGGTGCGGAGCCGGGTCCCAGCAGCAGGGTGGGGTGGCACCAGCCCAGGTTTTCCGTGGGGGTCTGGAGGCAGCACTGCCGCTGCACTCCAGCCACACAGGGGCTGAAATTGGCTTGATGGGCAGAGGGCCTGCATGGTCATTGTCCCAATGCCATCCTGGGGAGGACAATACAGGTGCTTGGTGTGAAAATGAGCGAACAAATAGAATGCGAACACCAAGCAGGGTCGGGTGGGGATGAGGACAGGAGTGTGGCACCATGACTGGTGCTGGCTCTGTGCCAGAGCCGCACCCTCCAACCCCACCTGCCCCCAGCCCCGTGTCCCCCAGCTCTGTCCCAGGAGTTCCTGTCACTGGGCATCTTGCACAGGGTTGCCCACATGCCAGGGCCATCACCGCCAGGGTGGAGAAGCTGCTGAGGGCCAGTAGGAAGCCGTGTGCCCTGCGCTGTGTCCCATGCATGTGGTCCAGACGAGG
This sequence comes from Eulacestoma nigropectus, assembly GCA_013397775.1. NCBI lineage: Eukaryota > Metazoa > Chordata > Aves > Passeriformes > Eulacestoma > Eulacestoma nigropectus. The sequence goes on from VZTE01000137.1 coordinate 150,840, forward strand.
GATGTCCCAGCCACATCTTCTCACCCTTCTGGTGCTGCTGCTCAGCTGCCAGGTAAGGCTGGGCTGTCCCACGTGAGGGTGCTCTGCCCCATGTTCAGCCCGCTACCCATGCAGGACTGCCACTGTTCCACCCCATCCCACTGCAGCCCCTCACTGTGGCATGGGGTACAGCAGCTGATGCCCCTTTCTGCCTGCCCTGCCATCCACAAGACATGGCATGGCATGGCACAGAATGGCATGGCATGGCATGTTAGCCTGCAGTCGCCTGTGGCTGTCCCCAAGCTGGGGTCACTGCCTGGCACAGCATGCTGGCCCCTGTGAGCAGGACACCTGTGACGGGTGATGCTCCCTGGTGCCCCCAGGGTCCCTCTGCCCAGATCACGGACAATGTCGTTGAGAGATGGAAGGAGTACAGCGAAGAGTGCCAGCGCAACATGAGCCGCCTGCCTGCACCCACAGGTCAGAGCCGGTGGGGGGTCCAGTGGGGTTCTGGTGGGATGGGATGGGGACAGGGTCCTATTGAGATGGGAATGGGACAGAGGAGCCGACACAGGGTCCCAGCAGGATGGGGGACAGAGCACAGGGGCCAGTGGAGGTCCTGGCACCCAGAGACAGGGTGACGCCAAAGCGCCACCAGCTCCTGTCCTTCTGCAGAGCTGGTCTGTAACCGCACCTTCGACAAGTTCTCATGCTGGCCCGACACGATGCCCAACAGCACAGCCAGCGTGCCCTGCCCCTGGTTCCTGCCCTGGTACGAGAAAGGTAACAGCCAGGAGGCGCGTGTGCATGTGCCCCTGTGTGGTGTGTTCACACCTGTGTGCCCCAGTGCAGCCTGTGCCCCTGTGCAGTGTGTTCACACCTGTGTGCCCCTGTGCAGTGTGTGCCCCAGTGCAGCCTGTGCCTCTGTGTGGTGTGTTCACACCTGTGTGCCCCAGTGCAGCCTGTGCCCCTGTGCAGTGTGTTCACACCTGTGTGCCCCTGTGCAGTGTGTGCCCCAGTGCAGCCTGTGCCTCTGTGCGGGGTGATCACACCTGTGAGCCCCAGTGCAGCNTGCAGCCTGTGCCTCTGTGTGGTGTGTTCACACCTGTGTGCCCCAGTGCAGCCTGTGCCCCTGTGCAGTGTGTTCACACGCCTGTGCCCCTGTGCAGCCTGTGCCCCTGTGCGGTGTGTGCGTGTGCTGCTGCAGGCGGTCACACCTGGGCCAGTGCATGCTGCCTGCGGGGTGCTGGGGCTGGCCTAACCCACCATCTCCTCCCCTCACAGTGAAGCACAGACACGTCTTCAAGACCTGTGGGCCAGATGGACAGTGGGTGACAGGGTCACGGGGACAGTCCCTGCGTGATGCCACACAGTGTGAGCAGGATGACGAGGACCTAAAGGCGCAGGTGGGCAGACCTGGGCAGCAGGGGTGTGGGGATCCCTGCCTGCCCTCCTGCCTGCCCTCCTGCCTGCACCCCTGTCTGCCCCTGCCCTCACTTGCTCCCTCGTCTTCCAGGAAAAATTTGCCAAGACCTATGGCAGCTTCAAGGTGATGTACACTGTGGGCTACTCTGTGTCCTTGTGTGCACTGCTGCTTGCCCTGGCCCTCCTGCTGGGCTTCAGGTGGGAGTTCGGGCACGGCTGTCCACAGGGTGGGCAGGTGGAGGCCAGGGGTCCATGCACGGGCATTGACAATGGCCCCCACATCCACAGCAAGCTGCACTGCATGAGGAACTACATCCACATGAACCTCTTCGCCTCCTTCATCCTGAAGGGCGTCTCTGTGCTGGTCATCGACGCCCTGCTCAAAACCCACTATAGTGACAAGATTGACGGCTACAACGTGCAAGTCTGGCTGAGTGATGAGGTCAGTGCGCACTGGCAGGGACAGGGACAGGGACAGGGACAGGGACAGGGACAGGGACAGGGACAGGCAGTGCTGGTGGGGCGGGGGGTTGGCTGGTCTGGGGGCACTGGTGAGACTGGGGTCTGGTGGCACTGGCAGGGCTGGGGGCACAGGCACATACACACAGGCAGTGCTGCAGCCCTGACCCCTGCCCACAGGCAGCTGCAGGCTGCCGGGCAGCCACAGTCTTCATGCAGTACGGCATCGTGGCCAACTACTGCTGGCTGCTGGTGGAAGGCATCTACCTGCATAACCTGCTAGTGGTGGCCGTCTTCTCCGAGAGGAGCTACTTCACCCTCTACCTGTGCATCGGCTGGGGTGAGTGTGGGTGGGCTGGCCCCCCTGACCCTGTCCCCTACTGTGCCTCACCTGTCCTCTGCCCACCTCCCCTCAGGGGCACCCATGCTGTTCCTCATTCCCTGGGTCATCGTGAAGTTCCTCTATGAAAACATACAGTGAGTACCAGCTCCTGCTGCTGGCTGGAGGGGGGCACAGGGCACAGGTAGGTGCATGTGGGAATGTAGGGACGTTGTGATGGCCCTGGAGAGACTCCACACCATTGCCCGTGCAAGAAGCAGGGTGCTGGGCTTTAGTGCTTGCTTGGTTCAGGCTGCCAATACCATGCCAGACTCCAGCAGCTGCCTGGTCAAGGGGCTTCCTGGCCCCTTCCCATCCCTCCACTCTGCAGGTGCTGGTCCACAAACAACAACATGGGCTTCTGGTGGATCCTTCGCTTCCCTGTGTTCCTGGCCATCCTGGTGAGCCCACTGCAGCCCCTTCTTGGCATCTCTCTCACAGGCCCCAAGATGGCTATGAGAGGGGCTGCCAAGGGCAGGGAGACAGAGCTGTCCTGTCTGCCCCTGCCTCTGGCCCTGCCTGTGCCCCTGATGGCTCACTCCATTCCATTGCAGATCAACTTCTTCATCTTCATCCGCATCATTCAGATCCTTGTTTCCAAGCTCCGTGCACACCAGATGCGCTACACTGACTACAAGTTCAGGTGGGTGCTGGACGTGGCTCACCCTGGGTTCCCATGGTGCACACGCATGCATGTCCACCCAGTGACCCCATCCCACAGGCTGGCCAAGTCCACACTGACACTGATCCCGCTGCTGGGCATCCATGAGGTGGTCTTTGCCTTCATCACAGACGAGCACGCCCAGGGCACGCTGCGCTACGTCAAGCTCTTCTTCGACCTCTTCCTGAGCTCCTTCCAGGTGAGCCCAGCCCTCGTGGGATCAGCCCTCCATGGGAAGACTCATTCTCAGGAGGGACTAGACTGAGGTCTGGTCACGCCTCTCCTCCCTCTTCCCAGGGGATGCTGGTGGCCATTCTCTACTGCTTCGTCAACAAGGAGGTGAGCAGGACAGCGGGGGCACGGGCAGCAGGGGCACGGGGTCACACTGACAGCTGCTGCCCGCAGGTGCAGGCAGAGCTGCTGAAGCGGTGGCAGCGCTGGAAGCTGGGGAAGGACCTGGCTGAGGAGTACAAGCACACCTACAGCCATGCACCCAGTGCCCGCAACGGCGCTGGCAGCACCTGCGAGAAGCACCAGCTGGTGAGTGGCTGCGCCAACGGGCTGGGGCGCAGCCTGGCCCCCCACCCCAGCTCCCAACGCCCAGAGAGGAGTGGGCGCAGCACTGCCGAGCACCTTGCTCTGGGGGGCCGTCACCACTGCTATGAGTTTCCTGAGAGCACGGCCGAGAGCCACTTCTGAGCCCGCAGCCAGGTGGGAGGGCTGTGCTGAGCCGCTGGGATGCCGCCATCCCCTGCCCCGTCCTCCGCAGGTGCTGGTGGGCACTGGGACCTGCTGCCCTGGTGAGGGTGCTGCACTGGGCACACGGACAATGGACACAATGAGGCAGGCAAATGGGACCTGGACCTCTGGAAGGGGGAACTGTGGGGCCAGGGGGATCTGTGGGGGTGGGAATTTGTCCTGTGGTGCTGCCCTCGTGCGCCTTTGAGTCCCTGTGCACAGTGCTGTAATTTATCTGTCATATCTGTAAATAGGTGTGGGCCCGTGCCGGGCTGCAGGGCCGGCTCCGTGTGTGCCTCTCTGTGGGCTGTGGGGACTGGGGACACTGGCGCCATTGGACATGTGTGGACTATACTCCCAAGCACCCCACGGATGATGGCCACAGCCATGGATGGGGAGCTGAGTCACCTGGCAGGGACGGGCTGCACCAGAAGACAGTCCCACTGACTGCCCCACTGCCTGACCCCCGGCCCAGCAGCCCTGCTGCCCCCCTGGCCGCCCCACGGTGCCACACAAGTGAGTGGGGCAGACATGCAGCGCTGCCGGCCGGGGCTCCAGCTCCCCCAGCACGCGCTTTCCTCTGGCCGCTAATCGGCTCTGTCTCTCGCTGCCAGGAGCCCTTAATTAAATCATTTGGCTCTGCCCGCGGCACCCCCGCTCTCCCGGTAGCTGGCCCAGGCCGTGGCCGGGCAGCAGCCGCCGGCAGCGCTGAACTCCGTGAGCAGCAGTGGGGTGTGGGGCTGCAAGACCCCTGTGCCGACAGGCCGGGCTGGCCGGGGCGGGGTCACAGCGGTGCCCTAAGAGGCTTGTGCTGCGCACATGAGCGCTAAGCCCGGATGCCGCAGCTTTGGGCACCACAATCGCCTGGTGTGTGGGGATTAGGCCGGTGCTGCTCCCCGGCTGGATTCACCCTGCCCGAGGGGTGGCGGCGGGACGGACAGCCGCCCTGCCGTGACCCCCACCGCCCACGGACCTGGCCGTGGGCACTGCCCATCACCCATCACTCCTCCCCACCTGGCCCCGAGCAGGTGACGGTCCCCGGTTGTCCGAGCCCCGCACACAGGCCGGCACAGGGCACGTGCTGAGCAGGGGCTGAGAGTTGGAGCTGCGCCCGGCAGCCCCACGCAGTAAACAGCAACACTGGGCATGCGGCCGCCCCCTCGGTAAATCCCACCCTGTCGCAGCATCACCCGCACCGCATGGCCACGGCCCTGCCACCCACGCCAGCCATCAGGAGCCATGCTGTCTGCTACAGGCGGTGGGGTCCCACACCACAGCGAGGCATCAGCAGGGCTGGAGTGGCACGGGGAAGGAGGCCATGGCCCAGGCCACGCAGAGCTTGGCTCCAGCAGCAGAGCCCAGCCCAGCACACAGTAATTTTCCTCTGTTTACTCGACAACTTGCTGTCTGCCCCGGCCGAGCGGGACCCGGCGCCCAAGAGCCAGTGCAGTGCTGGCAGCGGGGATGGGAGCAGCAGAGACGGGACAGAGGGTCTGGGCTGTGGGGCTTGGGCTTGTGGGGCAGTGGCAGCAGCACCGTGGGGCTGTGAGGACAGAGGGACTGTGGCCGAACGGGCGAGGGGAGGGGAGCACAGGGTTGGGGGCCTGCCCAGGCCCCCAAGTGCAGGGATGGGGACAGGAATGGAGAGAGGGACAGGGATTACCCTGCCCACAGCCATGGTACCAGAGCGGCCCAGGCAGCCCCTGCAGAGCCAACGGCCCTACAGCTGCAGCTATCACTGCAGCCTTCCTGACGTGGTAACGAGCCTAATCGAGGCTAATTGCTGGAGCACGAAGCAGTTTCTGGGAAGGTAAATATGGTCATGGCATGGGGCCGTGCCCTGCGCCTGTTGCTCCAACGTTGCTGTGGCAACACTCTACTGTGGACCCCCCAACACCCTGCTGGGGCCAGGCTGGCCCCCAGACCTTGCCCAGCAAGGGTGGCCCTACACGTGCCACACAGTGATGGGGACCCTTCAGGGACCCAAAGCCAGCCCCAGCCCATGGGGTGTCCCTCTGGAAATGTCCTGTGTTCCCTCTGGCGCTGAGGGGCAGCTCCTGCACTGCCCCATGTCCCACAACCCCGGTGGCCCCACAGCCCCAAGGAAGGACGGTGTCTGCCGGTGCCCAGGAGCCCCGTGCAAGCACACGATGTCTGCCCGCAGCACGGCATATCCCACAGCACCTGTGCCAGCCAGGTGTGTCCCAGAGCTGGGCACTGCCTGTGCTGCAGGGCTGAGTCTGCAGCCCTGTGCCCTGGTCACCCCCAACTCCCACAGAGCCACATGGTCTGGCCATCAGCTCCCCGCTAACCACGAAAACTACAGACCCCCCAGGACGGCTGGGTCAGGAGGCAACACCGCTCCTGGAACCTCCCTGGAAGTGGGGCTGGCCCCAGTGCAAGGACACAGCTCTTGCGGGACTGCGGCACCATCCTTTCCCATCACTGCAGAGCTCCTGCAACAGCACCTCTACCTGCCGGGGCCTGGCGCTGCCAGCAGCGGTGTCACCGTGTCCACCCTGCCAGCACTCGGGGGCACCCCCGCCCCGAGGAACAGCTCAGGCAGCGCAGCCTGTGCACATGTGCACACGCGCACACACAAACACACGCACACACAAACACACACGCACATATACACCACACACACGCGTGTGTGCACATGTACACTACACACACACACACGTGTGCACACACACACTCGCGTGTACACGCACACAGGCAGGCGCCGCCCTTGGCTGCCCGATGGGAGCCGCTCGATCCTGGTACCCAGTGGGATGAAGGCGCTGACAGCAGCCTGGCCAGGCTCGCAGGATGGTTTGGGTGGGAAGGGACCTTTAAAGGTCCCCTGGCCCCGCCCCCGCAGTGAGCAGGGGTACCTGCACCAGACCAGGTTGCTCAGAGCCCCGTCCAGCGTGGCGCTGAGTGTTTCCAGGGACGGAGCACCCAAGCACCCACTGCCTTTCCAGGCAGCCCATACCAGTACCTCATTGCCCTAAGCAAAGAGACTCCTCTATAGAGACCGTGCAGCCATGGTGCCAGTCCCTGGCTGTGGAGTTCATTCCAAGGCATGGAATGGGGCTGAAGCAGTTCCTCACCCCCAAACTGGTGGCCTGGGCAGTGCCCCCCCAGCCAATGCCTTCCCAACACAGCCAGGCACCGCGGGCAGTGCCCCCCACCCCAGCACAGCCAGGCACCTCTGGGCGCAGCGCCTCGCAGGAAAACTCCCACTTTATCAAGGGAATCGAGCACCACAAATTGGTCTCCTAAGTTGATTCTGCCTGCTGCCAGGCCTCTTCCCACCACCTAATTTGATGACAAACACGTTCCTCTTCTCCTCCCACCCTTTAATCTAATGAAGAGCACTGTGTCCAAGGCACAGGGAAATAAACCCTGATGAGGTCGGTTTTTATAGGTAAACAGCCTGATTTCTCTGGCCTGTGGCCTCACTCTTCACATCCCCAACACCCACCACCTCCCTGTACTGCCTCACCATCCTTGCCCTGCAATTTGGCATCAGTCTTTATAAAAATCACCTGCTTATAGAATGTTTTTTGTACATTTCATTAGAGCTTGAGCAGCTGCTTTGCCTCTGGCTTTACTGTGCCTGAGCACAGAGGAAAACAAGGCAGAGGCCGGTGGGGCTCGTGCCCAGGGGGCATGTGGGGGTCCTGCAGACCTGGGATGGGTGCCCAGACAGGGGGACAGTGCTGGGCTCTATGGCAGCTGAACAGCAGCCTGCCTGGACACAGGACACAGCTCTGAACACGCTCAGGGCATCAAGCCAGGGCAGCCCCACTGGCCTGTCAGGTTCCCTGAACACACCACAGGGCCCATCCCACCAGAAGAGTCAAAGGAGAGGAGCTGTGACAGTGACAACCATCACTCCCTGTCCCCCACTGCCTGCAGCTGCAGGGATGCGGGGCCTGGGGTGCCTGGGAGGCAACAGGGGGCTGAGTTCCCGTCTTGCTGTGCCAGAACCAAGCAGCAAGAATGTTTTGGTGATGGGAGGTAAACAGGGTCATGCCAAGTGTCAAGACACACTCAAGCAGAAATTCTAGCAATGCTAAGTATAGCCTAAATGCCATTAAAACAGGAGAGGGAAGAGGATACGAGGGTATTAATAGTCTCAACATTTAAATCCTGGGTGCAGCGACAGTTCCCGGGATGCTGGCTGCCCGGAGCACTGCCCGAGCCCAAGGGCACTGTGCCGCCAACACACTGCACCTGCCCACGGGGAAATCAACAGCCCCAGCAAGTGCAAGGCCAAGGCCCCTTTGCAAGAAATAAACACAGCTCCTGCTCTCCGCCCCTTGTCCACGCCCCAGAGCTGGGCCAGGCTGCAGCACCACACCAAAGCAGCCCCAAAAGGACACCAGCGTTTATTTACAACACTCCTCAAGTGACATACCACAGAAAGGAAAGGGTACAGTACAACTCAAGGACTCAACAAAGGAAAGGTACTGGCAGCCCCGAGTCCCTGCAGCCTTCCCACAGCCACTGGTACTGGGCAGGCCTGGCAGCCCCATCCCCACCAGCTCGGAGCACAGGCGGGCAGGGGGCTGCCACCCCTTCCCACGGAGCAGCCCAGCAGCTCAGGTGGGCGAAGCTGACAGTCACTCTCCCTGGCTCAGGCAAGGATGCAGGAACCATCCAAGCAGTGCCAGGAGCGAGTGGCTTAAGAAAGCCCCCCGGCACGGTTCCACCACCTATGGCCACCCAGAGTGAGCTGAAGGGCCAGGTCTCTTCCAAGGGTGCATATCTGGAAAATGGTGTTAGTACAAAACTGCAGTGTTGCCAGGGCAAGGAGCTCCTGAGCCTTGCTCCATGCAGCCCCACAGCTGCCCCCATGGCCACTGTCTCCTGTGGGGCTGCTGGGGCACCAAGGCCAGGGGGCTGTAGGTGGCCCAGGTCCCTCTGAGCACCTCTCAGGAGTCTGAGGCTGGTGCTGACACTCCACTTCTCTCCATCTATAGGGACCAGGCCTGATCTAAGCAGGCAGAAAATCTGGCCTCAGATGTGGCCCATGTGCTCTGGCAGCAAGCAGCCCAGGTAGCAACTTGCTGCCACAGTGGAACTGGGAGGAGCCTGGCTATGGTCTGCCCAGCCCTCAGCTGCACAGCAGGGCTGGACAGGGGTTGCCCCTGTGTCTGGAGGCACAGGAACAGACTCAACTGTGCCTCCTGCCCTCGGCCAGCCCCAGCAGCTGTGGAGCTTTGGTGCACAGGGGAAAGCGAGACCCAGTGCTGCCCGATCCAACAGCGCATCTGCCTTGGCCCTGCCCAGCCTAACAGAGAGAGCAGTGACAGGAGGGGAACACGGGATCGGGTTGCTCAGCATGAAGTGGGGAAGGACAGTTTGAGGCCATAGAAAGCTATGAGGGGGGGGCTGGAATCCTTTGCAACAGGCTCTGGGCAGTCTCGGTGAGCCCCTGAGCATCCTCGACCTCAGGCAGCTTCAGAGCCAGCCCCAAAGCTGACTGGCTCTCCCGTGGGCTTTTAGGAGGACAGACCAGAAGAGGAAATCAACACAAAATCTCAAATTAAATCTGCTTGAGGACCTCAAGAGAGCAGCCGACCCGTAGGGAGGACCCACTTTAGGACTTCTTTGCATCCTGTGTGTTCCTCCTCTTCAGATCACCCAGGTCGACGGGTTTAAATGCTGCAAGGGAGACAGGAGAGACTATGAGGGCAGAGGCAGCACAGCCTCCGCCCGGTGCGCACAACCCCCGAGCCGGCACAGCCGGAGCGGTGCCCTTGTCCCCCGCACCTTTCAGGCTGGGGTTCGGCATCTTCTCCACGTACTCCTCGACCAGGCCGCGCTCGGAGCCCATCTGGCTGCGCAGGTCGCGCTCCACGCACTGCCAGGCTGCAGGGACAGGGACAGGGGCCGCTCGCCTCGGCCGCCCCGAGCCTTCCGCGCCCCCCACCCAGCGGCCACCGCCCCGCTCACCCTCGTAGATGAAGCGCACGTTCTCCTCGTGGGCCGGCGTGAAGATCTCGCTGCCGGCACCGGGGGAGCGCGGGCCGCCGCTCCGCTTTCCGTTGTACACCACTCGGGACACGGGGGAGCTGCAAGCGGAGCGTGGGGGGGGGGAACTGAGCCGGGCCCGGGGCCGCGCTGGGCCCGGGGCCGGGCGGGGCTCACCTGGCCATGGCGGCGGCGGCGCTCGGCGGGGCCGGAAGGGGCTCGGCGGGGCTGCGGGAGGAAGGCGAGGCC